>JABUIW010000019.1:3358405-3451780 GCA_013363375.1 Menidia beryllina | reverse complement strand
TTGTTAACCTGAAAAAAAGTTGTATGTTTCAAAGCCAACAGAAAAGACACATATCCATAAAAGCCGCTTTGTCATAATATTCTGCTTCTAAAAAGACCTGCAGCGCGAAAAATGGTAATCGTGCGTTTTATTTAAAGATAATCTTTAGTGTTGTTTCATAATACCTGCAGCACTCCTGAAAGGTTCAGGAAAACTAATGTTTTTAGCAGCTGACAGGTCAGGCAAGGTGAAATCTGGAGGGTGCACAAACAGCCTCAGAACAAATTCAATCTCCATCTGCTGCTTTACACGTCATTTTCTGGCTTTTAGTGAACCATTAAAAATGAGTACATGATGGCCCGGCAGGCAAAACCCGCTCACTTAATGTTTCACAGCTTGTCACGTCAGTTAAACAAATTTGAATGTTTCATAGTTTAACAGCTTTTCCCATTCTTAAAAAAAAAAATCAACATTAGTATTTCTAAATCAAAACTTTAAAATCCAACCGAAATGTAATCTTATGCAAAAGAAGCATCATGCAAATAGTTTTCGTTCCTATCTATTCAGGATTTATAAAAAGAGAATCACTTACCGGATACTAAGAACTGATAAGAGCGTAATAAAAATGTATCAGATCATTAATGGAAATAAGTATAAAAGAAGGGCTGCGTCTCTCCACGTCTGACTCCAGGGATGAACAGCTGATGCACTGTTACATGCTGGCCTGCTCAGCATCTATACCCTCCCTGGAGGGACACACAACTGCTACAGTTTGTATAATGAAATGTGTGGAACAGGAATTTAATTCCCTGCCCACTTCACTGCCTCTGTGCTGGTACACCTAAAAGCACCCTGCTCTGCGCAGGTGGACTGCTCTCTTCGTGGCCATTGTAGATTTAAGGGTATTGTATTGCCACTGAGTCACACAGCTGCTGCATTATGATTAGGGTCAAAGTAAGAGGATTATACAAAGATATTAATACACACATTATCGCGGATAGGCCACTGACACCTGTTTGTAAACACTAAATCCACGAGCTAGAGTGAGTCAAGAGAAAAGCTGCCTGGGTGGTATTATTCTGTCAAACTTGTATCGGTTTACAGAGAAAATGATGAATCAGAGAAACTGACAGGCTGCGTGCACCTGAACGCGGCCCTGCAGTCCGGGTTCAGGTACTAACTGGGAGCACTGGTCCACCAGTGCAGCCCGATGCTAATTGTAGCCTCAAACCTCCACAATAGCTCTGCGAATCGGTGATCTGTTTAACCCCCCAACGGGCTGCCAATTAGGCAACGAGTCACCACCAGGAAGTCACAACAACCACAGGACAACTGACTCACAAACCACCGTGTAGCTAGGGTTAGCTAAGCAGCTAGCTACACAGGGCCAGTGCATAGGTCATTCCTGCAGCGAGCACCCGGGGAAGGAGTGCGAATAGACGGGTAGCGTGATGTTCATCTCACCGCCGACAGCTGCCGCTGGAGCCCAATGACGGTCCCTCCTCTCCGGTCGCTCTGAATATCCTTTCCGCGTCCTGCTTCAACAGCTTTGCCCGAAACAAATCGTTCAGCAACAGTCGGACACCTAGCACCGTGTGATCGCAGCGCCCCTCTTTTATTTACCTTCCTCTTCCATGACCCACAAAACCCTACACCGTCAGCTCGCTGGCTCTCGTAACGTTGCGGTGGTTACGTATTCCACTACGGACTTACGCAGGGAGATGTCAGAGCCCATTGAAAAAAATTACGTAAGCGTACGTTAAAACGTACGCGGCGGAGACCAAAGTTCAGCACAGTGAAAGATGAGTAGGAAAACAACACAGTGGCCTGTGATAATGTTAGCTTCTTTATGTATTTGCTTAATAGTAGCTGTAACCCTGTGAGGTTCTGCTATAAGTTTATTAACTCTGAAAAGTTCATTAAACATAGTTCTTAAGGCAGTGATACAACTTAATATGTATTTATGACAGCAGAAACAGGCTCCAGCCAACAAATGCGTCAATCTTTTGTTTATTTTAAATGTAATTGAATTACATATGATTTTATGCAGATTGTAAATACATCATCAATTTTGCTTAACCGCCTAGGATAACAATAAACATCCATCCATCCATTATCAATACCGCTTGTTCCCTGATGGGGTCGCGGGGGGAACTGGAGCCTATCCCAGTGGTCAACGGGCGAGAGGCAGGGTACACCCTGGACAGTCCGCCAGTCCATCGCAGGGCCACACACAGGACGTACAAGGACAAACAACCACTCACACTCACATTCACATTCACTCCTAAGGGCAATTTCCCCAATCTCCAATCAACCTTACATGCAGGTTTTTGGACTGTGGGAGGAAGCCGGAGCACCTGGAGAGAAGTTTCTCAAGTATATTATAATATATGTTTCTTGAATTATATAATTGAGAAACTTCTCAATTATATAATTCAAGAAACATATATTCTAAAATATCAGTTCTTCCGCAAAAACTTTTCCTTCTGGAAAACAATTTGATAAAAACAATAACAATAATGGCAATAGTACTAAAAATGTTACTCATAATAGTAATACAACGGCTATTATCATTACTACTACTATTACCACTACTAATACTACTAATGATAATAATAATGTAAATAGTGGTCTTTGTAGTAGTATTAGTAGTATTGATATAAATTCAAGCAGCATCTCTTCAACATTCACCTTCCATAGACAGAAGAAAGTTTTAGTGTTGTGGAAGACATCCTGTTTTTTTCTTTGATACAGAAAGATTTCCAAATCCATCTAGTGACGAACAGCCAGTTTCCAAACATCCTGAATTATTGAAGTCCTGAAGAGACTGTTTTTGGCCCAACAAAGGAAGCAAGCATGCACACCTCTGAGAGTCAGCCGCAGTCAATCTTTGGCTATCATCTTTCTGCTGCAGAGTCCGCCCTCATACAGACAAATCAGGAGGTTTTCTTTTATGTTTTAAGTCCATCTATATAATTCAGCCTGGATGGGAATGTGCGATTCCTCCATAACCATCTGGATTATGTACTGGAGCTGTCTATTAGATGAAGCAGAAGCAGATGAGGCAGAGCAAAACACATAATGCGGATAAAAAAAAAACAATCACATGGAGTTAAAAACATCCCAGTGTCTTCATGCAATTACTTCACATAATGATGTCTAACGACAAAACTGCAACAATATGATTTTCTTTTAGCAATTACTAAAGTAGAACTAAAGTCTGTCTGGGTCTTTGTTCAGAGGCCTCTTAAAGTCCACTGAAGTAAGTTGTGAAAATCATTCCTGACAACAACAGACTTGTCATATATTTATATGTAATTACTCTTTGGATATTAGTATGATATTATTGAAATAATTGTTTCAAAGACTGTCACTGAAACAGTATAAATGTGTATGGTTGTTTGTCTTGTTCATAGTGGCCTCTGGCAACCTGTCATAGCTGTACCAGAGAGATTATTCCTACCCAGTACTGCAGCAATATGCTCCAGTGCCCCTGCAACCCTGTTTGGAATAAGCGGGTACAGAAAATGGAGGGATACTCATGTACAAATATCCCCTGTTCATACTATTTGCTGCTTTCATAGACTGCATGTAAAATGGTTGCAGAGGTTCCTTTCAAAGGGAAAAGCTCAAAAATGGATGACTAAGGGGTTTAATTCATGGTTATTTCTGACGTGCACTTCCTTCAGTATATCCACGGCAACATAGAAACCCTCTCATGAAGACGTCATATAGTGTTTTTATTATGAATTTTGTAATGTTTTCTGATACTTCTCAATAACAATTAGTCAGCATAATCCATGTTGGCATTGTATCAATAATTACAGGTAATGTTTGAATAGTAACATAGTAATAATATAAGTTATCAATCAATGCAATGTTTATTCCTTCTGAACATCACACTTAAAAACAAGAGGCTTTATTTACTGACAGCCTTAGCACTGCACATTGATAGGCTACACAGACAGACAGCAAGAGACACAGAGGGAGAGTAAAGGAGAGGTGGCGGATAAAGGCGGGGGGGTGGGGCGAAGGAGGGAGGGAGGGAGGAGAAGGTGAGGAGAAGCACACAGTTGTACATTCATTGAACCAAATATCCCAGTTGGAGTGGAAAGCTCATAGAAAAATAATAATAATAATGATGAGAAAATTAATGTTTCACTTGGAAATGTGAAAAATTACCCTGAAGTGTGAAAGATGATATGAGTGAGACGTTTTTGAAGTATCACAACAATGTGCCCTCCTTTTCTGTGATTCAGATATTGACAAGTTCTTAAATTACAACAATATTACACACAAATTAAGAGACACTCATCAAGCCAGGGATTATCATCCTTATCACAACTACTATTATCATTATTATTATTATACTATTTTCTGATACTGGGAAGGTGATTCCTCAAATGGGAAAAAAAGTAAATTATAGTTTGCTCCTTCTCGAAAATGTGCAGAAAAAGAGAAAGAGTGGTCGCAGTAATAATAGTAATAATAATATCATAATAGTCATCATTGTATGTACATAAAATTCATTACAGTCAGTACAATCAAAACTGTCCAAGCTGAGCGGACATTATGCAAACAGCAGGGGTAGCGTTATGGAGTGTGTCTGTATGTTTTGGTGTGTGCGTAAAGCATCCTATAGAGCGGTGTGTGGCGGGCGAAACGGGGCAGTGAGGGTCAGAGGGCAGCTACACCACCCGTAGAGTAGATGGTGCTGATTTTGTTACGTCATGGCACAAGCTGGAGCTTTGCACAGGCTCCAGTTTCAAGCTAAAGCCTCAGTGGCATTTTGTACACGTACTCAACGTGCACACAGATTTGATCCAGTAGTTGGTAAATGCTTGAATATGATCTGGAGCCCCACTCAGAATATGGCCCTGATCAGCGAAAGGAAAACATCTGTTAGGAAGTATAGAGTCTGACCTCACTGTTATCATTCTGTGGTGGTTTGGGAAGATGTCAGGAAAGGATGCAAAGGGGGAGAAAATAGCTTGTGCACAGACTTCTGGAGTCAGTCTAATTAGGAAGTTCAGAGATATGTAGGGGATCAAGGGTTGTGTCTTTGCCTACAGGTCTATTCAAGGCCTTCATGTTGCAAATTGTTCCACTTAACAATCTTGTAAAGATTTCACTCTGTTATTGATAACAAAAGATAGAATACAATCCTATATTTTTCAAAGAAAACAGCCTCCTTGCAAACAGCATTTCACTACACAGATACATGACTGCTTTGTGATTTAAAACTGGTGCACCACATACAATTTTGGCGAGGTTTAGTCAGGTGGGTAAATTACATTAACTGTATACATTGTGCCATTGAACATTTATGTGGAGAACAACAGCCCGATGTCGGCTTTAGGTCACGTATGGCGTTGAGAGTTGAGAGTATAACAGTGACTGTGTTGTGCGTTGTGTTTGTAAGCATACATTCCTTATACTAGTGTCAGCAGTCGTTGATATTAAAAGGGTTGGAGTGTGTGACTGGTGAGCGGATTTGTGGTTTTCATGAGAACTGGTGTTGATAAAGGTGTGTCT
Source organism: Menidia beryllina (assembly GCA_013363375.1). NCBI lineage: Eukaryota > Metazoa > Chordata > Actinopteri > Atheriniformes > Atherinopsidae > Menidia > Menidia beryllina. Next base: position 3,446,266 of record JABUIW010000019.1, on the reverse strand, counting down.
CAGTAGCGACGGGCGCTGCCGTTCCTGCCCTCCTTCTTGATGATGATCCGCTGGTCATCGCTGGCGTCGTCAGGGGATTCCGCTACCTCCTCATCTTCCTCGCCCTCTCCCTCCGTGTCGGCAGAGATGCCCATGCGGGACTCATAGGACTGTCAGAGCACAACGGCACGTGAATAAAAACGTCCCAAACAACAAAAGGCCCCGATCAGGGCCATCAAAAACTCTCCTGTTACCTCCATCGGGTTGACGATGATGGTTAGCGCAGAGTCGTCCCATTGGCTGTTTCCCTCTTTAGCCCCACCCCTGGAGCCTTCACCGCGGCGGTGAATGGAGCGGATTCGGAAAACGCCCAGAATCACCATGACAACCAAGAAACCCACACACACCATAATGATGACGGTGGCCGCCCCTGGAACCACTGCAATGGAAGGGGGCAGTGGTTAGGAGTAGAATATGGCCCAAATGTTAAGGATTTTCTTCATTCCTTCAGACAAACTTTCTCAAAAACATGTCAGGGAGCCATGCTAACCCAACGGGAGGCCCCTCCATTTGCTTCAAATCCATCCTAAAAACGGTGTCCTGCTATCATACTCGTTATTAAATGATGAGATGAGTTCCCCTACAAACTCACCAGCTGCCGGCGTAATGTAGCCGAGACCCACAGAACCCACTTCACACCTCAAAGTATATAACAACATAACGTTTTTTTGTTGAATAGATCAAATCCGGACGGAAAAATGTCAGTGATTACAGAAAGTCATAGAAGTCAAATAATAAAATAGATGAACTAGCTACTCTAATACAGGATCTTTTCATGTAAATATATGCCCTTCTCATTTATATGTGGGTTACCTTCTGTGGGGCAGGGAGAGTCAGGGTGGCCAATTCAGATTGGCCGAATTGTATCTTTCTGGTTTCAATTGGTTTCTTGTCTCAAGTAACACCATCTTGTTTTCATTTGTGTGCAGGCTGCAAAATTGATAACCTTGGGAGTGTGTCGCAGACAGCGTTAATAAATCTGTTCATCGTTTTGGTAGCTCCGCTGTCTGTCCTGCTTTGTTAGTGCCAGACCACTTCCCTATGAGGACAAAGCTCAAGTAAACTGACTGAATATATGTGTATCTTCAGCCAGATATGTGAATAATATTGTCAAGAAAACTGCTAAATTTTTCCGCCTCTGCTTACGTTGTGCAGCTTTGATGATGAAACTGTTAGATAAAAGGGATCTTTTTTCAGATGAAGATTTTAAAAGGGCATATGAGTATACTTTATGATACCGTTTTTAGATAAAAGCTCTTTTCATTTCATTCATTCCAAAAAAAAAAAACAAAGCCATATCTGCTCCGAGGTTTCAGTTTAGAGGAATAGTGCAAATGTTTTGGCAATGCACTCTTTCTTTCTACTGAATCCAGATTAAAAAGAAATCTGATCATCTTGATATAGGCCTTTGCACACCAAGTCACTGTTTTTTTCTGCTCCTACGCTAGCTTTTGTGTTTCGTGAATCTATTCATTGGTGATATTTACAACTAGTGGCTAAATGGAGATGTTGAGCAGTGAGGACAGTTTTGTGGTCTAAATACTGGATTTGTACATGCATCCAAATCAACAAATTTCATGAGTTTGATACCTGGTGATGTTCCAGAAACCACATGAAATAAAAAAAAACAAAATAACAACATTTCCAGGATGCTTTTGTTTAAAGGAGTTAGGCTGATCTTATTTGTCTAATTTCAGTCTACGCGTCTCCTTTAGGATTTCTTAGTCCCTAAAATGCACCATAAAGAGAAGAACAAGGGGAGAGCTGGCTTTTTTAAGGAGCAAAGACTGGACTTGGCATGCTAAAGTCTAAAGAGAGAACTGTGATGTTTACCTTCCCCTGCTCTTGTTTCGTGTCTTTTGCTGTTTTGAATCCCTTCTCTCCATTTTCTAAGAATGAAAATGTTGCTGAAAGCTTCTTTCGGGTTAGCTGGGTGTGGCCCTATGGGCCTTCTCCACATCTGTACGTCTCAGACAAATCAGCTTCAGCAGAATCCTGGCTCTGCTCTCTGCTCCTCACTTGACTTTCAGTCAGTTTTAGCTTCTTGGCACTATTCTACAGCCTGTTGGTCCAGCTTAGTATTTCCTCCTAACTTTCAGCAATTCCTCCGATTTTTTCTGTGTGTGTGTGTTTGTCAGGTCTCTGAGGTCGGGGTGCTGAACCAGCCAGGCTGTCAGTCTTGCTCAGTGAGGCTCAGCCACTCAACAGCAAGCTGTGTTCCTGCCTGTCAACCTGCTCAGCTCATGCACTCTGACAAACTAAAACTCCAAGACTTAACTACACGTCAGTTAAGGATTCATCGCCTGGTGCCCTGCTCAGACAGCCTGACTGGCCACGGTTGGCCTCTCTGATCTCCCCACCATCACTTTTTCGACCGTTTCATGGTGGTCCGCTCAAAACTCACAAACTCAAAATTCCTAAATCACAAAAAAAACTTGTTTAAAAAAAATCTTGGTTTGTTTTCAGAGTTGTATTTTGAGTGTTTACTTTAAAACCATGACTAGAAGAAATGTTGTTATTACGAATTGATCCTTTGGACCCCTGTTGGCTGGTTGTTTCACACCGCAGAAGTATAACGGAAGAATACTGGAAATTTGATTTTGTTTCTCAGAGGAAAAAAATAACCGCAGACCTCTTCTGAAAATCAAATAGTTCATACTTCTTTTTTAACCTTACTGCTCATATATATTGTTCTTATTTCTTCTTTTCTGTTTTCTTTTATGGGCTGTAAAGAGGTGTGAATATTCACAAGGTTAGAAAGAAGCCTAATATATGATCACCTGAGTTGCGGTGTTGATTAGGCAAAGCGTGACCACTCAACTCTCCAGCATGATGGAATGGGTGGAGGAACTGCTGCTGGGAGGCCATCAGGTGAGCTGGGTGGTAAAGACTGTCCAAAGAGTGGAGGAAGTTAACCTGCAGAAGGGGAAAAAATCCTATTAACATTTACAGCGCCACAGCAAAATAACACAGTAAAACCAAATGACTGTGGCTAATAACTGAAGGACTTTTGTGAGGAGTTATGTGAGAGATGTGTCTCTTGACCTCCAGAGTCAGCTCATTGCTGGTGTATCTGCCGTTCATCTCAGAGCAGGACAAGCGGAACCGCCTCTCAAAGCGAGCGGAGCCTTTAGTCAGACGGTAGCGAACTGAACGAAGGACGTCCTCGTACACAGAGATCGATTCGGCACCTGGAGGTGACGCAAAGCAAAGAGGTTAAAAAGAGGCTGCGACTGTGGCCGACATCTAAAACTTGATCTAGAGCCACTGGCTCTGGGAGTCTAGTCTACAGATCATTATTAAATCAAAGTGATGAGGTAAGATCGGAGCATCAGAATCAGATTTTCTAAATGAAACTGATTTGTACCTGTAATTGCAATGTAGGCAGTAGTATTGATGATTTCTAGGCCTCTTTCTCGCACAACGTCCATGTCCACCAGAAGCTCCTCCCCCTCTTGGTTTAGCTCCTCTCCCAGTGGCTGCACCTCACAGCCATCCAAAGTGTGAGCCACGGCGTCAGACATCAAAGCTGCGGGCAGCGCAAAAACAGGACTGATTTTCAAACACTGCGGAACAACAATGAAGAATTGGCCAAATCTCCCTAAATTAGCCCTGGCGAGCGACGACTCACCGCCACCCTCCATCCCCTGTGCCGCTGTGTTGACAGCATGTGAAAGGGAACAGACGATGCGCAGCTCCGGGAAGAGGGGAACACCGCGGGAACCTTCGAACTCAGGAGCTGGACGGGCAAGATGAGGACCGACCCCGGACAGAGAGATCTGAGGGGCATCCGGCTGAAGCACCACCAGGTATCCCTCCAGCTGCTTGAGAGACAGGCAGCTCTCCTCATTGAAACATCTGGCAGAGTCAAAGAAGGGAAAGAGACTTGAGTATGCTTAACCAGCCTTTCTTTGGTTAAAACTCTACCATGATCTTGAAGGATGGATCTGATATCAATCAGCTGGTTGCTGGTATTGGGACACTTACCAATTTAATCATGATGATTTTAAGAGATGGTTATTTTGTTTTTTGGGTTATCTGAAATGGTTTCAAATTTTTAGTTCCCATTCTATAAAACTTAATCTGTTCAGAATGGTAAAAAATAACCAATGAGGATAACATTTTAGACTTTTTTTTATTTACTTATTTTCTGTTTTTTTTTCTCTCTTTTTAGAGTTCACTCTTTCCAGGTGATGAGGATGAAAACTTCAAAATGTCCCTAGGTGCCTCTCAGCCTTTAAAAAAATCCTGTTGGTTGTTTTTTGTTTGGCTGTTTTGGAGCTGTTATTGACTTGTTACTGACTTACTTGAATAAAAAAAAATTCAAATAATTTAAAGAAAACGCAAAAGGACCTCAAGGTTTTCAGATTAATCTCGGCGTGACTGAATAAATTTGGCTTGAGGAGATTCATCAGGTTTTGCACAGCTCAAACTTCACACATGCTTTAGTACTCCAGAACACCTTTGAAGTGTAAATTCTGCACTGGTAAGCATTATTATTAAAGATTTTGCAAGCTGCACCTCATCATCCTGATGTCACACCATTAAAGCATCACTTCAGGAACTTGAAACTCATGTTCTCAAATTTGCAGCGCTGCGACCGAGCGGTGTTCACACACGGTCGTGCTGTTTTGTGCACATTAACATCTCATTTCCGCACTGGGTCTTCTACATCAGGTCCTCTGATTGCACCGTGACCGAGCCAGCATCTATGTGTGCTGTGAGGCTGGAAATGCCAAATGTCAAAGAACAGCAGCTCTACAAAAACGTAATTCCCCAGCTAGAATGTGAGAGAAAACCAGATAGATTGTAAATTACTAACATGTATCACTTCATATGCACTAAAGTTCATGATCAGATGTGAAAGGGGGATTAATCAGATTAAGCCGCGTGTGTGTGCTTGTGTGTGCGCGTGCTATATTTTTACTATCAGAGTGAGCAGCTGCTTCTATCGGCCTCTCCAGAAGGGCCTGCTGTTCAGCCATCTGGGTAACTCCTGGCTCAAATCAGTCTAATCTTCACACACGCAATAAAATATGCTGAAGTAAAGAGAAAAAAAGCGAAGGAGATCTGCACTTGAGCGGAAAGCAGATAGAAAAAAGTCTGCACATGACCTTGAATCTTCAGGGTCTGAAAAACAGTCAGTCTGGACAAAAAGATAGCCTTCCAGTGAGATTCATGGCTTCGTAGTCATCTTAATCTTATAAGCATGCTACCAAAACAACATTCCCTGAGGACAACAATGAGAATATCTGCTCAGGCTGTCAGTTTGGGTGTAAATACACAACATACAGCAAAGTACATGGCAGGAGTGTACTTTCTCGGGTGAATTAATATTTAATCAGTTAAAAGTGACTGCTAAAGCCAGAGAGCCAGCTCACAGTTGTTAAGCATGGTTGAGCACTGACCCAGAAACAGAGTTTGTGTGCTTTTTGTTCAACAGCCAGGCGATTCAGTGCAGTGAAAACTGGATCAATGCAGGGATTGTGCAGGAGACGAACACTGCTGTGTGGGGCATACTGACCATAATATCAAAAGTTGAGCCTAGATATATATTTTTTTACTATTGATTCCTGCAATAAAAGGTAACACTAAATGATAGAATGACAAATGTACAGCTTGTTTTAATAGTTACAAAAAAGGGAATAGGTAGATGCAGTAAAAAGGCAGATAATTATTTAAATAAACTGGATAATGCGACATCTTTAGTTTGCTACAAAAACCAACCCCGGAGCTGCAGTCGACTGTCAAAGAAAAAGAGTTTCTTTGTGAATGAACAAAAAGATAAGATGTGCCATGTTATCTCTGGCTTTGACATTTTCTCCTTGTAATCATCCCTTTACTCCCTCACAAGCTGTTATCGTAGCAAAGTCAAAGTCCACGTACGATGTGCTCAGCGTCAGAGCAGCACCTCAGCATGGAGAGACACTTTATCTGACTGCGACAGGAAAATCCAATTCCCAGGAAGTTAGCCAGAGTATTGTTTTCCACGTTAGGGACTTTGCAATCTAATAATCTGCATTTGATCTATCACTTCCTTTCTGTTTTAGTTAGAGAAGTGATCACTTTGAACAAGTATGTCCTTTTCAGTAACAGTACATGAGAGTTGAGTTAGCAAGGTGCTCTGTCTAGCAGAAAGACCTGTTGGTGGTTAAATACGGAAATATTGGTTTGTGTGTTTTTGCACCTGAGCGAGGTCGTGAGCTTGAGTGGACGGACTCCAGGAGTGGCAAAGCGAAGCGAGTTTCTGTAGGTGACCTGCTGCACGGCGCGGTTAAAGCTCTCAATGTCGTCTCCCTCCAGCACCAACACAGACTGGCTGGGGTTCACGTGTACCTGGAAGAGAAGATTTAAACTCCAGAGTTTTTCCCTGAGCAGAGACAGGCAGATGGAGAAAATACATTGTGCCTAAATGGCTAAAAGATTTATTTGTTTTTTTTTATTAAATAAAAATGAAACAAATATAAAAAATAATGAGTGATAAAAAATAAACCAATTAAGAAAAAAATTGATAAAACATAAAAAATAAATAGAAATTGACTACGTGCTTTGTTTTTCTCTACATCTGCATTCATTTAGCATGAGTTTGTGTCTGATTTCCATCAGCTTTTCATATCTTTCGGCATTTGAGTTTCTTTTGTTCAAAGACTAATATTCTCAGAACTTTTTCTGAAAAGGTTTTCTCCTAATATCTATATTTTCCACCATTCTCCATCTGATCTTTGGACTTTAATCAATAATTACCTGCTCTTTCACCTGCCCCCCGGCTCAATCTCTATTCTTATCAGTAAAATTTTGGGACTCTTGACCTTAACTTGTCTTTAGTGATGTCCTCCTCCCTGAGACAACATCAAGTGCTTTGACAAACCCGAGGCTTCTGATTGTTGTGACTGAACAACTCATATCGCTCCAAAACCAATGAAAGCTGCGACAGAAAAACTCTTATCTTACAGAGTACTCAAACTTCTCCATGACCCTCTTTTATGTCATTTACAATGCCACAATCATTATTTTCCAACTAAGTGGATCCTCCTGACGATTATGAGCGATTATCTCATACCCCATATTAAAAAAAGAAAGAAAAACTTGAGTATGACTTAAAGTTTAACAGAGTCAAAATGATTAATGGCAAAAACTGAACTAAAAGAAGGAGGTGTAAACACATAGAGAGCCTTTAGTATTTATAAAATGTCATTGAGTCTTTCCTTTCATCACACAATCCCAATATTCTTGTAAAGTAACATTTTAAAAATGAACATAATGAAGGCTTTGTGAATCATGACTGTTCCCTGATGTGTAAAATAGACTCTGCAGCCCTGTCAGGTGTTACCTTCATTCCAGAGCCCAAAGTCTCAAGGTCTCCAAAGTCCAGCCCCTCCCTGCATGCGTAGAGACACTCCACCACGCTGTGCGGTTCCACGCTGCCAGGACGCACCGTCACCCCCGATAACAGACCATGGTACCCACCTACATACTTCACTACAGTGTGAATGCAAAAGAAAAAAAGCCTTTCAGATGTTTAATTTGAACATTAATAAAACCCAACACAGAAGCAGCAACACAGCAGACTTCACACCCTCACACTGACATCTGTGTGAAATAAGGAGGTCACCTGAATCTTTCCCCTCTGGGATTGTGTTGTTCAGTATCTCCTTCTGCTTCTCCTCAGGCTCTGCACGGAAAACCAGAGACGGGAAATGGTCAAACAGAAAACAATAAGATGCATTGAGACGCTTATGGAGGATGAAGAGAAGAAATCTGTGAGTAAAAATTTTGACTGAAAGAAATATATGCACACACGAATATTGATATATATGTCTATTAAAAAAAAGCATGAGCGGGGAAACCGAAGACTATCTTCAAACTGCAGCATCTCCTCATTATCCCGCAACAGCTGCTGCCACATAGCAGAATAAAAACTGTGAATGTGTGTGTGCATTGGTGGGTAATTGGCAGCCAGAGTTTCCCATTTTAACCAGCAGTGCAGGTTTAAGTGGCTTATAGCCGTCTGCTCCCTGTGTTGTTCTGCTGCTCTAAATAAATGATCATTAGCTCTTTAAGACTTAACAAAGCCACCAAACTGAGCATAATGAGGTGGGAGAAGTGTGAAGCAATAGTTTTCAAGGGTTTGTTTTATGATCGCTTGTGACTTTTTGTAAATTGCCAGAGAAGCAACCTGTTGTCTATCTCATGTTTGGCATTAATTCAGTCCCAAGGACTGAGCACAGAAAAATCTGTCTCACCCCAGCAGGCACCGATGAACATTCTCTGGCGGGCTGCAGGGTTGGGGATAGCCCCATTGTCGTGAATGAGGGCAGGGTCAAAGGTCACTCCATCCACATAGAGAGTCACAGATGGGAACTGGACGCTGAGTGAGAGGTGATGCCACTCGCTGTCACACACCTGCGGACAGAGATAACACCAAGTAGATAAGATCAAAAGAAGCAGATGAATTATCTGTACACGCTCTGGATATTTACTGGCATGTGAAAATCAACAGAGGATGAAGCGCTCTGATCTTTCTGCTCACAGAAAGGCATGTCCTGGGACTGATATTATGTTATTACATGATAACAGATTACTTTGTTGAGGAAACTATATTGCAATGCTCAGTGAAGTCTAGCAATAAAAGTTATCTCCCTCCATTGGGCCACAAGGTAAATCTGATCAGTTAGGAGATGATAAATGGGAACACAACAAAGAGACAAACTATTATTTCCAGTCTCCTTTTATAGGTGTTTATGCTTTATTTGTCAACCATTGGATACTACTTCATCTACAGACAGGCATTCAGAAAGGAAATGATGGCATATTTTGCATGTGACAAATGAGTCTGAAACAACTTTATTTTGTAAGTGCTGAACGGTGAAATAAAGTAAATACTACATATGCTTTCACACAACGGACAAATATTTAATCTGTTTGAATAATAGCACAAGCTTGGTTTTAGCTTACTATATAGATACTGTGAGAGCGGAAGGAATGCAACATAAGAGAGACAAGGGAATTATAAAGATGGGGGCCAGAGAGGAAAGATGAGGGTAACAAGATATTGTGGTTCAGACAGAGGGATTTAATAAATCTCCTCCGTATCAGCTCAGCTTCTTTTAATCCGAGTGATTTTAGTCTGTCTGAGACCAGCGGCTTCAGTCAAAACAAACCTGCTTCACCCCACTACACACACACGCACACACTCACATGCACGCAGGTGTGTTTGCATGTATGCCACAAGACGAATGGAGCTTGCTTCCCTTTTTAACATTCACCTCAAATCCATGTTTATGATGATAAAAACAGGTCTACAGCCATCTTCATAAATACAAAGAGAAATGCTTTGCAGATACTTCCCAGAGAAGTGGAATGTGAGAACACAAATCAGATACCAGCCCTGCCGTGTACTTTAGCTTGCAATCTCCAGACTTGATAGCCTGGAGATTTTACAACTGTGCCCATGTATGAATGGAGCTGATCAAATAGTGGCTGCTCCATTTTGTTCTCTGATTGGCTTTATATTGCTTTCGGTTCATTTGTTCATACTCCCAACACACCAAAGTCATCTCCGCACCACCCTCATCTAAATAAAACCATGGCATTTTTCCCATCATGTCTTGCCTGCACTGCACTCCACAGGCGTGACTCTGGAGTATTTGCAGTTGTGAGAACAAGTCTCATAGGATGAATCTCATGAGACAAAGTTTGATGTCAACTATTTATTCAGTTCATGGTGGTCGGCTGGGTCTGTGCACGTTTTCCTTCTGCTGATGGTGCTGATAATCATGTTGTAGAGCATGATTTGATATTGAATACATAAGCAAATGTCTTTTTATGAAACAAAAAACTCATGCTTAAGCTGTAGAAAAGCTCTCTGATCACTACAAATTTGACTCTAACATTTCTTATTTAATATTTTAGGTATATTTTCTTATACAGCTAACTATCAGCAACAGAAATTCAGTGTGTATATTCGGACGATGCAGCATACATTAAATTAGGGATGCCACAGAGTTCAAGGCAACTACTCATTTTTCTCCATTTCAGACTAATTTCAAGGCAGCAACACATTAAAAAATGATCCAGCAAAGAAAATAAGTTCAGTTCCCCTCCTACCTGTTCCAGTTTCCACAAGAACTTGACGGGTCGAGCGGCTGAAACATCGGGCCAGTAGAAGAGTGAGAGGCGGCAGCCATGGACGGAGAGAGAGTAATGGGAATAGGAGTCATCTGTAAAGCAGTAGAGCACAGGAACCAAAGATAAGAGGTAGATTAATATCACCCAGCATTTGTACAAAGACTAATAGCAAAAATAAAACTCTCTGCCAAGTTTCTCCTAGAATAGTCACACTATTGCTAATGATTTATTCCCTGCTGCAGTTACAGCGTTTTACAGTTATCTGCACAGGTGGAGCAGCTGGAGCAAGAATGTGTCTCTTAAGAGCAACTTATTACTAATTTTTCAGGCTGAAAATGGTAACCGCTGAAAAATGTGAAGAGAAATTAAAGGGACAGCCCTTCGTTTAACTCAAACTGTGTTGCAGTGAAAGTCACCAAACTGGAAAATGAACCGCACCGTTCTTGACCGTGCTGCACACGATGGTCTCCTCCTCCTTGCGATTTCCTCTTGTTTGAGTGGTTGCAGCCTGAATGTTGGCACCCCCCCTGCGCATCCACAGCTGAAGGGTAAAGTGGTCACCCGATAGAGCTGATACAACCGAATCGGGCACCACAGCGACGTGATTGGAGCCGTTGAAGGAGAAGACTAAGGATGAATCAGAAGAGGGGAGCGTAGGCAGAGCTGATGTCCAGTTGGCAGCAGGAGACGGAGGTGGGAGGAGGTCTACTTCGCCCCTGACAGCACCTGCGGAAAAAAAACATTCGAGGAAAGACGACATTGGTAAAATGTTTTTTTTTAAATCCACGCACACCTTTAATTATAAATGTGAAACAGAACTCACCACATAGACGCCTCACTGATCTGTCAGAGTAGCTGTCTCTGTCACAGCCCTTCCCAATGTGGCCGGTCTGCAGCTCTACGGTGGCCTGGATGTTCCAAACAGTCTCTTCACAAGTCTCCAAATGCAGGCTGGGGAACAGTGGGATGCTGCCTGACCCGGGGGTGTACTCCACGCGCTTGGTCCACCCTGAGCACAAAGCACCAAAACTTAATACACGATTCTGCTTCCAAAAGAAAGAAAGCAGTGAAATGCAAACAAAAGCAAATCAATTTTTATTCTGAATTTGATGTCAGAAAAAGTATAAATGTTGGGAAACGTTTACTTCTGTATCGCATCACCTCACAGAAGAGGTGGTATGTATGTTTGTCTGCCCATTTTCTTGAAAAAAAATCCTTAGAAAAATAAGCTTTGGGCCAACTAAGAAGTGAATATGATGTTTGTGCAGATCCAGATCTGACTGGCTTATTAATCATTGATTTTTTCAAAGTTGCCATTTGGTGGAGGTATGTCATCTGCAATTGTTCTGGTTTTCTGAAAAGAAATCATTTTTCCTCCATAAATAATCTATTTGTTTCGTGGCAGTGCTGCATAAAGGCCCAAAGATTACACATCTTCGTATATGATGAGCTCCTTTATGTAACTAAATTAGTTATGGTGACTTGGTAAATAACTGAATTATTTGGTTTCAATTTCAGACAAAACTATCTTTATAGAATATTTCAGTATCACTTCATTGTGTTGTGTTTTCTTGCGTGATTTTTGTCCCTTTAAAAAATCCATCCTGTTACATAAGCTCAATGAACTAATTTAATTATTGTTAAATCAGATGGTAAATTAAATGTTAAAAAGGTTGAATCATATCAGATTTTTGATAACGATCCAGAAACCAAAGATTCACAGATAAGCAAGGTTTGCATAGTGCAACAGTATCTGCTGCTGACTGTGGCATATATGGTCTAAAAATACATTTTCACCCTTTAACTAATTATCTTTTTTTATTTATATATTTCTCGCAACACCGCCTCGTTAAAGGATAGCTCTTGGTCTAAGCGTGCCAACGTGACTAATCTCAATAGCTGCCTACTCACGTTTTACCTCAGCATGTCAGCTGAGGAAACTCATAGAAACTCATAGAGCATGTGTCTGAGGCCTCCAGAGATTTATTTCGAGATAAAAACCAGGACACAAAAAGAACTATCTGGGACATTGATTACCGATCCAGCCAGGTTTGCAGGACGGCTTGACCGTGACAACGACTTGGGCATCAGCCTGAGCACGATTCTTTCCACAGTCAAAGGCGGTCACCCAGAAGGTGTGAACACGCTGCCGCTTTGAATCCAAAGGCTCTGTGTTCTTAATGTTACCTAGGAGACAGAGAGTGACAAAGAAAGGACATGACATTATGAATCAAATGGAAATAGAAATACCAGGTCGGTCACCAATAATAAGTTGCCTGTGATTGTAGGCCCTGCTCAACTGAAAGCTCACCGATAAGGCTTTTTTTGCCTCGCATATGCATTAAGAGTTCAGAGTGCTTTATATTTACCGGGCAGCGGGAAAACAGCAGAAATAGAGAAAGATAAATTACAGTGAACAGGATGGAAACTGAAGGGTTTTCATGTATTTAAGAGATAAAGGTGAATAAACAGCGAGTATCTGTGAAAAGGCTGACAGGACTCAGCATGCCGGCTGACAAACAGGAGAGACGATGGTTTGACACAGCGAGAGGAGAATCAGAGGGAGTGGAGGAAGCAGACAGAGGAGACAAAAAAACAACAGGAAAATGGAAAGCAGACAGCATCCAAGCGAGATTGGAACAATCGACATTTGTGCTGCAGTACCAATCTGTCCAAAAACAGAAAGAGGCTGCTTCTCCTCCGCAGGGCCCTTCAAGTTCTGGAAAATTCTGCAGAGTCATCCTAAAACAGGGCCCTCCTCAGCTGCTGTCAGATTACTAAAGGGATACTACTGATCTTCCACAAAACAGGCCAGTGCATACACTTACGCTAACATTCATCATTAAAAAAAAAAAAGGAAAAGGAAAAGAAAAAGAAAATAAACATAGACTTGACTGGAGCCAGGAACAAAGGGATGCTATATTAAAGCAAACAGCTGTTGTGGAGATTTTGCAGGGGTAGAACAGTCCACCCACACAAAGTCTATTTTAACTTCTTTTGGTTTGTACCTGAAAGGGGTGTTAAGTACCTGCAATTCTTTGAAAATTTTTTACCAAACAGACATCGATGTCTCCACTTTGTCGTGTATTGAACATCCAGAGTTTAGCATCTGAACGCCATAGTGAATTTACCGGTTGTCCATAGACAGAGGACCGTACGCAAACATTAAATGAGGGAGAAAACAGAGAGGGCTGGGAGTTGTGTGCGTCTGCTGCCAAGTAAAGACAGCACCGGAGTCTTTGATTTAAAGAATTGAAACATCATCTCACCATCGTTGTCAATAGCAAAGGGCACATTGGGAGTGATGATGTCATAGAAGCAGATCTGGCTGTACTGAGGGGAGCAGTCAGCATCCAGAGCCTCCACGCGCACGATGCGGTCAAAGAGACGCCCCTCCGGGACAGAAGCCTCATAGCGACGTTCGACAAACACGGGGGAGAACTCGTTGACGTCGTTCACACGCACATGCACCGTGGCCCTGAGGGAAGCAGGAGTGGGAAGCCAAACAAAGGCAGAGGGAATTACTGCAACAACAAGCTAACATGTCTGAGGAGTCACGCTGTGCGCACTAATCATTAACAACACAGAGAGGATTTTCTTCTCAAACTGAGAGGAAGCAGACTAACTTGTGGGATTTTTTGCTGTTGACTCCATCGGGTCCCTCTCCACAGTCGTAGGCCTGGATGGTGAAGCTGTGCTCCCGCTGGCTCTCGCAGTCCAGCGGCTCTTTGGACCGCACCAGGCCCTCACCGGTGGAGCGGTCCAGGACCACTGCTTCAAATTGGACTGAACCTGAACCCAAGGGGCCATTATGAACCCGGAAGCCGCAGATTTCACCTGAGGCGGGGAGGGAGAAGGAGTGCAGATGAGCCGTCATAAGACAAGCTGAATTCAGCCTGTAACAGGACAGTTTTCTCATAGATCTAATAAAAATAATTCATGGTTTTAGATTTCTACGTTCTGCTTACTGGTTTAAACTATTAAAAAAAAAAACTACAGCCATATCCACAATCTCAGATTAAAAAGCAGAGGGTGTAATGCTGTGTTACATGCACATCTCTGACTCCCCATTTTATTGCATCAATTGCTCTTTCAGAGACAGTTCTAGTGAACTGATCAGTCTGTACTCTGCTTTGATAGTGTATAAAATATTTTCAGCGGGTCACTGGTCTCCACTGCAGACAGGTCAGTTCAGCTCCAGCAAAGTCTGACTGTCTTACTGAAACAAAGAAATGAATCCCTGAAAAAGATGCTCTCTGTGTAGCAGCTTTTGGTGCAATGATGACACCAATGTAGACTGGATATATTTATATAGTACTATGTTTAACAATATTTTAATTCCATCTATTTTAATGCAGTGTTGCATGAAGGTCAGTCCATTGCCAATATTCCGTGGTGGTTTACGGCTTTGTCCATGTTTTAAACTAATTTCTCTGGATTCTTCTCACTCATTACTTCTGAGACTCACCCTCTCTGGGTTTTGTTCCCAAACGAGTTACTGATCAGTTGCCAAGTTTTCCAGCCTTATATTGCCTCTTTCGTAACTACTTTGAATCAGCTGTAATCAGTCTTGACAAATCCAAAATCAGCATTTTTGCATATCAAATCTCTCCATACAAATCGAATGGAAGCTTTAAAATAATTTGCATTTTATTTTATATTGTTTCAAATCAATCATGCCATCTTTTGGAATTGGGGTTTGAGAATGACCCATTAAGTTTAAGTAGACACTAAAGCCAGTAAATCCTTCTATCCAATCCAAAGTCATCATACTGTACAAATTATATGATGAGGCACAATGAGAGTGGAAACATTCTCCACTAAGGCTTTCAAAAGATTACATTTTACGTCTCAGTTATTGAGTTGCAAGGAAATATTGCAATACTGAGCACGCACCTTTCCAGAGACTGACTTAAGACGTACTTTATCTGAAGCAGGTAGTCATTATCAGAAGGTAATGAAACAAAATTTTAACAAAGATTTATATTAAACTCAGCCAAACACAAAATAAAATCCTTGGAATAGCAGCTGATCTTTACTGGCTGACATAAGTCAAAGGTTCATGCTGAAACGACTAATTTTCCTTTTCCTCCTTGACATGAACTCAATATATTTCAGGAAGCCCCAGGGTAATTCAAGTTGATCTTTCATAATTTGACTGAATGTGGTTATTTTCCAGGACTCCGAGTGCAAATATGATCACCTTATTTCATCAGTCTGCAGAGGCAGAGCTCTGCTGGCGGATTTTGCAATGAGGGCTTGAATTACACTATGATGGTCTAAAAATAGTGGACTTCATGGCTGAATACATTACTTTTAATATTTAGATGGCCTGTTGGGGAATATTGCTGGATATGGCAGCAGCCTCATGGCTCCAATGTTACACAATAAGGGTTTTATTTACTAAAGGAACCAAACAGAAAGAAATCATACCCTCAAACCGGTCACAGGGCTATATAATCAAAGTTGGATAATTGTCTGTCTGATCTGCAGAAAATATTTTCAGTTTTGCAAGATGAGTTTGGCTCTTTCTTTTTTTTCTAGACGTTCAAAAAACGTTTAAATGCAAGAATGCCTGATTATTGTTATAGTCCTTCGTGCTGCTCATTGTAGTGTTACCAGCATAGTGAAGTGGAGCGTCTTTGTCCAGGGCAAAAAGAGGGGGGTTGAGGAGCACAGTGTTGTCGTTCTCCATGACAATCCCCTGGTACTCTGTCTCGATCCATGGCTTGTGCTTATTGGCTGAACGGCACAGAGAAAAGACCGAAGAGGCTTTGGGTTAAATGCAGCAATTAGCAGGAACCGACACTTCTATTTCTAATACTCCGTTTTGGGGGAGGAGATGGTGTGAGTGTCTGAGTGGAAAAAATGCACAGTGTGTGACCATGAAGTGTCAATCTGATCACATTCAATGACTTCCCTGTTTCTCTGTTTGGGCCACCTTCCCTTGTTCACATCAAGCACCACTCCACACACTCTCCAGTATAATTAAAGCCCATTTGATTTCACGCTATCGCACACTCACACAGAAATATAGAACTCAAATCTGTCGGCTAAAGCGGTCTGTCAGAGATGCTCCACCATAAACGCACCAAAAAATGACAAAGTCAGAATCAAATGCCTGAGGTTTATGTGAGTTTAACCTTTAATTACAAATTAATTATTCATCTTCATGCTGAATGTTCTGTGCCGAGTGATCAAAAGCCAAGTTAATGAGCCAGAAGGATGATGATTTTACACTCCAGCAATGAGCGAAAACAAAAGGCGGGGTGCCCTTCCTCTGTTGTTCCCAATCTCATAACCCAGAAGCTATGGAATTTGAAATCAGACAGGAGCAAAAGACTTTTTTGTTTCGCTTTTGCTTTGTTGTTGCCACAGCGAATTCTCTGGAAAATCTGACTGGAACTAATTTCACAGTCTCACAAGTGAGAGGAGAGACACCACTGTGAAATGCTGCTGGTTCTGAATTTGATCAAACCGCTCTCCCTCCAAACAAGAAGCTGAGACTCATCTGAATTTCTTATTTTTACTTATTTACTCACTGAACTGCATCCTGCTTCTGCATCATTCTATGGTCCTACATCATGTTTAAGATGAATTTTTAAGTGAGATTCTTTTAGTATTTTATTTCAGATTGATATACTCCACACTGTTTACCGTTGATCGTCTCACGATCAACGCAGTCTTGACCAACTATGGAACAGAAATGCTTTTTTGCTTTTAATATTGGCTCCCACTTTGCAGATGTTTATTCTGCTTAATTGAAAATCTGAAAGCCGGGCTTTTATCTGTAAATGAATGTTTTCCCTAGGACATGCTTCTGTTTTAAGAGCTAAAGATATTACACAATCAGTCAATTTGGAAAACAGTCTGGGGGATTTTGATATGTGGGGAATGTTTATTTATTACATGTGATGTCAAATATTGGTCTCCTTAGTGAGGTATCTGCCAATGTGACGTTAGTGATAATAAAGCAAATGTGTTTGAGTATGAATCACCTATTTCTGCTCTATTGAACACAGTTTTGTATCTGCTGCATGAACTGACCAGGGAAGTATTTAGTATAACCATTGATGACTAATCATAACTATTAAAAAAAGCCATCTCATTATACTGCCAAACGGCTTTTATCTTTTAGATGAAAAGGACACATTTTGGAGCTGATGTAAAATTTTCAGAAATGTTTGAACACATACAGCTTCACAGGAGCTTCCTCTGCATAACAAAACCTAAATTAGTGTATCTCTGATGAATGAATAGGTAAAGACTGTGGATCCTTCCAGCTATTAACATCAGGCAGTTTTACTGCTCGCTGGCTCAGGCACAATTTTGCCCGGACCGAAAGCGATCGTGTTCAACACTAATCACAGACATTTATCATCTTCTGCTAAAACATCTCCACCTCCTCTGTCCTCCTGTGTGTCTCTTTTCTGGCTATTTCTCTCGTGCCCTTCTGTCCCCTCCGACAATCGGCCCCCTCCCCTCTCCTCTCCCAGCTCCCCTCCTCGCTGTGATGTAGCATTAATCTGAGCATCAGGCCTGTGGATTACATTCGGGATTACAGATTGAGAGGAATCTCGTCCCATCTCTCTGTCTGTCCCCCCTGGCACTCCTGCTCTTTCTGCCACTCTATCACTCCCCCCCCCCCCCACCACCAACACACAGTCGCACAAAAAGGCCCAGCGTCTCACACTTTTCTTTCCCTTTTTGCCTTGCGTCACCTGATCTCACGTGCCACTTCTCTCTCCATCAACCCCCCCCCCCCACCTTATCAGCCTGCCCCACACCCACCAACACATCCTCTCCTGTCATGGCTCATTCTACTCTTTCTCTCCCAGCCTCTATCTCCATACGCTTTTTTCAATCTCCACATTTTCCTCTGCGTCAACCGCTTTCACCTGCTTCTCAGAGTCTCTCCCTAAAACGCCGTCCCGCTCTCTTTCGCCTTCCCTCAGCGTGACAACCACCGAAACAATGGTGTGCAGTCAGGGTCGCGCTTATCCACAGTGATGCATCTGCCATAGGCAGGGAAACGGGTCTATCCGTCCTCAGTCACGCCACTGACACAACAGACAAGCACCCCGGGTCACGAGCAGGAAACACATGTATGACGTGTGATGGAGGGATGGCAAGAAAGTCATCAGGAGCATCTGAGGGGCAATGCGGCCCCCCTCCCGTCTGGAGAGCTAAACAGGTGTGCACGTTCCTATGACAATGTAAACCATCATCTAAACACTTGACAATAACCAGTCAAAAAGGAACTGACCTTTGTTGCCACTGGCAACCGAAGTCAAGCAAAGTAGGAAGAAGGAGAGAAAATTCATTCTGTCCATCTGAAGGAGGAAAGGAAAGAAAAGACTGAGAGGGCAACAGGGTGGGGTGAGGACAGAGATGGCCGGGGAGGAGGGTACAGTACATGCATCAACAACTGATCAGCACAGGAGGAGACAAGCACAGAAACATGACAGAAGCAAATCAGGCTTATCAGGTGGTGCACAGCGGTGTGTACGCTGCTGCATTTGTGCTATAAAAAAAAAAAAAATAAGCCTATCTGCCTGGTGTGTAGACCTTTACAGACATGCTGAGCTGGATCCAGAGCTGCATGACTGAGGCAGGAATCCAGAAGCATTTCACCAGAACGCCACTTTCTGCTTTTCCTCAAATTCAGACTGACATGCCTGCAGCCCGGTCACACAGACCGGTCTGTGGAGCCTGCACACACCTGCCTATTCATTTGTGGGACTAAAAGCGTTCTGCATGTGGCAGTGTGGGTGTTTCACCACCGTTTCCTTGTGGTCTGTTAGGTAATAAAAACAGCTGATGCTTTGAGGCAGCAGCCACAACTGAAGGATGAGTCCTTGGAGGGTTTTTCACTCCTCACTAACATAACACATAAAACATATTATGGCTATTGATTTAAAAAAAGAGAACACACACACACACACATACACGCACAACATGAGACTCTATCTGCACACGGGTTGTTAAGGCTACCCACACGCGCGCGCATTAAGGGGCAGAAGCAAGCTATGCGACAATTATCAGCTGGTTTCCATCCCCCGGCTGGCGCTGACCACATCAGGATGTCCACGGCTGACCGCGGTCCCGATCGGCCGTGGGAGTGGAGTCCGCGGAGGACGTGCCGCAGAAAACGAGAAAGGCTTCCCGCGGCAGATTTTCTGGCATTACCGTGGCGGGTGCGGGTGATGCTCCTGGTTGGTACCCTCTGCCTCTAGGCTCGCAGCATCCGCCGCTCACGCCCCTGCCGCTCGGCTCGGCTCGGCTCGGCCCGACAACACGCTCAGACCCCCCCGAGCGGAGAAGGACGCAGGCGGGTCGTCTCGAAGGAGGACGCGCAGGGGCTGGGTGCTAGAATCGGGGATGAGAAGCGAGGAGGAGGAGGAGGAGGAGGAGTAGGAGGAAGAGCAGACCTGCGAACGTCCTTGTTTTTTTTCAGGAGAGGAACGGGAGGAAGAAGGAGAAAAAAAAAACGAGGGGAATATTACGCTGGCGTCCCCTCCCTCTCGGCGCTTCTCAACCCGCCCACACTGCGTCCTTCTTCCCTCTCTCTCCCAGGCCCCCACCGGCCCTGTGGCAGACTGCTGCTCTGGCTGTTTTCTGCTGCACACTCAGTGACTCAGACCCAACACAGCACTTCATCTCACCGCGTCGTTTTGTCAGCTTTCGGTCAGCGCGATGATTGGCACGCTCGCCCACACCTCCGTTTGTTTGTTTATTAATCATTTCCACACCTTTCCAACAGCTCACATAACCGCACCGCAAAATGACGTCACTTCACCCCGTTTTGCCCTCATTAAACACATGAAGGGACGTGGAAACAGACACAACTGCGGGGTCTTTGCTTGAAATGCTGCATGTTTTATTGTGCATTACAAAATTTGTATTTGAAAGTCATCCCGTGCCTCCCACATCCCAGGTTTTCTTTGTACATTTACTCAGGGTAAGGCAAAAAGGAGTTGTCTCTTGAAATAGAAATTCATCAATTTATAATCATAGTGCCATGTAGAAATTTTTACTGAAATCTGGGCCGTCCCTACACCGAGGTCTGTCCTCCACATCCCAGTGAAAGGACAGCAGCAGCAGAGCCGAGGCCTTCCTCCAGCAGGCAGGGGTCACTTTTTCCACCCACCCACAAAAAAAAAAATATATATATATATATATAGAGGAATTCCCAGAGTGGGATAGGATGTTTGTACCTCCCACTGCTTAAGTACCAACTGCTGTTGGGGAGTAGAGTAGGCCATGAGTGAAGCACAAATCAGTTCTCATGTTTCTTCATGTTCACATTGACGTAATTCATTAAAGGAAAAGAAACTCCAGGAGTTCAGAACAAGAATGTCAAAAACTGAAATGATTACGTCTCAGTTTCATATCTGTGCCTTTCAGAGTGAGGGCTGCGTGTAAACCAAGGCGGACAGACAGAGGAGTGGCAGACGTTAAGGTTAGGGTGAGGAATTAGAGAGGTGGATGTGGCAAAAGGCAGGACAATGCAAGTCAGTCTTTGAATTTTTATCCAAACTACAAAATTTCTTATTCATAAAAGCTGATAAAAGTCTATAAAAATCAAGTTCTCCTCCATCACAAAGGAAATCAAATTCAGAACAAATGAACTGTAAAAACATTCATTAATACAAGGCCATCGTGACTTGGTGTTAGTGTACAGTGTGTGATTTACAGTGCTTGTATAACCACTGGCAGCCATTAACAAACCAAACAACAAGCCTCTTCGAACTATCATCATCAACGAGAGCCGCGTGCGTGTTGTATCACGACTTTAGGAGGTGTTACATACGCTGGCGCTGTGCTTATACCTCCAGATCAGACTTAGTGCTGCTGCCAGACAACGGACAAAAACAATGAAACAAGAAAACGCATCGGAGCCAAAAACAGACTCTGAACCCGTGATTCATGAGTGCAATTATATGTCAACGGCCTGTGAGTCCTGCAAGTTGTACAAGTCCCACAAGTCTTTATATTTAACAAAAGAAAAATGGAGAGATGGTGAAAGATAAATAAACAGGAAATTGCCCCTGACTGGCTCACAATTACCCCATGTGGCACAATGGTAATTTCCTGTAAACATTTCTCAGAATGTTGATAAAAACACCCCTCCCACTTAAAAACACAAAAATATATAGAAATTTATTTTACATAAACATATATCCATATATATATCCATATTTATATATATATATAACTAAAGGCCTTCAAATGTTTCCTGTTCTTCTCCGTGGAAGTCAGAGTTCCCTTCAGAGGATATTCAGCCTTAGATGGATCTGGAAAAAAAACAAAAAACATTGATCACAACTTTGCATTTGGATTGACACAGTAACAAACCGGAAATAAAGTGCTTCTTACTTTGTCAGGTCTCTCAGCTAGCTTTTAGTCCTGTTTTTTCTCACTGCGTTCTTTTTTAGGCACCAGCACTTTACGGAGGTGCGGCAGGATTAAATAGGCCACAATGAAGAACACATGGCCGCAGAAATAGACGGAATAATACACCTGAAACCAAGCAGGGAAAAAAGAATTAATAAAGAAATAAATCAGGCTAAAATACTAAATACTAAAATTCTCCCTAACAACACATTTCTCCATCCATTGTCCATTTTAAAGGTGTATATAAAGACCAGCCATTTTTCTTCTCCCCGTGAGCAGATCATCTGTGTAACCCAGTTACTGTTTGCTCCCCTAAACCTGCTTTTGTCAGCTTTCTGTGTTTAAGACTTCCTCCTTGTTGCTGATTGTCTATGTAAACCTCTTTAAAGGCTGCACAAAAGACACAGACAGCAGCTTTTTGTGCCGTGCCACCATATTTATCCCATGAACACAAAAGATGTGCAAGGTGTTCTGGTGAAAAATAATTGCAACCAGACGAGGCCTCCGTGTTGGCTAATCAAATCAATGAGAACGCCTCTTATTGCAACAGTAACTGTAGAATAGAGTTTTGGCAACACTTCTAAACTTGAAAAAGCGCCTCTCATTCTGTTTCTGAGATTTATTGGATATTCATATATATATATATTCTTTCCTTCCCCAGTGTAGGCTGAGTTTAGCCTTTTACCTTGTTTTTTATTTCTAAAGTAGGTCCCAAAGTTGGATGGCAGGTACAAGTTGTTAAACAAAACACATTGAACTGGCACGGTGTGGATATTTGTGCCTTACCTTAAGCCATTTGTCATAGGTGAAGAGACAGAATGGCACTAGAGGATACCCCATGAAGAGCCAGTGGAAAAACTGCTGAACTACATAAATGAGGGGGTAGAGGTGGCTGTTGGCTAGGTTTGTCAGCAGGGGACTGTCCCGTACGAGAGCCAGGGCCTGTCACACAAACACACACAAGATCCCCAAACTTTACAGACTGATTTCATACCACGAGTGCTGTAAATATTTCAGTTACAGAGTGAGGTGCATTTGGTCAACAAACAAAAAGCTAACTCGCGGTAAAAGGCAAACAACAGGCTTAATGATGCACATAAAGAACTAAGATATCTTTTGAAAAGGGGATCATACAAATGGGGGAAAACAGCTAGTCAACAGATTGGCAATAACAGTCTGAGCCTCCAGCATGTAACTACAAGTTTATCAATCTGAACTTTAAGCCCTGGTGCTTAAGCCTACCTGTCTCTCCACAATGATGATCAAGAACTCCATGGAGAAGCACAAGATGTATCCGGAGTGCAGGCCGTGCCAAAGGGTCAAAAAAAGGAGCGTGGTCACATGAGACATGGTCTTATTGCCAAGGAACTTCAACCGCTTGAACACGTGTCTTACAAAGAATAAAAAAAAACAACAACAAAAAGCTAAAGAAGTGGATCATCTCTTCCGGACAGCAAAACAGTCAGAAACACTCATCAGTTGCATCAGTTGTCACGGTGGCACAAACTTGTGTACCTGCAGGTTGTTGTTGCATAGCAACTGAGACAATAAAACATTTCAGCAACTCTCAGCTTGTATTTCAGTATGGAGGTGGATGGCTGTCCAGACGGCATTGTCGTCATGTCTTAGACAAGTGCACATTTGATGTTCTCAGGCCTTCTTTAGCCCCTTATGCACAACACTAGTGACGAGCATTAGCATTAGCTTTAGGGGGGACTAAGTGTGCGTCAAACTGCTCGTCATAAAAGTTCCTCCCTGGCATCAGATTGTTTCAGATCATTTAATAACTTTCAGCTTCAACTTGGAGTAACACAACAGCCTATGTCATCAAACGATCCTTTGGGCTTTGTGGGTCGGGGCTGTGTCCCACCAGATTGGTTTCTGTGGGTGGTGGAAGACACCTCGGCTCTTTGAGTCCCCCCTAAAAAGGGCTTTTACAGGGCCCCTCGCTGAGCTGCAAAAATGTTTTAGCAGGTGGCAAACATCATGAATATCATCCATGTAAATGGCAGGATTTAGGCGCTGCTCACTGGTTATGGCTGATCCCCGTAAACACGGTGAATTATGGAACTCTTCAAATTTGCCATTTTGTTGCAAGGTCAACTTGCAACAAGACCTGCACATAACCTGATGATTATTTCAGTTTTATCTCTAGAGAATCAAAGTATATGCAAATTCAATGGGATTTGAAACAAACATGCATGTGGCCATTTGGGTGTCACATGCATGCAAATCCAGTTCCTATTTAAGTCCCTAAATGTGTGCTGAGGCAACTCAGAAGTGGTGCACATGCCACTATAAATAAACCTTTGTAGGTTAAACAATTAGATCATCAGTGCCAAGTGCGTATTGCATCAACCAAAAGCCTGAAAGCTCCTCATCGACCAGTTCAATGCTACCATCGCACTCATTAGTTTGGCGCTATTTGACTTAATCAGCTACGTCTTTACGTCTGTGCTACATTGGTTTCCACCTCAGAGCCAACTCCCGCCCCGCTTTATGCACAGCTATCAACATTTTCTGCATTGGCAGCAGTTTGGAGCGGGACAGTGAAAGTAAGCGCGGGTCGTTAATGCATTCGACTGAACTGGACCATGTAATAAACTGTATGCTCAAAAAAAGAAATGGCTTTGCTCCATGCTGTCGTGTGTCAAACGATTGAAATAGTTTCATGCTCGAAGCCTCTGCTGCAAAGCTGTCAATAGCTGCCGACGTTTAAACCCTCCCCCGGATGTCCACTTCCTCTTGTGACAGCAGAGCTGAGGCAATAGTGGACAGAGGCCTCACATCTGGTGCTACCTCTTTGTCGTGATATGTACATGGAGCATGTGGATATCTGAAAAAACGCACTGTCCCTTTAACTTCACTGTTATCTGAGGAAAAGTCCAACTGGTACAACCTGGCTTTGAACATGGGGGAGAGAAGACCTCCGACTCGGCACTGACCTGGCAGCCCAGGCGTTCGTGTTGATGTTGAAAGAAGCGATGGTTCCTCCGAAAAGGGGGGTAGTCTCAAAGAGCCACACCTTCATGTTGGCACAGGCATCCCATCGGTGCTTCCCCTCCACTACGCCGTTGTACCCTAGTCCAGTTAATATACATACACCCTCCTATAACATGAAGCACACATTTGTATGAGGTCGCACGGAAAACCACAAGACCCTCACAAAGTGGAATGAGCTGCTCATCAGTAAACGTATGCAAAAAGTGGCATTTACTGGTATGGAGCAAGAGTTCAGTTAGAGCTGTGTGTTCATTACAAAGAGGGATAAGTTTAGGGACAAATTAGAAGCTTTTGTAGCAATTTGACTGACAACAGCTACAGTAACAGTTCTTTGTGCCCAGAGTATATCATAAAATATACAGTCAAGGATTGTCATGTTTTAATGAGTACAACATGGCAATCAATGACTGTCCTTCATCTGAACAGTCAGCTACTTCATTTAGGATAGAGTACATTGAAATTACAGTTTCAGGCAGCCTATGTGGCGTTCAAATTTGAAAACACTGCATTAAATTAAAGCACTTTCAAGGATTTCCATTGCCTCTGGAACCCTGGATATCTTATCAGAAGAAAATAAAGGTTTATTTTTGTCTGTTAGAGCTTAAATCAATAACAAATCAGCCTTTTCTAAATGGCCTTGGATTCATTTTCTGTTGAGCGTAAGCTACAGTTGCAGTAGTTTTACAAAACTGAAGCCGGCCCGCCAGATTGACTCAGTTCAACCAAATGTAGCCATGAGTAACACCTTTATATTCAGTAATCAGAGCTTATGATTAAGGGGTGACAATACTTCTGACTGCCACTGTAAATGTTTGTAATAAAGCAGACAGGGGGGCCACTTACCGCTATGACCCAACAGCTGACGTATTTATACAAAATAACTTTGCCCCACAGCAGGATAAACACGCAGCGATACCAGAACGGCTGAGCCTGTGGAGGGGAAACAGTTCGTAAAAACAAAAAGATTTACTTTGTTGATGTTTCACTGGCTGTATCGGTCTTACCTCGTACTCGTCTGTTAGGTAGTAGCTGTCTGGATAAGATGGACCAAATATTGCATAAATCACCAAGCACAGAAAACCCAGAGCAAACCTCCTCATAGCCGGAACAACACTAGAAGAGAAGATGCAAATAGATGGATGAACCAGAGAGACAAATCTGAACTGTGGGCAATAATTTGTCTTCTTAGAGAGCGATCTGATTGAGATTGCCTTTTAGCTTATTCATCTTGAGTTTGTTACCTGTTGGGAGGCTTTCCGGGGCAGTCGGTGAGCTCCCCTGCCACCAGCTTCTGGTAGCTGCGCAGCGTAAACTGGGGACCCACCAGGAAGCCCCCGTAGAAGTAAGAGAAGCCATACACCTCCAGCAGCGAGGGCACCGACGGCAGAGCGCTCACCTTCTGCTCTGAATTCAGCTGGGACTGCGATTTCCCAGGACAGAGAGAAAAACCCAAACATCTGCAGGTCAACAAACACGTTTGCACTGGGCAGCCGCTGAATGACAATTAACTGAGGGGCTGTGAATCAGGAACTGAAGGCCGACTCCTGTATTCATCTGAGGAGACAGCTCCGGAGCATTTACGAAGATAACGGAATTCACCGAATGAAAAAGCACAGCCAAAGCCGTGATTAGGATTCAAAAAGATAACAGCGCAGAGTGGACGATTAATGGCTGTCACACAAGTGCTTGCTGCACTCTGCCCTGATCTGTTTACCGCTGCCGACACAGTCGCCTCACTGTGGGCGATTATCAACTGGGGTGTGTGAAAGAGCAGCCGAACGCAAAGCACACACACCACTTTACTCCGTGTGTGTGTGTGTGTGTGTGTGTGTATGCCTGTTTGTGACATACGCCAATTTAGCCAATGCCCTCATCTAGAGCGACTTACAGGCCAGGACTATAGAGAAGGCCCACTTTCAGCTCGGACGGACATCAGAGCCAAAAGCTGCAGCGCTCAGCGACAGTCAGCGGAGACGCAAAGATCGACCAACGTTCGGTTCAGAAACTTGCTCTTTTGTTCGCAAACACAGGGATCCACACACGCGAATGAGAAGCGAGTGATGAACGCCGGCGAGTGTCTTGGGCCTCAGAGATGCTACACCCCACAGGGGACGATTCTGTCCGCCCCACCAGCTGTTTGCACGTCTCTACAGTGTCTCTATTCACCTAAGAGCCTTGCAACCTTAAAGCTCCTAATTGATCATTCATCTGTTTGAGCTGAAATGATCTTATGATTAGACTTTGGAGGAGCTCGGTAATGGAATGATTTATTTTTTTAAGTTGTAAAAAACTATAAACAACCTTTAGACTAATTCGTGTTCACTTCCCTCCGATTGTGCTAATGCAGCTTGTTTTCTTCCTCCTCTTTCCGTGTTAATAATAAATTCTTCCCCTTTTTTCAGTTAAAAAAAAAAAACAGAAAAAAGAGCAGACAAACAAAACATAAACCAACGGGACAGACGGCATCGCGTAGAGTGAACGAGTATTCAAAAGCAAGAGAGATCAGCAAACTCACTGGTTCTTTCCCGCCATCGTAGTAATCAAACGCCAAACCTGTGAATCAGAAAAAGCAGCTGTGTCAGCGACTAACGTTTCCATCACCTGACTAACACACCCCGAAGCGTGCAGAGTTAATCATTCAGAAAACAGAAGGAGGTGTTAACCTCAAGAAAACAATAGAACCTGAGCTGGCGTTAACTCACCAATAAGTTTGAGTGTGAGGACACAATGAGGCATGGTCCACTTGATGTCGTACTCCTCTGTCGCTGTGTAGTAATACCCTGCCAGCAGGTACAGCTATAGGGTGACCAACCGAAAGGGAAAAAAAACAGGGAGCAGACATCAGCTGCAGTCTAACAGCAAATTGGAGGAGAAGACTTTAAGAGAGGAGAAAAGATGCCACAGAGACCTCACAGGAAATGTTTAAAGACTACATTCTTCTATTTCGCTATGGAATCAAAAGGAAAAGAAAATGAAAAGGAGCCTAGTATTTTAACTGAAAGTAACTGGATATAATCACTAAGAAAACTGATCCCTATTAATTCACTGCATATCAAACACAGAAATGAGCAAGGCACCTAAAGGAGAATGGGACTTTTTTTAAGGGTGTTATAATGAGAAGGGGCTTCAAAGCTTCAAAGTATTGAAAAGCCATCCACATTTCTGGCTCACGGTAATAACCTATTACCTTAAAATAATGAAAAACTTGCCATGGCTTTCTAATTATTATTACATATTCTGAAACAGTGTCTTTTTTATCTATTGTTCCAAAGAGATCCAATCATTTAAGCAGAAATGGTCACCATGGTAACCAGAAAAATAGAGGTGAGGGATTTGGGTATGGTCATGCTCGTTTGGCTATTGTTTTCCTGTGATATGTCGGACAGAAATGGCCACAATGACCCGAGAGAGGCCCATCTGTAGGGTGGAATCTACATGTTTTATTCATCAGTTACATGTTACAATAGGACACAAAAAACAAGAGAGAAGAGAAAAAGTCTTACCATTTGAAAGGTAAAACTGCTCAGGACAGACGTTACCGTCCTTCCCATGAGCCTCAACATCAGGAACTGGACAAAGATGCATAGCGCTGAGTGATAGAGCTGAGGGCCTGGGAAGGAGACGGACAGAAGGAGGATGAGCACAGCTGCCAGACGCAGTTCATCACCGACACACACAGAGGAGACAGATGCACAAACACAAACACAACCGGAAGCCAGTTCTCAAGTAGAAAGATGAAAAACCAAAGGAGAAGCAACAGACCTGCTGTAAAATCCAAGTGCAGCCACAGCAGAACAAAGACAAGAGAAAGAAGTCAGTGCTGGCAGTTTGCATTTGGTCTGACAGACCACTCATTTGTTCTTGCTTTTAATTTATTGCGACACTGGAAGACTTGAAATTGTTAGCGACTGATAGATAATATGATCAAATAAATTACCCTTCAAGTTTAAAGTGCAAAAAAAGGTCTTCTAAAATGTAAACTGTTGCTAGGTTTCTTCACCATCTATATTTAAAAATGTTTGAAAGACAGCAAAAACTAAAAAACAGCCAAAAACAAGTCCGAAAAATCCTCCCGGAGCAACTGAAATCAATTCAGACGGCTGGTTTTGTTCAGTCCAAAATATTCAAGTCAATAAAAACAGACAGTGCTCCAAAAATTGGCATTTAGGATGCATGTGCAAAAGCACAAAAAGAAAGAAGGACTCAGCTTTCTTTTTCTGTTCATCGACTCCCTGATTGATGTTTACTGAACACATTTAGACGTCTGATGGCTGCTTCATCAGATATGAATGAAAACATTACTTTACCCTCTGAATAGGCTTTTTCCATTATTTTTTTTTAGAAATTGATCAGAGAGTGAAAAGAAGCTGTACTTATAGATGAAAAAAGCCTGCTGGATGGTACCACTCAGCGCTTTCTGAGAAACGGACACACATTCATTTTGTAATTTAGATAATCCACCAGATTTTAAAAAAAAGAAGTGATGGAGTTTCAATCAAACCTTTTTAATTCACACAATGTTACATTTAGAATAGATGTTGTTTGGGCCTCATTTAAATGAATGTACTTAGCAGAGATATACTGCCATCTATGCACTGTTCTCTGTTCTATGAGTGTTAAGAATTAGCGTGGCCTTCGTCTATGACATCACAGACTGACGCACCAGCCTTTTAACTTGACATCAGCTGATATGAATCCATTGCTTGCCAGTTTAAGAATTTTTTTTATTAAATCTCCCTGACAATGTGTATTCAGAATTTTCCCTGGATACAAAAGGAGCCTCACGGTTTGCCTCTCGCGGCCCATGATGTTTGGGATTCTCTTCCAGGCCTCACCGATAGGCAGCCATAAAGCCTGTAGGATGACTTAAAGTTAACCAGTTAGGCCGGATTCACTCGGACGTGGCGCGTCAACGCTCACAGGTGGGCGTGCCTCCTGTTTGGAGCAGCGATGAAAGCCCTCAGATTAGACAGGGATCAGTCGGGCATCTCAACTGACGGTTTAAATCCCGGACTAGTCTCTATTGTGTTCTGAAGTTATGCTGCAAACATTTCTAAGTTCATCTGCAGAGGCCACTCTTATATTTATAGTTTAATCGTTCCTGTGCACTGCAGATCTGCATGAGAAACCACACCCCTTCGCTTTCATTTGATCATTTCAGCTCATTTTGAGATCAAAATAAATAATCCCACGGTTATTGGTTAATTTATTTTTTGAGGGCTGCTTCCTTTCATCTCACTTTGGTGAAAACCTCTTAAATTTGCGCCTAAAGCTCGGCGTGCCATCGTAGGCCCGTCGGAGCTGCGAGGAACATTTTACATTTTCAACAGACGGCTTACAATGAATTCTATTAATCAATAAAAAAGACCAGCAGATCAATAACGGGGACTAGACTTTGAATCTCAAGGCCACATTTTGAGGCTTGCTGCCTTTGAAATTAGTACTATAACCAACCTTTGAAATGTAAAATCCCTGAAATGCCTTAGAGATTTCTTTTATCTGGACTCCAAATGAAAAAAAAAAAAAGGTAAGGCGAGAGTAGTTGAGCGGACGCTGATTAGTGTCACGCCCTTAAGGTGAATACAATTAACCCCTAAATCAGAAATATAATTAAAAAAACATGAATTACAATATTTGTGTAACAAGAAATAAATTGAATTTTGGTGATAACAAACCCTTTATGGTAGGGTCTGATATAAAAAAAAAAAAATTACAAATAATTATGCTACCAGAACTGATCAAAACATGACTAAAAAAAAACTAAACATAGAACAAAAACACACAGGATTACTGGAACAGGCGGATTAGTGTCTCTGAAGCCTCTAAAACCACAGTGCAGCGTTTTTTTTTCTCACCAAAGTTGAATGCAGCTAATGCCAACCCGGAGAAGGTGTGGAACAAGTGGATGACTGAGGCCGGCTGGTGGAACAGGAAGCTCCGGTACACCAGTGCAAAGGGATAGCCTGCAGGCAAAGACAGAGAGGAGGAAAAATGTCGGTGGAGATCCAGCACGCGCATTCATATCAGCCAAGTGTGCCACAGTTCACAGGTCCCGGTATCAGCCTGCTATCAGCCGCTCTGACCTCAACGGCTCGCGCACTCTACGAGGGAAAACCGCAACCTCTGCGGATGGTGTGCGTCACGAGCTGCTGCTTTCAGAGGAGAAGGTCAAACATGCACAACACATGCGAAAAACGTTCCCGAATCAACGTATGGGTGCAGTTTACGAAGGGGCCGTAGAGATACGGGTCCTCTGAGCATCCGCAGGCCGGGTCACGCAGATCTTATCCGACGAGGCAGCGCAGCATCCGGCAGCTTTAAAAGGCCTCAGTGAGCTAAGACCTCCTCCACTGACGCAGCTGGAGTCATGCCTAACACGGCGGCGGCGAGTCACACCGCTGCGGTCGTGGGAAAAAGAAAGAAGGCCTTTCTTTGAATTTTTAGCTTTTACATCTGAAGATGACACAAGGAACTGGTTTTACTCGAATAATCAGATTTGTGGTTACGGAAGTTGATCAGATCAGTTCATGAATGGGAACAGATGCATTTTCTCCTGTGTGGTTTAGAGAATTTAGTTATCACTGTAGGGAAATCTTAGATTTCCTTAAAAAAGGGGCAAAAACTGGTTTATATCTACCTGCAGAAAACGTTGACATACAGATGAGTGCGGACTGTGAACCAATCCCAAATCACCGCCATGCCCGACGCTTTGTCCTGGAGCCCCTCATGACCTAACATCTGCACTTTGGTCTCATCTCATCCCAGCACATAGCTCCAAAGTGTTGTTTTTTTGTGAGAGGAAACTGGAACCAGGCGGCCATATTACTTTTTTCAAAGAGGAGAATATTTTTCTTTTTTTTTTCTGTCATCAGCGGTCCACGTGCAGACCAAGGCCTGCAGAGTCCGAGCTGCAGCCCCTGCGTATCTGACCTTGGGGTGAACGTGCATGGACGTCCACCGCTGGGAAGATTACCAGCCGTCCTGAAAGTTTACTATTAATGAAGAATATTTCCCACTGAATTATTATCTGGAAAAGCTCCCGGAGCCCCTGCGGGACTGATGGGCAACAGTTTTCTGCTGCTGTCCTCCCGCTTTGATGTGAAAAGGACTTCTGCTGAAAATCCACTTCCTGATGAAAAATCTGGGGCTGCAAGGGGGACTTTGGGTTTTACAAACCTTCTCTGCTTGATTTATGTCAAATATGTAATGACAGGATGTTTATTTGGTTAACCAAAAACAGATAAGAAATGACCTACTCAGTTGAAGCTGCTGCTTCAAGGTTTTACTTTTTTCATCTTAAAAAAATAAAAAGCTGCATAGTTCTGTTAATCCAAAGTGTACAGTAAGATGAATAGGACTCGGAGAAAAGTGGCAGAAAAATGTCAGGCAGGCGTGGAAAACAGATTATGAATCAAGTGGACTTCTGCACATTGACGAAGTACAGAATGGCTGCAGCTTTGGTCCTGAGAAACATTCTCCAGTCAACAGATAAAGAATAAACTGTGCACACTCCCTATGGAACATGAAACCACAAGTTAAAGTAACACTGATATCAATCGGCCAGTTGTCAGCAACCAAGTCCACACCTAAGCACCAGCAGAAATGCTGAGAGCGTATCTCAGTAGAGAGAGAGACAGGTGCTATATTGCAAAAATATTATGCAACATGCATGAAGCAACACAAAGACAGGGAGCATGCAATAAGGTGGCTGGAGCAGTTAACGCAACCTGACTTGAGAGGTGATGTTTGCTGTGAAGTGTTGCTGAAGTGAGTCCAGAGGAAAACGGACGTGTTCATGTGTCAGAGCAAAGTCCAGAGCTGAAAGCACGGAGGGAGCCCAAAGATAAGCCCCGGCAGAGTCGCCCACCTCCAGGCGGATGCTCGCCAACACGCAGCACCGCATTCCCCAAGCAGAACCATCTTTTTTTAAAACCCACCCTGAAACCTAAAACCAGCCTTGAACCCTGTCAGAGTCACACGTCCTCCCTTTCCTGAAAGGAGCGCGGCGTAAACTGGGGCTCATAAAAAGAGGAAAGGGCACACACAGTCATAAATTAGAGCTGTGTGTAAAAAAAAAACCCATAGTAGCTCCAAAGTGAAAGCCAACTTTTGCCCTTGCCCCTGCACTTCACCTCACATTCAGTGTATACTCCCTCCTCTTAGTTATATGGTAAAAGAACACCTGGGGAAAAAACTATTTTACCTTAAGCCCACATACAGTTAACAAACATCCAAACTCTGCATCCCACAACCTGCAAAACCAAAGTGTAGGTCCGTGTATTTGTCATCATTCCCAACTCATCTCTGTATCACAGAGCAAGAATTAGGAGATGAATGGAGCTCCTTTAACAGTCACACATTAACCGCTGTTGCTCAGGAAACACTTGACATGTTTAAGGGTTTGTGCTTCCTGGATATCAGTCTCCTGTTCTCGTGTTTGCCTGATAGACGCAGCGGCTTACAGATACACGTACAGATGCTAGTTTGCAGCCAGGAGGACCTGCAGGTTGCCTGGCAGAGCTCTGAGACAGATCACACAAACAATTACACGGGGTGAGAGGAGCGGGCGGACCTGTCACCTGGAGGGGGTGTCATGGCTCCCAGCCACCACAGTCACACGGCACTCGTTTCGAGAGGTCCAACTCACCGATTAATATTGATAATATGAGTCGTACTGCTGGCTCCGGGGAACCTAAGGACTCCGACAGTTTCTCCAGCAAGGGAGCCGCCATCTTTCTTGTGGGCGGAAACGTGTCTTCGCGACGGTTCGCTGAACTCTAGTGACTCACGACAGACATCCACACACAAATACAGTCGCCCGTAACGGCACGGCTCGGCCCACAGGAGAGAGACACTCCTCCTACAAGACCGCCTCTCTCACCGCGGCCACTGCTGTCACCAGAATTAGCGCACAACCAGAAGTCTATGAGGTGAAGCAGAGTGATGCATTTAACCTGCCTGTACTGAATGGAAGTGCTGGTTTGCTTAGGAAAACTCCTGACAGGAGCACACTCAATAGGCTTCGGTGTAAGTGCGCCCCCGTGTGGCCACTACAAGTAACAACCAAGTTAATGATCAATTATTTGTAAGTTTTTTATTCTGAATAAGTGACCTTATCAATTATAATATTATAAGTTTACATTAATAGACTTTATCAAATAGGGATTTATTTATTTTTTAAAAACGGTTCTGTGATTCAAATTTAAGAGGACATCCACCGGCTGCATGGTGATTGGTGGCCGAGATGGCATGAGAAAGGGGCGGGTTATGGCCGGACACTGACAACAAACATTCAAACATTGGAGGCTTTCAAACACTGCTGCATATTTGTGTGGCATACTTTCAGTCCTGCTGCATATTTTCGTGGCCTAATTCATTTAGGCCAATCTTAGAAGCAACTATTACAGATACTCTCTCCTTATTAATCACTGTCAAACCAAAATGTGGGCACAACATGTTTAAATCTGACAAACGCTTGAGGAAATGAAGCAGGTTGTGCTTTGGTGCTTTTTGATTGTAGCTTGCTGTTCCTTGTTTGTACCACTTGTACTGGTTTATCAATGATTTTTAAAAATATGTAACAAGATTGCCATGATCACTCTTGATGTTGTGAATCAATTAGCCAGCACTTCATCAGAAAAAATGCAGGTCAGGAAGCTGTATTTGACCATCAGACGCACAAAATCCAGTTTAACAACATTTTACAGTATGTTTTGACATGAGATGCTTAGTGGCTGCTTTTTAACTTGGAATAACAGCATGACTTTGTAGAAGGAAAATTACTTCTTCCCACCTACTTTAACTGGGTCTCGATCAGAATGAAGTTAACCTCCTCCAATTGGCATCAAACTGCCTGGAGTCACAATAAATTAACAACTCTTTTTGAAAGATATGGTCTGTATCCAAATAAGTTACTTGCGATCTTTTAAAATTCTTAATGACAACTTGTTTGTTTTTTTAACATGATTGGGGGGTCTTCTTTTATAGAAGACCTTCTGGAAAAATATCTTAAGAGCAAAGATTCCTTGCTAATTCTGGGTCACCGTGCGAGACTAGTACAAAGACCGAGTATCGTTTTATTATGGTGTCGTATTTTCGTGCTACAGTTTAAATTAAACATTTTCTTATAAACATTTCTAAAAGTGTATTCATAAATCCGTACTAAGTTGAAATTCGCAAATACATAGATTTTAAGAGTAAAAATTATTTCCTTCAAAGCATGCTGGGTAAAAAATAGGCAGCGTCTGAATATTATCCAATCGTTACGTTTGTCTGTGGGAGCGTAATCAAAGAGGCGGGACTTCCTTTGCAGCATCCAATCAGACGGCGCATCTTCAGATTTCTGACTAACAATAAAACAAACAGCGAAATGCTGATGTATTTTGAAATGTCATCAGAGAAATTAATGACGAGCTATCGATATTTAAATGGTAGTTGGAACGATACAGACTTTACATTTCCTCCTGTGAACTATTACTGAATGAAAAATTATACTATTTAATGAGTTTAAAAAACATTTACGGATTAATTAAGAAATATGATACTTCCAGCTAACCATCAACTGGATTATAATTGTTTTATTATGAGTAGCACTGATAATCATTTAAATGCTGAAACACCATTCTCATAACTCATTTCAAGGTTGAAAACCTGAACCTCAACGCCTGAAAAGACAGCTCTGTTACACTTGTTATCGGAAAGACAAATTCCACGCTTATGTCTTTTACACAGCCTCTTTTCCACTAAGTAGAGCAGTATAGTGTAAGTAAACATCCCGATCAAACAATATTACAGATACAGTTATACAGATTGAAACGGTTGTACTAAATTTGTTTAGTCCTTCATAGAAACATGGGATGTTATAAAGCTTCTATGAGGCCAGAAACAACAAGGGACGAAAAGGAATAAAAACAAACAAGTGGCTGCAAGGACAGCATTCATCTTAGCCAGACAGTTTGGATCTGGGTCCATCACTCTTTCACACTCAGCACTTCTCCCACTCTTTCTATCCCAACCTTCCCACTAATTTAAAGATTTTGTCAAAAAGGAAAAGGACAGCTTTGCTCCTGCACTGCAACACGTTGATCATTTTACTGAAAAATTCAATCTAAAATTAAAGTTTAAATACTCCCGACTGACAGGATTTTGTGACCAAAGAAAGACATGCATGAATTCTCTGATGGTGTCAGAAGGTTTGGATGATAATCCTGCTGTGTGGCAGCTTCCGCTGCTGTGGTCTTCATCTGAGAGGAATGTAATGGGGTGGTGTGCTGATTAAGATGGAAACCAAATAAGATAACAATAACATGTGTAAACAAAGAAACATTTTTTTAAGATGTGATAATCTTTATGAATTGTGCTCCAGCTGGCATGGTAAACAATGTTCCAGGCTGGTACTTACATGCAGACCAAGGAACCATCTCAGCCAGCTGAGCTATATCCTGTGTATATAGTGGTCAATTTATCACACTGTGTTTGGTCTCTTGACAGACTCTGAGATGAGTGTACAGGGGGCAAAGCACATTTGAAACTAATTAAAAAATGACTGAAGCAAAGAGGACTTGCCAGCTCACAGAGGATTTGTCATTGAATCCGAAATTTTGATATGAATGAAAGTTTTTTGTCGTTGTGTTTCCTGAACTGCATTAAAGTAGCATACATAACTTGTTTTTAAATTAAAGATTAACATTTGCTATGAAGCAAATCTGGGTCAGTGACATTCTGTTGATTGAGAAGGATATAGTTAAAGAGAGACCCCTTCTGCTTTGCTCAGTATTTTTACTATATCCAATGCTTCAGTGTGATTGTTACTCGGTTGTTAGTCTTTTTGAACGGGGGCCACTGCTAACCGTGTTCACCCCCGGGTCTTCGGCGTGTTAACAGGTTATTCAACGACAGTGAAAGTTTTCACGCAGCACTTGAATGCAGCATGACATTTTACTTCTCCTCGTCCCCAGCTGTGAGGACGCGTTTAAGGACGTGTCGTCACAAACCAATAGCGCAGAGGCTTTCAATAGTGAAGAGGAGGAGTTTAAATTTCAGCGTTAATAAATACCCGGAGCTGCTGCCTGACACCCGCTCTCTTACCCCAGAACAGAAGCACCCAATTGGGCTGTTGCACCGTTTCAGTTTCAAGTAAGGCCTCTTAAAAAAATCTGCAAACATGAGCAGGAAATTTTTCGTCGGTGGAAACTGGAAAATGAACGGCGACAAGAAAAGCCTCGGGGAGCTCATCCAGACCATGAACGCAGCCAAGGTGGACCCCAATGTCGGTAAGTGGGTTTTTGACGGCTAATACGCAATTCTTCCTCTTAAACCGTTTTTTTTTATGTTTCAGTTTTTTTTGTTTAGTCAAATTAACCTTCCATCTGGGTGTAATTTTACATTTGATTTTACAAACCGATTTTAAACGCCTAAAAATGGTTCGTTCATTCAACAAACTAGCGACACTTTTAGCATCACAAACCTCCAGCTCCGTTATGTTGCGGCTTTAGATGAGTTGCATTTAGTGTTTTGACACTTTTTCATCAGACCTAAGCGGTCTGGGGACGTGTGAGAGCCCAGATGAAGGACGCTGGGCCGGAGCTTTGGGTAATGTCGGAGGTGGGTGTGCGTTAGCAGCCGCACGTAGACCCGACGGCCGCCGCACCGCCTCCACAGGGTGCTTTCAGGTCGAGCCGGTGGCTTTTAGCGGGTGGAAACAAAGCATTACCCATCCACGAACACCGTAACGCTTACTTGTCAGAGGCTCGCGCGATAAATTTGACAAATCACGATTTTTTTTTTTCCCATCCCGTTTATCCAGCGTGACCTGAACACATCAGGAGGCATCTGGCCTTGTTGCTGGCTGCTTCCTGCAGACTGGAGACAAAGTAGACAGAGAACAGCAGCAGCTGCCGCCTCATCAAGGCGCTTCCCTTTTTCATGCTCAGTGCACGGTCCCCTGGACAAGCTCAGACTGGACAGTGTCCATGTCTGTGTTATGCAACTGTAACGTGGTGTGTGACAGGCCAGGCCTGCTCTCTATGGAGCAAACTGGACCTTGTTCTCCCAGTGAAAACACCCCCTTTCAGTGCCAGTCTGCAACCATTTCAAGCTCTTCCCGCTGGCTGGGTTTAGGTCAAAGTTCAGCCTTTTTTTTTCTTTCCCGGACCATTTTCCTCTTGTCGGAAATTTTACCTGCTTGACCTTTTGAACTCGGGCTGGTGACTTGTCTTTGACCTCTGCAGAATGCGGCCGTGTCGGCGACCTTTTAGAGGCTGAACTCAGACCTTTAATGCAGTTGACTCTGGCCCAGGAGAAATGACCTTTACCAAACCAATAATAACATGCGGCGTCTAATATAGACTCCCATAACCCCAAAGATATAGTTACATTGTGAATGTCAGTGTCTTGACTTCACTGTACTGACCTGTAGGGCAGCTGAAGTTAACATGGGGGTAAACTTTTTAAAAGTTTTTATTGACTTAGTTGGTAAGATATACTGTAGTTACCACAGTTATCTGCTTTGTTTCGTTTATCTGCTGCATTTGGGAAACTCTCAGACACTTTTGGATTATCTGGACCCTTTAAAACTTTTATCAGTTTGAGAACAATGGCAGCCACCAGTCACGTCTGACTCTTATCTTTGGAGTTGGGAAACCGCTTTAAAGCCTGTGTCCACAAGCAATTGGGTCAATGCATCCTCTTAATCCCCACTGGATTGCATCGCTATGGAGGGGCTGGCTTCTGTGGTCATTTGTTTGGCAGGCTGTCCTGTAAGAGACTCGTATTGAGCTGCGTTTCTTAAGAAACTCATGATAAATTGCCGGGGAAAAAAAGGAAAAGAAAGAATTCCCGTTCCACACAGATTTAAGGATGCAGATCAACAGTTTTAATAAAAAAGCACCACAATATCAAGAGACGGGGCCCGAATTTAGTTCTTGGCTCTCATTATGACAGGTAGATCATCATCTTTACCTTAAAGAATAAGGAGATGAAATTTTAGAGTAGCGACAATGGGAGGAGCTAAAAGAGCCCCATTACTAAATACTCTTTGATGATCTATAAGGGATTGTCACTACTTTTTTACATTTGGTTGTAAATGTTAAGACTCCTTGAATATGGTCTCCTTAACCTAACCCTTGTTTCCCGCTCATTAACAGAGGTGGTCTGCGGTGCTCCCTCCATCTACCTGGACTTCGCCAGATCTCACCTGGATGCCAAGTTTGGTGTGGCAGCTCAGAACTGCTACAAAGTTCCCAAGGGTGCCTTCACTGGGGAGATCAGGTAAGAAGAGGGGAAGCAGCACGGCTCCCTCTGCTCCACATAAGGCCAGCGTGGGCCACAGCAGGTTAGGCCATTTTGGATTCGATCTGACTGTCCTCTGCCTCCAGCCCTGCGATGATCAAGGACTGTGGTGTGAACTGGGTGATCCTGGGACACTCCGAGAGGCGCCACGTCTTTGGAGAGAGCGACGAGGTAACTGTGGATGGTTGGCTCCGTCATTAGGGTTATTTAGTCGGTGTTGAACGATGAATGAAGCGCTCAGCGATGTCTTCTCTGCCAGCTCATCGGCCAGAAGACGGCTCACGCTCTGGAGAGCGGTCTCGGTGTGATCGCCTGCATTGGGGAGAAGCTGGATGAGAGGGAGGGCGGCATCACGGAGAAGGTGGTGTTTGCTCAGACCAAAGTCATCGCAGGTACGCAGCTGTGGCAACACTTCTCAGTGGAAAAACGGGGAGTAGAGTGAAAACCTGCTGACGCAAATGGAAAAAAATGTTTAAAAACTCATCGGACATCTTTTCCACAGACAACGTAAAGGACTGGAGCAAGGTGGTGCTGGCCTATGAGCCTGTCTGGGCCATTGGTACCGGCAAGACCGCTTCACCCCAGCAGGTACGTGTAGGAAATATCCTAAATCTCACCAATTACTGTAATGAAATTTGCAGTCTCAAATGAAATGCCTGTGTGTGTGAAATCTCAGGCTCAGGAAGTGCATGACAAGCTGCGGGCGTGGCTGAAGACCAACGTGTCTGAGGCAGTCGCCAGCTCTGTGAGGATCATCTATGGAGGTGAGTCGGTGGATGGATGGGGAAAGGGGGCGGGGGGACCACGTTCCAGCCTCTGAACTCCTTTTCATGCTTTTAATGTTTCCTCACAGGTTCTGTGACCGGTGGAACCTGCAAAGAACTCGCCTCCCAGAAGGACGTCGACGGTTTCCTTGTGGGCGGTGCTTCCCTCAAGCCGGAGTTCATCGAAATCATCAACGCCAAGGCATAAGAAAAATAAAGATGGAAAAAAAAAAAAAACGCCGATAGCAACAGAGTGACCAGATTAGAGGCCAGCTCCATTCAGAAGATCCGGTTCCATCCCCCTTCCCCCTTTTAGTCTCTGCTCTTCCCCCTATCTGTTCAAAGTGTTAGTGTGATGCTGTCATTCCCTCCTTTTTCCCTTCATCTTTTGGTATGTTTTGGCACAAAGAAAAGGGACAGGTTGGCACATGCACTGTACAGCACTGATAAGCCTACTGAGAGCATCCTATGTGCGTACTAACTTCCACATCAAGTGCTTAAGCCGCGAAGGCCGATGCCTTCCGGCGGACAACCAGGCCACGCCTTTACTTGAAAAGTTTACGAACTTTTTTTTTTTTTTTTTGTGAAAACTGTGTCACAGCTCTTGTCTTTTTACTGGTGTCTCTTTTGTGTAATTATGATGATCTGTGGCTTTTACCTTCCTTTAGTTGTGCATGTTCCAGTTTTTCATTGGTGAGAGGAAAGTGCCCATTTTGTGTAAACTGTGTCGTGTCATGGCCGTCGGGCTAATGGAAGGCAGCCTAAAAAGAAACATTATAATAAACAGTTGAGCGACTGCCCCGGTGTGCTGTTGTGATTCTGTCTTGGTGACTTCAGTTACATGAATTTCCAGTAATAGTCTCTGAAATAGCCGTTTTTATGTCACAGAGCTCTTGCTCATACATTTTAGCTCCTCAGCGGCTGGTGCTCAGACCTCACTAACCCCAGTGGCCTTCTCAAGATGGTGAGGAGACGGTGTCTTATTACAGAACTGACAATGCCATGGTGAGAACCACGTCCCAGCTATTTTTAACCCTGTGACCTCAAACGCAGCAGTGGAAAATTTATGAACTGAGAAAGCCAGAACTTTGCTAATTACAAGTTTACACACAAAACAAGAGTGTAGTGTCTGACTGATTTGCTGTTGATGAGGCTGGTGTCTCACACCAGAATGCTCTTGGGCTTTTTGAGTCGGTTTGTTGTGGAAACATCTTTTATTTTTGCTCTTAAAGGCCTTTGCAGAGGCCACAACACTCAGAAGAAAAACACAAAGCCTTCATTCCTGGGCAGAGAGTTTGTGGCTCTGTTGTGTCTTGGGATCCCTGACATTTCTTCACCTTCTCTTTTAGGATTGTCCACAATCTGGAATATGTTCTAATTTTACGCCCCCGTGATTCGGATACTTTGTGATAATAAACCCTTCCCAACCATCATTTTAAAATGTCAGTTGTCTTCTTCCTTTAACAGTAAAAACATTTGTGGCCCGTTTAGGTGGGAATTTTCCACGCTCTCGCTCTTTTGTCCGGCTCCCCTGCTGCTATTGCACCCCCGGTCCGGCAGGGGGCGCTGATGTCCCGGGTTGAGCGCTCCTACGTGTCTCGGTGTCACGTCCCGTATTTACAAGCGAAGCGTGACGTTCACTGACTCGCAGAAAGACGTCTTAAAGCGCACCCGTAACCCGGTACTTCCCTGATTAGACCAACAAAATGCAGTCTCTCAGAGATTTTCTGAACGAGAGGCTGGCTGCAGCGGCGGAGGACATATTTGTAGCTGTGGAAAGGACGATAGCCGAGTACAAAGAGCAGATTTTCCGTTCAAAAGATTTGGAAATCGGGCGCCTTAGGATGCAACTAAAGCTTCTAAAGTCAGGTGAGTTTGAAAAGACAGACCTCCAATTGCGGTCCAATGCTATTCTTTTAAAGCAGGTCACACGGTTGTGGTATTATTTGTGTGTTCTTTTGTCTTTCTTCCAGAGCCAGACACGGATGAGTGTCCCGAAGCCCAGCTGCTGCAGTACAGCCACCAACACCCACCTCCCTCTCCCTCTCCACCTCCAGCTCAGGAGCAGACGCCCCCCGCCACGATGGCCCCCGACCCTCCCCCCGGCGAGGTGGAGGGAAGCCCCTCCCCGGAGGAGGTGGAGGACAGCAGGATGGATGGGGGTCATCCGGAGCCCTCAGAGGTCAAGAAGGAGCCCAACGCCCAGAGACACTTCTGGACAGACCACGAATCGGACCTGGAGTCAGACATGAAAGACTTCATCCCGTCTCCCGGCGGTCTGCACGACCCAGCTCTGCACTACCACCCTTACCTGTGCGGCGGCGGCGGCGGGGGCGAGGAGAGCAGGGACAGGCCCTACAGCTGCTCGGTCTGCGAGAAGCGCTTCAGCAACTGCTCCCACCTGGCGGCCCACATCCGGACCCACACGGGCGAGAGGCCCTACAAGTGCGACGTGTGCAGCAAGACCTTCGTCACCACCAGCGCCCTGAACCGGCACAAGACCATCCACACCGAGGGCAAGCGCTTCATCTGCACCTACTGTGGAAAGTCTTTCAAATGGATGGAGTCTCTGGGCAGACACCTGAGAAGCGTGCACAAGAGGGACAACATACCCGGAGGGGGCAGCTGAAGTCCACACCGGCTCTGCATTTTGTCGGGTTTCTTGTGGCTGCGCGTCATGTTTTATCT
The DNA here is from genome assembly GCA_013363375.1 of Menidia beryllina. Lineage (NCBI taxonomy): Eukaryota > Metazoa > Chordata > Actinopteri > Atheriniformes > Atherinopsidae > Menidia > Menidia beryllina. Next base: position 3,403,958 of record JABUIW010000019.1, on the reverse strand, counting down.
CTTTACAAAGAGCAAAAGCGTTAGCAGGAACGGTCAAAGGGATGTGTGAATAGATGTGCATGGTCCTCATGAAACACTACTGAAGTTCTGGAAAGCTTCCTACATCTCTTAATACATTTCTCATTTTAAAACTAAGGACTGATTTCTTAAACAGCCATTCTTCATATTTCTTAACCTCTGCTGAAGGAGAGAAGGGAAATCAGACTCATTCATAAATTCCCATCAATCAGCAGCAGATGGCAGTGTTCATCTACTCCATGTCCAAGACTGCTAGCTCCCTTTTTTTTTTTTTTTTTTTTTTTTAAAGAGTACACATTTTCTATCTCACACCAATCACCACAAAAATCATTTTTGGCTGAAATATAAAAGCAGCAGTTGTTGGAGATGTACTGGGTTGCTTTGCTTGACATAAAAGCTTATTCTAAAGAAGCAAAAGTGTGAAAATGTCGTGCAATAAAACAAATGATCTCCACATCAGGAACACTGTTGAGTCCGTTGTTTGTTTTAATAAACATGCTCTGTGATTGAATACCACTGAAGATTACGATGGGAGTTCTGACTCTGCTGGGCAGATTTGTATGACTGCAGACCCTTACGTCCACCTATGTGAAACCAGCTTGTTCCCCTCTGACAAAACAATATGTTACTGACAACAGAAATCATGGAAAACGTTACATCAGTTGGTAAGACAGCATGTTCCATGGCCGATAGGCCCGTAACACCAGAGGAAAAATCGGGTTATGATTTGAGTTTATTCACTCAGCTAAAAGCTATGTTTAAAGTTGTTGGGCAATTTCAGGTCTATTTAATTTTTTTGTTGTTATATCTCTTGTCGTATTTCTTTTATGCAATATACAGAAACACCAGCATCTTCTCTGGCTAAAAGCTAATTTAAAATAGGCTGTAGCAACTGTGTAATAGTCAATTTAGTAGAAAAGAAATCTGAAATTTATTTAGGAAATCACAGGTGTGTCATTATCATTTCTTCTGGGTTGCTATACTTGTTTTTCATTGTTCAATTCTGTCTTTAAATGAATATATCATTCACCATTACACTCATGCTTTTTTGAAATGGCGTTTTATTATTCAAATTGTGCTCCAGTTGTGTGTTCTTTACAAAGATGTACGGATGCATGAAAAGTTCCATTGCGTTCGTATTTCCACTCCTTCTCTAAAAGAACATTTTCTGTGACAAACTCTGTTATCATTACAACATTTAAACCATTTCTCTATTTGCCTCAAAGCTCAACTGAAAGACTTATTTTTCCGACAATCTTTCGGTATTTAAAGAGTTCCTTTCAGTCGGTCTATTCAGATCCATACTCCAGCTGGTCCAATCCCAACTGTCTATTAGGGTTTTTTTTTAACTAATTTATAAAATGTTTTTGTAATACATTCCTGATAAAAGCCTTGTTGGAAGGCCCTGCCTAAGGTCAGGTTGCTCAATGTTTTTCTTCAGAATTTCTCCTTTTTGCTCTTGATGTAATGAGAAGGTTTCTGGGTCCATTAGCAGGGAAATAAAAGAAAAGGAAAACCAAAATTGCATTCACAGTGACCTTGAGGAGCATGTTCTATCATAAATGTTTTTCCTTTCAGTCATCTCACAAAAGATACATGTCTGTGCCCAAACAACTGCATCTTATCTACTCACAGAGCTGACGAGGACAACATTTCTTTGTCTTCCTGCTGTGTCTTTGTCATGAAGACATGGGCCTTCCCAGGTTAGCTTTAATGGACAGCAGCCGGAGTATAGCTGTTGATGCAGAATTGATCAGATTCATTTGTATCAAACTGGATCCTGATCAATCTGGATCCATAGAAAGGCAGATTGCATGACGACCCCTCAAAAAAAACTTTAGCCAACTGCAATTTAGCAATACTGAACCATCCGACACGACATCTGGAACAGATGAGGAGAGCGTCCATGCTCACAGACCTCGAAAGAAGAGGATTGATCAAGAATCCTTGCGGGGGCATTTCAGATGTTCAACATAAATCAATATACACAGAAAACGTGATATAACTGAACAAATGAAGAAAATTTGCCGATAATTAATGGAAAAGCATGGAAATAATTTCACAAGTTGTTTGTTTGCAGGTTTTTAATTTGAATGATTAACATGTCTAAGACAACACCATCTTTTGCTACCTGCTTATCAATTCATGAAGAGGACACTCAATGGTCAAACAGAATGTTCTACCAAAGTCACACTTAAACAGGAAAATGAGTCTATAGTGCTGTTTCTGCCTCTGCTTGTACTAAACCTACATCAAATATATGTGACATCTATAAATTGGTCTAAAACGCTGTAAAAGTATTTTATTATACTGAATGATCCATTGTAAGTGCTTACGAAACACTTAATAAACACATAATGTTGTATGTCCTCAAAGTTCAGCATGACAATCAGTATCTTTTGACACCCAGAGGGGTTATTTTAGGAAACCCAAAGATAGCATCAAAATTCTTCCGTGCTACATGTGCTACGACTGGCGTGGAGGGCAGATCTGTACCTGAAAGTCATGACAGTTATTTAAATGGACTTAAAAAACTTTATCCTACTGGTTTACCTTCTTTTAGCTTCCCGGTGGGGAGGTTAACCCTTAAAGCCTGAACCAATGTTACTTTTTAGACTCTCGAGTCTTTATTTGGCCCTTTATCAAAATCTGAAAAAAATAGGATTTTTCTTTTTGAATATTCATCATTTATTACCCTGCAACAAGTTAAAATGATGTAGTCTTCTGCCTGCTGTTATCAGGCATATCTGCGTAAAACAGGGTTTTGAGCAAAGTTTTCTAATCATTAAATTATGCAAAACATTTCAGAAACCATATTTCTCAAATATGATACATATGGCACTGTAGGGTTAAATGCTGGGCATGAGAAACTAATCTATTAAGGCCTGTCAAAAATGAGGGTAGGAAGTTGGTTGGAGAACATAGTTTGTTCCTGTCAGATTTGACGGTGCCTGACTTTGCTTGCATATTTGATCCCAAAAAAAACCAACAACACTTTTTGTGCTTTTTGTCTTTTTTAAAAGAACAATTTGACAGTGAAAGCATTCATGCCTGAGCTTCACGCTCAGTTGGAAAACAGGCAGGATGTAATGTTGTTTTCTGGGATTTTCATTCCACAGAAATTCAAAATGTCAGCTGTGGAATTGACTTTTAGGACAGAGCTTCAAAGACGGTGGCAGACAAAGGTCCTTTCAGGATTAAACAGCCTTGTGAATGGGAAAACACACAGAGCACAGAGACATGACCGAAAAAAAAAAGATCACCTGATTCTATTATAGGTAAGTAAATAAGATAGCTGAATGTCACATGACATGTATTATGTCATTTTGTCAGTTCGTGCCGAGATAAAAACTAATGTGAAATGTAACCAAAGCAAATGCAACGCCCTGACTGAACAGCGTATAGAACCCCCTTTTGGCTAGAATGACTTGAAATAATTGTTTTCTGTTTAACATAATCTGTCTTTGACATCATTGTGGGGGAATTTTGGCCCAAAAACCTGGACCATGTTGCCAAACAACAATGCTTCAGTTCGTTGAGCTCTCTGCAGGTCCTGCCACAGCCATCGCAATATATAACATCCATCCATCCATCCATTATCAATACCGCTTATTCCCTCAATATATAACATATCCTTAACAAAATGACTTATATCAACATTTCAGATCCCTCTGGGATAAATAAAGTATTATTGAATTGAATTGATTTAGGATCAGGTTGAGGTCTGTACCCTGACTGGACCTTGTTTTCTTTTTTAAACTCTGCTTCAGATTTGGGGGCTGCATGGTGGTGTGGTGACTGGCACTGTTGTCTGCCGACATGTGGGTTGTTGGTTCAAATCCTGGCCGGAGGCCTTTCAGCGTAGAGTTTCCATGGTCTCCTCTTGTATGTGTGTGTTCTCTCCTGGTTCTCCAGTCTCATCCCACGGTCCAAAATCATGCAGGTTAGGTTTATTGGAGACTTGAACTTGCCCAAGTATGCGGTTGTCTGTTTAATTTGTTCTTTTGTGACCCTGTGGTGGACTGATGACCTGCTGGAGTGGGATAGACTCCAGCCCCCATTTTTCAAATGAGCTGTTGTGTTTGGTATCATAGCCCTGTTGCATTAATCAGTTCTTCTACTCTTCTTGGAGTTTCTAATACCCTTTTAATGAAGAGGCAGGTGAAAACTCACAATGTTGAATTTAACAGCAGCATTTGACATTGTTGATTGTGGTAAAAAAAAAAGGCAGGCTAAGAATAAGATTGGGCCTCTTTGGACAAGCCTAAAATATATTTTTTCTTCAGAAAAAAGGTTTTCTCAGTTGCTGCTTATTGTTTTGTGCCTTCATATTGTGCTCCAGCGTTTTGTGTTAGCACCTGCTTTGTTTTCATTGTATAGACAACCAATTGGATATATTGTAATCACCTTTGAGGAACTCTGATAATATTTCCATACAGATGAGGATTAATTGTACATTTCCTACTCCTGTGTCCCAAGGACAGCTGGGAAAGACCTCAAACTCCTGAACTGGAATAAGTAGATGTAGGAAATGGATGGATGGAATTGACCACACTCCGCTTCCCTTCTTATCTAATTTACTAAATGATTCCATTCCTCAGTCAAAATGTTTACCAGTTTCTTTACAGGTGCGAAAAAAAACATGTATGCAGTGTATGTATGAATCGGTATATAAGTGGTCATCTGTCATCAGTCAGTGTTTTTTAAGCTGTAGTAGTGTCACGACCGGGTTGGCAGAGGACTCAGATGCAGAGCTGTTTTCCAAAAAAAGGTTTATTCAACACAAAAACGCACTCCAACGGAGTGGAAGGAAAAGTAACAACAAAAAACTCTCCGAAGAGGCTGGAACAAAGTACAAACAAAAATCACTCTGAAAAGAGGATGAGGGCAAACAAAGTAACAAAGGAATACTCACTAGGACAGGGCTAGGAGAACAGAACTCAAAATCACTCGTAGCGAGGCAAAAACAGGGACTCAAGAACGGGGGGCGAGAACAGGGCTAGGACGCTATGGATCGGGGACTGTGACTAGGCAAGGCTAGGAACGAGAGGCACACGAGACAAACGCAATTCTCTGGCACAGGACAAGGGGAGACGAAGACTATTTAAACACATCAGGGAAGGGGCCCCAGGTGAACACAATAGGTAATCAGGGAGACAATCAGACTGGGAACACAACAGGAAGTGCAAGTGACCTGAAACGAGATGAGGGTTAGTCTTCAAAATAAAACAGGAAATGACGAGACGACATAAAGACGAGACGAAAAACCTTAACCAGGGGCACCACCGTGACAAGTAGATGCGTTAGCCATAGCTTGATTTAAATATACTTGAGCTCCCGTGTTCAGAGCGCAGATGCTACACTTCATTCAAGTCTCTTAATGGTTTAGAAATTGAACTGGAATGTTATTTCAGGTTAAACTCATTCACTGCTGAGAGATCTGATGAGAGCTCTCCGCAGAGGTTCAAGCAGAAAAACACTTAGTGTGCAAAGTAGGCGGCTAAAATAATGACAAAGTGTCGCTTTGAAATTGAAACTATAGATTATTATGAAGATAAATTGTGAGTGGGGACTCACATACTAATCATAAGTATGTACACAATGACAACATTTAAAGAATGTCATTCTTCAGTGCATATGACCTTATCTCAGAGCCAGTCCACATCTCCTCGGCAGTTCGGATGAACATTTCAGTACATGTGATGTTACACTGATTTCACAGCATCATATGCTCTGTATGAAAGTTGTCTCTGTTTCTGTACAGTTGCTCGAACAATTTGAAAAAAGTGCTAATTTTAACTTGGTGAAATGATCTGTTATCTGGTTTTTGCATTGACTGATTCGAGTCAGATCTTCTTTTGCACTTATTACCACTCTGAACTGACTCTTACATCAAAGGGTTACAGTTCTGTTAAGATGTCTTTTTATTATTTTGGCATTTATAATGAGGATTTCAGTTGGTTTCAGAAATGAGCGGGTTGATCTTCATTTGGAACTTAAAAGGTTATGGCATAATTTCGTTATCATTACTTAGCTAGATATAGATTAGGCATGTTTTCTATTTCTTGGTAGAGCGGACTTTAAAGAGGTAAAATATTTATTTGAATGCTGGTTCTTTTCTGTGGCATCTGCTCATCACAGCTCTGTTTTCTGCATTTCGATTGGTGTAGGAATTTAAAAGACACTTTAATTTCTTCAATCAATCATCCTGCGTTTAGGTGTGTTACCTGGTTTATCAAATATGTATAGAGAGAGCCCATCTGAGCTGTCATTGGTGAAGAGGTGGGACAGGTCACCAGTCCACCACAGGGCCACACAAAAGCAAAAAATCCCACACTCCCACTCAGTCCAACGAGCAATTAGCCTGACATACATGTTTTTGGACTATGGGAGGAAGCTGGAGCACACAGAGTGATATGTTAATCCATGATCAGTTTTAAGACATTTGTATTGAGCTGGTTTCAACAGTCTGTGTTGTGATTGTCATGTTTCAGGCCGTCAAAGCAAATTACTCACAACGTTGATATCATGTAAATGTGTGTGCTCACCACTGACCTTCAGCTTATTAATAGTGTATCCTCATCAAGGAGCCTTTTCAAGAATTAGAGATGCTATAAGGCAGTTTTCCAAATAACTAATAAGTTGATTGTCGTTTTGGATTCTTTCTGCACATTTATCATCATGATAATGGAGCAGAATCATCCATCAGTTCCATTTTTGATGAGAGTGGTCATCTTCATTATTTGAGGAGAGGAAATTAATATTGGTCTCATCTCTACACACAAACCACAGAATGAAAAATCCACCATGCATGTAAAATGAATGGAAGTAAAACAAGTGTCTTTCATTAATGTTTCATTCGTATCAGTGTCACCCACAAATCCGACAGTTTCTCCACGAAAATGAACATGTGACCCTGTAGCCATGAACACGTTCAATCATGTTCTGCCTGCTTTATCATTTATTGAGTTAAGTCTGAACCATTTCAGATGTGTGATTTAAATTTTAATCACGCTGGCAGCGGCGGCGGCGGTGGCGGCTTGTCTGGCCAGCAGCTGTGTGGTGAAGACTGACACAGGTGGCAGCGGTCCAGTCCTCACCCACCTGTTGTTCTACAACCTCTTAAAAATGCTCTGTGATGCCTCAAGATTATCCAGCGACATCATTGTCCCCAGGCTGGAGAGAGCAGGAGGTCAGAGGAGCATGACCATCTGGGTGAAAGGGCTGAAAAAGAGGTTGCTGCTTCTGCAGGCTGGGATGACACTGCAGTGGATGAATGAGACAATATAGGCGGGTTGCTCAGGCAGAAGTTTCGCTGACCAAGGCGAAAATCCGTCCTCTTTTAGATTACAAGACATTATTTTACCTCTGGGCTCTTCTGTGAAGATGGCAGACACAAGTCCACCCTCGACCACTGAAGCAAAATGAGAGAAAACAAAGATATAACAAAGAAAAAAGACATGAATCACTGTGCAATCTGATCATACATTTGACAGCACATCTCCATACTGTTTGTGGCAGCATTTGGACGTGTGAGCCTTTGACATTTTGAGTGTCTTCATGACGGTGATGTAGAAAGAAACTCATTGCTTTGCATTTACTTAAACTCAGCATATGTATATTTTGTGATTATCATTCTTTCAATTTAAATTAATGTGGAACAACTTGCCTAAGGACATATTGTTATATATGAATAATAATGCCCTATTTTAAGATTGTCCATTTATTACCAGCAGCTGTCAGGGGAACGATAATGAGATTTACAATGTTAGCATACTGAATAAACTTCACCTGGGTGCTGAACAATGTAAAAAACATTCAGGATGGGGAACTTCTGATTATCTTTATCATTATCATTAAGCTCTGGTATTGACAACTCTTCTTGATGCCAGAGTTGGCCTGAACGACTGGACTGATGAGTTGAATAAAGCGTGTATTTGATTACCATGTAATAAAAAACATGTGTTGATCTCTGGACTGTTATTTGCACAAATGAATGTCACATTTTGGACCAGACATGTTGCCAAATCATTCTTGTCGTGTTGTGTTTTCAACTTGATGCTGACTGAGACGTCTCTAATTTGCTGCAACACAATGACTTAGCTACACCATGAAGACGTAACACACAAAACAATTGGCAGGCAGCTAAAAATGGAAGTAAAAATCTGAAAATGATCACCTCCATGTAAAATCCCTTTCTAAGATTTCCGGGTCACCATAGATAAAACCACAGGAGGAGGCTGGCTTGAGATTACATCCACAATGGATGCCATCTCAAGGTACTGAGAAGGTAAAGTCCAGCATGATTAAACAGAATTCCATCAGATTAATCACTGTAATAACTAATGCAACTTTTAAACTCCTTGATTCAGTTATTTTTCCATATTCACCTCACCTGTATTTTTTATGACTGAACTAATTTAAGACTGATACTGTTCTATGGTTTAATGACAATAAGAATTGTTTTTGAGTTATAGATGCTGAATAGAAACTATTGCGGACCTCTCAAAGGCAGCCTCTGTGTTGTCATAGTTTGCAGTCCAGACCTAGAACCTGCTGAAAATATTTAGAGCAGGATTGAACTAATGAAATGCAAAAGGAGGCCTTTGGCAGGCAAACAGCTGAGATCCCATAAGAGGAATTGGAAGAATTGGAAGACGTTTCAAATTCTAAACTACAGTTTAGCTTCTGGTCATGTTAGGGTCAAAAGATCTGATAAGGCAGAGATTGTTTGTAGAGCTGGCCCACAGGATGGAGGATTGATTTGAAGTGATGATAATCTGCTATCTTTTGGTTTTCTTGGTAGGACAACATTTTGTGAAAAAGCATGATATCAAAACAATCGGTAATAGAATACTGCAATTTGTTTCTAAGAGCAGATGAATCTGTAAGACCAGGCATGTGTTCATATTAACCTTCACTTTACATTACCGACTATCAATATGTAAAAGTGATGAAGCTTTTTTCAGTCAGCATTCAAATAAATTTGTCTTTCATCCACAACTCTTTCTACGTCCTCGTCCAGCCTGCAAAAACGACTGATGATGTGCTAAGAATAAACCCCAGATATGATGTCACCGGAGGGAAAGAATTAGATCTGTCCTGCCAGAGGATTCTTTACATTATTATGACACTCTTACTCAAGGTGACCTTTAATGACACAAAATCTGCAAATCATAAAGCATTGCAATTACAAAAGTATGATGTTTCAGTATTACATAAAAAGGGGCGTAGACTTCAGGCATCTGGGAGATACAAATAACTGTTGGGAGCTTCTTTAATGGGAAGTTTGTTCAGCCAAATCTGGGAGCCAGGAGTGAGTCTGTCTTGCATCGTGAAGGCTGCAGTCACTGATCCACATCGGTTTGAAGGAGACTCCTCTGGCTGGACTTGGAGAGAACACACACACACACACAGCCCCCGAGCCTCAGCAGCGTCCGTAAATCACACGAGCACAGCTCCTCCCTTCTTTCTCCTTCTCATTTCTCTCTACATTTTTCTCTTTTCTCCTCATTTTTACAGAGCAGTAAGGAATGCTCTCACTACGGGGTGGCTGGTGTTCACTGGAGCGACCCAACTCCCATGTCTCACACTCATCCCATGTGTCTCCTATTAGCTACACTCACCAAAGAGAAGGAGGGAGAGAAAGACGAGAGAGGGGGAGGGGGAGGAGTGAGAGGAATTTGATATGCTTTGTGCATGAGTGACTTGTATAAAACAAAGACAGGGCAAATAGTCTGAATGCATGTGAGAACTGTGGGGGGGGTGGGGGGGGACATAATGCACACTAGTCAAGAAACTAGCAAAAAAAGAGATTATAATTTATTTCCAGACTTGTTTTGCCTTCATTTGCATCTTGTTTCACAAGGTAAATTGAAAATAAAAAATAAAAACTGACTGCCATACCATGAAAATGTAAAAAAATAATACAAATAATATGTGCTGTATATATAATTATATCATTATCAACAAACGGACAACAATAATCATAATAACAATACTGTTAATCATAAACAGAACACTAAATTGCTGGTCTCATGCATATAGAACGCCCCTCAGATACAAAAGAGGGGGTGATTACTAAAAAAAGAACCAAAAGTTCCACCAGTTCAGAATAAGCGCCTAGCTACATGCAACGACATAAAAGACTCATGTACACATTCCTTCTTTCATCAAGTATTTTACACATACTGTACTTCACTATTGTTGCCTCCCATCTAATATACTGTACAGAGCACAATACAAAACAGGATCGGAGAACATAATGTAAGAAAGCGCCAGAGTCTGGTGCAGTTCGCTGTGAGAGTGTGCAACATTTTCACACCCTCCTCCCTCGTTTGTTAATCCTTCGAAATCTTCTTGTTTCCTTCGGTGAAATCTCCATCCATTAGTCCAGCTTTTGTTCATAAGTCTTCGTTCCCCTCATTGTTTTCGGTGCTTCACTTCTGCTTTATGAGTTCTCTTCTTGCACAAAGTCTCCCTCGGTTCTCTCTGTGCCGCTCTCTGTCGTGCCCCTCCCTCACAGGGTCTTGTCACTCTCTTTCTTCAGGTGACTGGAAGGTCAGAAGAGAAATCACATTGCAGAGTAAACAAAAAGTTGATTTTTATCTGAGACAGATGTTGGTTAATAAAAACGCCACAAGTCTGTCTTGAAGTGTATTGGAAAAGCCAACAACCAAAGTTTAACAGAAGATCAAAATGTAAAACAAGCAGATCTCTGCAACCTGGCGAATCCAAACAAAGAATCGTACCCGGAGCCAAGTTCAGCCTATTCTGTTGTTTCTTGGATATCTCTATATCTTCTGAATCTATGCATGATGGAGCACATTCACGAAGGACAGTGAAAGGGATTAAGCTGGCATGCATCCAAACGCAACCAGAGACTGCATGCAGCTAAAATGGAGAAAACGTATGGAATCCACCACAGAGCAGCTTAATGATTATCTTAGCATTAGAAAATGAATCATTCTACAATTAGCATGGTAAGATCATTAAAAAAAGATGTATAAAGAAAAGACCATAGGTCATGAAATGCAAATAGATGATTCGATAGATTTATGGGAGTGGAAAAACACTCTGAAATGTCTGGAAATAAATCTCTACTGTCAAGGGTGGCGCTATGCCTAGGATGCCACATCGAAATGGAGACCGAGTCAAACTTGCTGAAGCATAAACTATTAGGAACCATAATAATGAAAAAAATGCATTATTTGTACAGTGCATTCCTTAACTGTGTTACAAAGTGTTCCACAAAAAGGGATAAACTCAGTTACAATTAGATACATGTTCACCAAAACACAATAAAATGTGTAATACTGTATATGTATCAGATGTTGCCAAAAGCTTTCTGTTTGAGGAAAGTTTTAGGGAAGGACTAGGTAGGCCTGGTTTCAGGGGGTAGAGACTTCTATTAGATGGCTCCCATTAGAAAAGAAATGCCCTCTCTTTGTCATAAACTAGGATGTGGGACTAATTATCAGGGTAGTATACATGGAATAAACCAGGTCAATAAGTCTGAGCTGTGAAAACAGGCTCATCTTTTGTCAAAGCTCAGGTTGCACCTCACAGGTTGCTGTCTCCTGTGACTAAAGAGACTTTGAAAAAGGTTGGACGCACTACGTGAGACAATAAGAGAACGACGTGTCTATTATGTTGCTTGGAAAATAAAAATGAAGGCTAAAACAGAAATAACCATCTGAATTTCTCTAAGCGAATCACACGGAGCTGCTTGTCTTGTCCAGGTGAGGGCTCAGCACCTTTTTTCCTGAAAAAAGGCAGATAGCTGACCAGCTGAATAGACTGAATAGTCTGTATTTCCCCATTTAAATGATGTTTTTCTGCTCCGATGGCACGGGTATGTGCCAAAATGACAATGCATAAACTGGTCAGGCTCACATTACGAAGAATAGAATTAATTGGCCATTTTAACACATTTATTGGATCTTTTATCTGTGCTTTACACGGATGTCTGACTGATCTGTCATCGGAACAAGAGCCGTGTGAAAATGACAGATCTTTCCTTTGTTTGGACTTCCTAAACTGTGAGTTCGACTCGTTTCGATCCCCACTGCGTGTACAAAGGACACACGCGCAGAATGTGTACCTGTAATACTCGTCCTGGGTGAGGGAGTGGTGGTGATGATGGTGGATCCACTGCTGCTCCAGGGCCAGTCTCTGAATCTGCAGCTCCGCGCTCTGGGCCTGCTGCATGGCCTGGAGCTGGTGGGCTGCTGACATGGGACCAGAGAGGGAGGACGGTTGGGGCAAGTCACGGAAAGGAGCACCTGGAGGCAAAGCAGAGGGGATCAGTCATCGCCGCCACCGGTCCAAAGGGGGCTTCGTAAACTTTTTAGCACTGTGTTATTAGAGAAGAAACTGAACGAGTACATGGACGAGGAGCCTTCTCCTCACCGAACAGCTGTTGGCGAAGCACCTCGCTGTCAGTGAGGGGGTGAGCCAGGATGGGCGTGCCCAATGTGGCTCCTGGGTAAGGGAGGCGTGCCAAAGGAGACCCTGATGCCAACGGGTCCATCAGGGGGTGAACCCCGCCCGCCGCTGGATGCCAGTGATGTAATAGGAAACAAAGGAGAAATTTAATAGGGGTCAAAGTATGACGCACAAGACACTGAAAAGGCATTTTCTGTAAACACTCATCTTATGTCAGAGAGACTGGTATGGTGGATACAAAGAATGAGATAACAAAAAACTGCTCCTTATTGTTACTGTCCAACAGAAGCCTGAGCTAACTAACATCTTTCAGATTTTTTTATACAAAAAAAAACTGTTTTCAAACATCCTCTGTAAAAAAATTTCACCGCTGAAACTATGAGCCACATCATGTGCAGACAGAAAAACTGGGTCAAACACTACTGATGCAACAATTAATCATGCCAGCGCAAAGGTTAAAGCAGGAATCTTCCTCTTTAGTTTCTGTTGACAAGGGTGACTTATTTCATTGTTCCACCCAGTTTGAGTCTGTCTCAAGCCCATTTCTGTACACTCATTTAATGATTCAATCAAAGGAATTTGTTATCCACATAGACAGACACTGTTTGGCATGCTGTACCAACCCATCAGCACTGTGGGTGCGCAAACTTTTGTTACATTTGTCAAGAATGGCAAGGCGTCTTATTGTGCGCTCTGATAAGAGCCGATAAGATTTGAAATCCTAAAAATCAATGAGCATGTGATTTAGAATTTTTGTTTGAGCTGTTCTGCTTCTTTTGGTGTCCACCTACGTTTTTGTCCCTTTCCCACAACTTTATTACATTTACTTGGAGTTTAATTTCCATTTGTATTTTTGTCACCAGTAAAAAAAAAAATCTGAATCTTACTTTACAGTTAAAATCTGCCTCTGAACTGTGGAATATCACTATCCTTATCCTTTAGGTTTCTTGTGTGTCTGACCTTTGTGTGCTAACAGTGACAATGACAGATTTGTTAGTAGCAGTGGGTACCTGTGTCTTGCTGATGCAGGTGTAGATGTGAGTGGATGTGTGAATGCTGGTGATGATGGGGCGTCACGTTCAACATCTGAAGACGCCCCAGATTCTCTCCTCCACCTCCTCCACCTGTTCCACCTCCACTCCCTCCTCCTGCTCCTCCTCCTCCCCCTCCTCCTCCTCCTCCTCCTCCTCCACCACCACCACCACTTCCTCTCCTTTCTCGCTCTCTGTCCCCAAAGGCCGGCAAAGCCACTCTGTCCCTCTCCCTGTCCCGCTCTCTTTCGCCACTCCTGTCCCGCTCGTAGGAGGCAGGGGAGCGGGTGGGTGTAGGGTAGGTCTCGGGGGGAGCAGCTGGGGCAGGGGCTGGTGGCAGATGAGTGGACAGGGAGCTGGGAAAGGAGGAATGGGGGACTGGGTGATGAAGGGAGGCGGCACTGGAAGTAGGTGGAGCGGGCTGAGGAGGAGCTGGCGGAGGAGCAGCAGGGGCTGCTGGGGCAGAGGGGGCAGCTGGTGGAGCAGATGAAGGGTGAGAAGGGAGAGATGGTGGGAGGAGAGATGGAGGAGGATTTGACAGGGACTGGGGGGCGGGAGGGTTAGGAGGTCGAGTTACCGGTGCCAAGGTTGGGTTCTGGAGGTGCTGAGGTCCAGGTGGAGCTGGAGGAGGGGTGCCATAAAGCGATACCTCATTAGCTCCTGCTGCACCTCCTCCAAGGAGCAGGGAGTGAGCGTGAGCATGAGCATTAGCTTGGGCATGTGAATGTGAGTGAGCAAGAGCAATAGCTGCAGGATCAGGTATGGATCCTGGCGGGTAAACTCGCTCGTCACTCTTGAATTCAAATCCTGGCTTCATCCGATCTCGATGAGCTGCAACCGTGTGAGGAAAGCCAACACCTCCTAATCCTGGACCCCCAATACCCCCTGGTACTGGGCCTCCGGCCACCGCAGGGTGGCCACCAACACCCGGGCCACCTTCAAGGCTCCCACCGTACAAAAAGCCCAGGATGGCGGCTGCTGTGGCAGCATCGGTGGGCAGGTGGTGTGGGTGGCCCAAAGCATGATTCTGAAACTGAGGGAGGAAGAATGATGGGTGGACGTGGGGGTGACCGTGGTGAATCTGAGGGTGGTGTGCCTGGGCACGGCTTGCTGCTCCGAGGGGAGACATAGCATGGGGGCGTGCATATTCACTAAGAGTTCTCAGTGCTGGTGTGTCCGGGCCCAAATACGGACCTCCCAAACCTATTCCCAGAGCCCCCTGAGGGCCTCCAACAACCGCTGAAGCTCCACCCATAGAGGGTAAGAGAAGGGAATGAGGGATGGAGTGGGAAAGACCTGGGTGGAGATGGTGTGCTGGAGGAAGGTGAGCATGTGGATGTGACGGGTGATGCTGGGGGTGAGAGACATGGTGTGGCACTGGCTGGCTGGAGGAAGAGGCGGAAGAAGACGATGGGTCGAGAATGATGGCGGATGTGGGGGGGAAGAAGAGTGAGGAGCCCTGGCGACCTCCTCCAGCAGCGTTGACGTCCTTCTGCTGCTAAAGAGACAACAGAAGAGAGTAAATCACATGTGCTGTGACCTACTTTACCCCCGTCCCATCACACTAATCAATTTAATCTACATCAAATTCATCAAATGTGACAGTGCACTCTATCACCCTGAAACACGCTCACCTGTAGATGTCGATCCAGTTCCCTTTCACGCTCACGCTCCCTCTCTCGTTCCCTTTCTTTCTCTCTCAGGTCTCTGGCTCGCTGTTCGACCTCCCTACGGGCCCGTTCAATGATCTCATTCCTCTTTTTCCACAATTTTGAGCCATCCAACGGGACAAAGAGGACGTCACTGCGGGCGCAGGAGTTCCCACTTCCGCGGTCGAGAACCTTGTGAAACCTGCAATCATGGGAAAGCAAGATTTGACCTCACTGTGTAAGAGGAGCACAAAACAGAGACAGTCTCAGAATGATGATGCTAATTTGACTCTACCGAGCTGACTGGCTGGCGTGGATGGGAATATCCACAGGCTTGGGTTCGGGTGACGGACTTCTCATCACCGGTGGTGGACTTTCACTTTCCTCCCTGTCCTCGATCGGTTCTTCCTTGATGACGGGCGTGGGAGGCGGGCCTGAATCCGGACGCCCGTCCCCACTGGGGAGTGAGGAGCTTGAGGCAGCTGTGGGGAGGCTGTTGTTTGCAGAGCTACTCAGAGGCGGAGGTCCCTTTGAGATGGTTTGAGGCGAGAGGGACTGAGAGTTGGTACTGTTGCTACTGGATGTGCTACTGTTGCTACTGCTGCTCACCACGTTACTGCCGTTGTTCCCGTTGGAGTGATATGTTCCACTGAACTGAGGGTGGCTGTTCAAAGTGCCGTGGAAAGGGGAAGGGCGACATCCGGGTGAACAGCTGGTTGGTACACCTGGCGCAGGAAGCTGTATGTTGGGTGCAGAGGAGGAGCCGGGGGGAAAAGAGGAGAAGGCCCCCATCTGATTGGTTGATGGGCTGGGCAAGGGTGATAAGGGCGTTGGAGGAGTCTGAGCAGAGGACTGATAGTGGGAGGGACGTACGTTGGGTGCCATGCTTTGGGGGAGTTGTTGGGTATGTGAGCCTTGAGGTGGTGGTAGAGGAGGCTGAGATGTCGAATGCGGATATGATCCATGATGGCTGGAAGAGGAGGAGGGAGAGAGAGTTGGAGGCTGATTTGGGCCTCCACGGCTTTGGTAAAGAGCAGACTCTCTGAGATTTGTGTCCCTCTCTCTTTCTTTGGGCCCAGACTGATAGTGGGGATGAGGCGGGTGGGGGTGCTGGGTTCCTCCAGGCCCTGAATACTCTCGTCCCAGGTTTGGAGTTACACCTGGAGAGCTTAAATACTCCCGATTTGTGCCACCAGAATGAGGTCCTCCTGGAGGAAAGTCTTTTCCTCCAGTGGGAGGGTATTCCCTGTGGAAGTGGTCTGCTCCAGAGGAGGGTGTTTGTGTCTGGTCCATGGGTGGAGGGAAGTCTCGGTTCGATGAGCTTGGGGGATGCGAGTGGGAGTGTTGGGACAGGGATGAATGCGAAGGGTGATTAGGGTTGTTTTGAGGTGATGCAGGTGGGTCGCGGTTCAGCATTGGGGTGACTGGTAGTCCGCTATTTGAACTTGGGGGGTTTCCCTGTGGGATGGAGTTGTTTGGATTGTTGTTACTAACAACCTCTCTCGACTGGCCTCCAAACTCCCCCCATCTGGTCCCATCTTTGTCTCTGGGGTGTCCCCCTGAGGCTCCACCGGGGCCAAAGTCTCTACCTTGGTTTTGGTTTGCCAGATTGAACTCCCTTCCTCCTTCACGTTCCCTTTCACGCTCCCGGTCTCTGAAAGCTGGACCAAAGTCTCTTCTTTCTGGACCCATGTTTGGCCCGTCTCTCCCAGAACTTGGATACTCCCTGTTCTGACCTACCGCAAGACTCCCAAACTCTCTACCTTGCATCGCACTACAAGCATTGTTACTATTTCCCCCAGTGCTGTTGCTGCTACTGTTGCCAATGGGAGCACAGAACTCCCGGTTCATCTCCCTCCCTCCGCATTCCCCCCTCACTCCCCGCTCCCTCTCTCCTGCACCGCCCCTCTCTCTGTCCCCTCCCCCTCCGGCGTACCTGGGAAGGTACTCCCTGTGGGGGTGGGGGTGAGGATGGGGGAGGTAAGAGGAGTGGGAGGAGGAGTGGCGAGAGGATGGAGGGTTGTAAACGGAGGGAAGTTGCTGCTGCTGCACTGGGGGCTGGTGTGGTTGGTGTGGGTGGTGGTTGCCAGGGTAACGGGTGTAGCCCCAGCTTCCTTGGCAACCGGTTGCTGTGCCACCCTGCCAGCTGGTGGAGCTGTAGTGGTGAGGGTGGTTGGTAGGCTGTGTCTGGGGCTGGGACTGGGGCTGTGGCTGGGGGCCGGTTTGTGGCAGCAGGGATGGGGGCGTGGACTGAGTCTTGTCCAGGAGTTTGTCTGCCTTTTCGATTTTTTCTCTTTCCGTCTTCACCTCAATGGGCAAATTCGGTCCCCCGAGCTCCAGCGGCTTCAGGGCCGGTGGAGGAGGCAGCGGAGGGGGTAAGGAGTGGGACATGTTGGGGCTGTTGTGGGAAAAATCTCCTGCAGAGAGAGCTGTCTTTGTCACACACTGTGTGTTAGCTTTGGAAGTCATTCTGTTGCCAGTTAGGGGGCCATCAACACCTGTAGGTGCACCATACTCAACTTTACACATCAATTTGGTGTCCAGGGAGAAATACGACTTCCTCCCACTATTGCTATCGTTTGATGAATCTCCTGCCCCACGGAGAGAAGGAGTAAGACTAGAGGAGGAGCAGGGAGTGGAGGGGGCCTTCAGCGAGGGGCAGTCCTCAACTGCCTCTACTTCTTGCTTTTCTCCATCTCCACAGGATTCCTCTCCTCTCCCCTCTCGTGGTGCTCTCCTATCCTCACCTGGGACCTTGCCTGCCCCTCCCTCTTTGCCTTTCTCCCGTTCTCCTTGCTTTGGGGAGTCGGGGCCATCAGAATCAGAGTCCAAGCTCCCAAGAGGGGAGGCAGAAAGACTTGGAGATGAGGACCGATTGTCCTGGTCTATGTCCCGCCCGCTGCTCAGACTACTGCTGCTATTTGCTAGGCTGCCTACAACTGAACTCCTACTGCCCTGGGATTGGCCGTCTTCGTTGTCACTCTCACGGGATTGGCTGGCAACTGAGGTTGGGGGTGGGACAGTGGTAGGAGTTGAGCTGTCAGTGGAGTGAGTTGATGTTGGAGGATTGGGGGTAGAGGCCGAATCCTAACAAGAAAAGATCATTTGCAGATTAGCCCAAAACTGATAACGCTGCAGTTGTTTTTGCAGAAAGAAATAAAATATAATTCCAGCTGAGACAGAAACCACGAGATGACTGATATGAATCGCAGCTTTATAATTGCTCTTTAAATAACAAGCTGATTAAATGTAACACAAACCTGAACTTTCTGCCTCTTTGGAGGAGACACAAGTTCCTCCCCCTCACTCTCTGATGAATCATGCCCTTGTGATCTGCGACTGAAGCGATTCCCAGCCAATTCCTCACCAGCACCTCTTTGCTAAAACAACACAAGACTTTTAATTCCGTTGTGATCCTCCTGCATCCTTAATAAGCCCATGTCTGTTTTTAGAACACAGCCACACTCGCCTGCACACATACGCACAAACACAACATCAGTGACACACAAAATATCAAAGGTTTGATGTGCTGAGGTGCTTTGCTCAGAGCCAAACAACCCTTACTCTGCAAAGACATGTCTGTGGCAATCATCCTGATGACTCATGCAGTGACAGCACAGACACCCAACCTCACTAAATTCAAAACGAAGAAAGCACTTCGCTCTTTATCATTTCTGTATCTGCACGCACGCCGATAACAACAAGGCAAAAACAAGCCATTAGAGATGGACTGACCGTCTGCCTGTCGTTGCGCTCTGGCCGAGTGGGGCTGGGGTGCGGGCGTCTACCCCTTCTCTCCTCACTCGCCCCCCTCCGTCGCCCACTGCGCATGGGCATCTGCAAAAAAGTCCAGAGAAGGAGGAAAAGGAGGCAGGTGTTGAACACAGAAGGGTTAGTTTGAAGAAAGAGAAGGGAATAAAAGGGGGGAAAAAAACGTGTTGGGCTCAGTTAAAGAAGAGAAAATTCGAGCCAAACGAGAGCCATTCAGTTCATGGTGGAATGTAGCATGGGCAACAATAAGTGAAGAATCAGGAGGGGAGGGAGGTGAGAGGAAGAGAGGGGCATCAGATATTTTATTTTTCTTCCAGGCAACAGTGTTGAGACAGTGAATCTATGATCATATATTTAACTGATTATTTTGTGTTCACAATCCCCGACACGGCAATAAAAAGCAGACATATGCCTTGTGCATACCGATTCTTTGTGTGTCCTTGTTTTCATTTTTTCTCCTTTAAAACATCCATTTTATAACACGAGCCATCGCAGGGACTGAAGTGGTTCCAGTTGTTTATTGAGGGCCTGTGTTACACCGTGAGAGCTACCAAAATCTGCGAATAAGCACAAGCAAAAGAACAATTCGGTTAGTATAGAAACCCCACTGAGAGTTCAAGCATTACAAGAGGATGCAGCGATAATCAGTTTCGTTTGCTACCTTCGCTGTGTGAGGAGTTCAGGAATTTTTGACATTTTGAAACCATCTGAGTGTGCAACAGCAAGAGCACAGTAAAAGCATTTAAATTCCCTGCATGCTTCACACTGTATCGGCACAACTGCTCTTCACTGCGCTCCAAACAGTCTCCTCTCTGCCCTCTGCCTTCACCACAACAGCCCAAACCCACAGGCGCAGGAGGTTAACCCGTGCTCTCTGACAGAATGCGCCAGTTGGAGATGAGCTACAACACCGAAATACAGACAATAGACGCGGTGCAGAAAACATAAATAGTGGAGGCACATTCTGGATAGCTGTCTGCCGAGGACAGAACTTGAGCAAACATCTTGGGAATAGGGAGCCACACCCCCCCGCCTCCCTTGCTTCCACCTTCTCTACAACAACCCACAGCCACTTGTGGTTAACCCACATGACCTGGTTATGGCCAGTAGAATCACATGCTTATTTATCCAGACAGCCATTAGGGAAATGTACAATGTCAAGATTTTTTCTCCATCTGGTTGTGGTAGACAATGAACAGTAGGCACTTTGCAAGTGCTTGTTTAATCCATTAACACACGTGCCACTACGAAGGGAAAAAAATGGATCATCTATATTGAATGAGGTTAAAAATAGGGCACATCGTTGGATAAGAAAATTAGGAATGGTTATTGGTCATTTGAACAATCTGCCACTCAATGTGGGTATGTTGAAAGAAAGAAAGCTAGATTATATGGCAGCACTACTACACATGGCTATGCATTAATTAGTGCATGCTGCAGTGAGAGATTCAGCCTTCAAGAATAGAGTCTCGAAAGTCCCAATCACGGTGCACACTCATTGGGAAAAAAAAAAGAGCAGGACTATTGTGAGTACACAGTCCCCTAATTCACTGTGGATGATGGGAATCCAGCTCTCCGTGCCCGTTGGAAGGGGTCTGCATGGACTCCACACAATGCATCTCAGTTACAGGTGGCTGCAACCGGACTGTCTGTGGTCCACCCGCAGATCTTTGGCTATGGCCATGAAGGCAACTCGGACGCAACCCTCGGCAGCATCGACCACAATCCAGCTCCGAGTGCACACTCGTTCGAGCACACGGCGCATGCATCGTCAACAAACTCGCCCCTGCATGGGATGCAAAGCAGCAGCATGCAGTTGCTCTGCTTACATCACCGGCGAGCGGGCACCGCAGCCACTCTTTCTTCTCTCTTTCTTTCTTTCTTTCGTTCTGCAAACGTTATTGATACCCACAGAAGGAGACCGGCCGGAGCTGCCCTGGAGCCTGCCACAGACCGCCGCGACGGGGCACGGTCCGTGCGCGACGACGTGTTCAGCAGCACATATAAGCCCAACGATCAGAATGGATGCCTGTGCAGGGCTGTTTCCAAACGCTGTACATGTTTTTTTTTTTTTTTTTAAATACCAAGAAAGGGGAATCGGAATGGCGAACCGTGGCATTTCGCACCGGCTCCCTCGCAGGAATGTGGGTGCGCATCGTGCACCCTATTCACATGAACTCACCGGGACGTAAATTAGCCGTAATGCAGGATGATGATTAGCGCACAAAGGGGGGGAAAAATGGGAGGGAGAGCAAAAAACGTGGCCATCGGGAATAGCTCCAAACACAAGAGTGTAAGCATCCATTTTCCTTCTCCTTACCTATGTTATCCAGCGATGCGTTCTCCCACTCTCACTCTGCCTTTCCTTTCTCTCCCTGTTTTGTCGTTTTATGTTGCACGCAGACACGCACACCTCAGAGCCAAGGCGTCTGTCAACACAGGCTCTCGCTGGCTCATATTGCAACGGGCTCCGATCATAACAAGAACGCAGAAGAAACCTCTCGCTTTTCGTTGCAGGGGAAAACAGGGGTGCCAACTGAAGACTGTACAAATTGATGCGTACCCTCGCCTCTTCCCCACCCCCTTTCGCCCCCTTCTTCTGTTTTGCCCCCCTTCTCCCACTTCACCTACTCCCCCCTTCCTCTCCAAGACGACTTGCACTTTCTTCCTTTTTTTATACCCCTCTCCGGTCGTACAGTCACAATATTTAGCTGAGGGGTGAGCCAGAGAGAGGGATGCACGTCGGGTGAGGGAAAGGGAGAGTGGTTAGGGCGTGATTTGCATAAGGAGAGAGGGGGAGGCTGGAGAAGGAGGGAGTACTGTGGCAGGGAGAAAGAGGAAGAGAGGCGCAGAGTGAGGGCCAAAACTCTGAAGAGGGAGGGGACCGAGAGGGAGGGTCTCTCTCTTGCCTAGTCCCTTTAGAGTCACCTTTACTGTATGAAGAGGCTCTGCTCAGACTGAATAACAACCTACTTGATTCGCAGTGAACCCTGGAGAGGAGGCCACAGCCACTGGATCTTTGTTCCAGAAGGCCTGAGTTCATTTATCAAACAGCCTGAAAGGTAGATTCAAGAAAAAAATCACCATTTTAAAGGGGGGTTTGAATAAGCCTCATGGTGGCAACAAAAAAAAAACCCCAACAAAACCCATAACTCGTCTGGGATAATTAAACAATTAACACAATTAAATCTCCCGCTGGACTGTGTCCGTCTGCCTGTCTGTCTGTCTGGGAAAAGCTTGCAGCGGTGTGTCCAGTCAAGCGGCTCTGCAGACCTCCTCCTCCTCCTCCTCCTCCTCCCTGCTCCTGTCGTTCACTCCTCTCCCCTTCTCGCAGCCCCCTGTCCCGTCTCCTATTGTGTGGTAGCCATGGCAACCGACCGGAGACTGTGCGCGGTGCGCCTGCGTGGCCCCAGCCTTCCTTCATCATCGTCACCAGCAACCCTGGCACGACAGCCGGCCGGCCACTGCTCGCGCGCCCTCTGCTGCTCGGTCCGCGTTAGGACGCGTGCGTGCGTGTTTACAGCCGGTGCACGCACGCTTTTGACAGGGGGGGGGGCAAGTGTGAGCCCGAGAAAAGCTGAGATCAATCCGAGAAATTCTCTCAAGTGGAGTGTTTTTACACAGTATCGATAAAAAGTATACAATCATGAATCAAGGGTTAAAGTAAATGTCTGAGATACAATTTTATTTAATTTTTTTGTATGAGTACCTTTATTCCTAAACACATTTGAACTCAATTTGACAGTTGTAGTCTTCAGAAATAGGTTCGACAGCAGCATATATCAGATCCATTGTCGTGCCTGACTCCAAGGGGCTCCTCACAGAGAATCAATTATTCAGAGAAACAACTTATGCGAGAAGGGCAAGAACTAAAATCATCCCACCATACGATTCCAATATTTTATCTGTTGCTGTTGAGCTGAAACTCCATCAGTCTTCACTGATGACTGGTTTAATTTGCTTCGCATTTTTTAAAATGCAGGGGCTCTCAAATTTATTGCATGTACCATCAACAATTAAATAAACTCCAGCTGCTTATAGTGATTATCATTAATCTTGCTGGGATAATATATTTACCTTAAGTGTTTCATGCCAGCTGGGCAGTAAAATACTTAATTGAGAAGTAAAAAGAGAACAATTGTTCAGGTTGACATATATCCATCTCTTTATTTAGCTTAACTTTCAGAAAAACAGGAGGACTGGTTTTGTAGCAGCACAAGGGACACGAAACAACCGGACACAAAGGATTAAAACATTTTTGCACTGAGTGAAAACGAAATAGATGAGGGGATCAAGAAGAAAGGAGGATCTAGCCAGGGAAAAGCACGATTTCACATAGGGAGGTTTTAGAATGACTACAGCTACAATGGATACAATAATACTGCATATTATTGATTGTACGACTTATTTGAGTTTATATATTGTGTGTTTTGAACTTCAGCGGGAAAAGTGAGTCAATGAAACCATATATCTTTCCAAAGAAATCTTCAAAATTCTTATGTGCTTGCTGTTGCAGCACTGGTAACGGTGCGGGCACTCAAAGGGCACAGGGATTGCGAAAGTTATGCCCAGCAAAACGAGCCTGGTCACCCAACTCCTCCTCGATCCTGAGAGCAAGTGGAGGTGAGGGTGAAAACAGACAGCAACGGCAAGATGACAAAGACGAGAAAAAGAAATGCACAAAAAAAGCAATAAGTACTTTGAAGGACATTCAGGATTTTATAAAATGCTTTTCGCTGTATATGTCACAAAAACCCACCTCATGAGTTGATTGTATTTAGCCAGACGTTCAGATCGACATGGTGCTCCAGTCTTGATCTGATGGGATACAAATATAAAAGATTGTTCTGGGTGGAGGGTTTAGCTTGTATTTTTGTTTTGGGTGTGTGCAGACTTGTTATATCTGGACCCCAGATCTACACTACTGCAGTTCTCATATTGCCCCATGTTGTTCAACAAGAGCACCTCTTCACAAAGTATTAGTTTTTTCCCTCTCCACCACTCTCATGTTGGCTTGTGTACGAAATTTGAAATATACTGAAAAACTGAATGGACAGCACTTTCTGTGGTGTTGCATCTGTTACCTGTCCAGTGCAAAGGCCAACCACCAGGTCAGCGATGAAAGTGTCCTCGGTCTCCCCTGACCGGTGGCTCACCATCACACCCCAGCCATTCTCCTGGGCCAGTTTACACCTGTGCGGCATGCAAACAGCAAAAACCATTAAAAAAAAAACACGTTTGATCTCAAACTGCATTCAGTGTGTCGACTGAGGAATAAAAGAAAGAAAAATCAACACACGCTTTGATTGCCTCCGTCACAGATCCGATTTGGTTGACTTTGAGGAGCAGACAGTTGCAGGCCTTGTCCTCCACAGCTCGCTGTATCCTGCGTGGGTTTGTGACGGTCAGGTCGTCCCCCACCACCTGAGCAGCGCCAGCAGGAAAGATGTGAGTATACTCTTAAATTCTTCTTTGTTTATCAAGACACGCAATGGTTTAGTCCACTGTGTCATACATTATGCATTAATCGATAGTGTCCCAGGGCTATCTGCGAGAAACAGTAGTTCCAGAAGTTCTCTAACCTGTATGTCCACTGAGGCTGTGAACTGTGACCAAGCTGGCCAGTCATCCTGATCGAAGGGATCTTCGATAGACACAACTGAAGGACAGAAGTGAGAGCAATGAAGGTGATTTTTCTAAAAAAAAAAGTCAAGTATCAAAACTTGAAATGAGAAATAAGCCATACCGAAAAATACAAGCAAAGGTCCCAAAGTCTCTGATCACATTAAAAATCTATGCTCGCTATAAGTAGTACGCACGCAGCTGACAGTAACCAGCCACAAAATGAGCGGTCATACATCATCAAAACCCCGTTGGAGACGGGGAGAACGAGCTCCCCCAGGCTCCAATTTTTCTCCATCAGCTCTAATTCTGAAAGCCGAGGACAGGAAGATAGTGGGATTATCGAAATAAGACTAGACCAGTTCATCGCAGTGACATGGAGTCCGTGTCCAGGGACTGCAGAAAATGGTTTTCTGCCGAAATCAATAAGCTCCCGGGCACCTCAGAACCCACCTGGATAGTTGTTAACGAAGCCCTGATAGATGCTGGCCAGCTCCTCAGCGCTGATATTGCGCGCAGCATTAGGTGGAGACTTGAAGTCTAGGTCGTACTTTCCTTCACTGAAAAACTCAGAGGCGGCCACATCCATCCCTATCACCACTTTATCAGTGAAGCCGGCTTTCTCTATGGCCGTCTTGATCAGCTCCAGGGCTGACGGGAGACAACGGGAGGGGGTAGAATGACATGGTGTGTTGTCAAAATGAAGACGACGGGGGACATGGAGAAAGGACTGTGCTCCTTACCTTCACTGTTCTCCTGTATATTGGGGGCAAACCCTCCTTCATCTCCCACATTTGTGGCATCCTGACCATAC
Organism: Menidia beryllina; assembly: GCA_013363375.1. NCBI lineage: Eukaryota > Metazoa > Chordata > Actinopteri > Atheriniformes > Atherinopsidae > Menidia > Menidia beryllina. The sequence goes on along the minus strand of JABUIW010000019.1, from coordinate 3,378,606 downwards.
TTCTCCTTGATGACGCTTCTCAGTGTTTGGTAGAGCTCTGCACCCATACGCAGAGCATCGCGGAAAGACTCTGCTCCCACAGGAAGAACCATGAATTCCTGCATGGCTAGTCGGTTACCGGCGTGAGAACCCCCGTTGATCACGTTGAAAGCCTAAAAGAGAGGCAAGATGAGAGGGAAAGGTTTATTTTTCAGTTATTCTGCTTTAAAGTTGTCTTTTAAAAAAAAATATATTTAGAAACAACAACTCACTGGAACTGGGAGAACCAGCTCTCCGTTTCCTGCCAGATCAGCAATGTGACGATACAGGGGGACACCTTTCTCTGCTGCGCCAGCTTTGCATATGGCCAGAGACACTCCAAGAATAGAATTGGCCCCAAACTTGGCTGGAATGAACCACAGAAGCAGTGAGGAAATGTATAGATTCGGCTGGGAGAGGGTGAAAGTCAACCCTGGTGCAGAGGCATGTCAGCATATGTACAGATCAAATGTAGGCTTACATTTGTTGTCGGTGCCGTCCATTTCTATCATCAAATTATCCAGTTTCTCTTGCTCTAGCACGCTAATTCCCTGGAAGGAAAGCTGAACGTCACCTAGACAGCAGACAGATTTCTCCTGCTCTTCCACCCATTCGATGCCATGTTGTACTCACAGATTGGATGAGTGCAGGTCCCAGGGTGTCATTAATATGAGCCACAGCCTTGGTCACACCTCAGACAGCAGGACGGGGGGAGACACGAACAGAAAGACTTCATTTTACTGAACAAATGTAGATTACCCGGAAAGGAAATGGAGCAAATATATGTTGTGGGTTATCACCTTTGCCCTTGTAGCGGGTTTTGTCTCCATCTCGGAGCTCCAGAGCCTCGTAGATGCCAGTTGACGCACCACTGGGCACAGCTGCCCTGAACAAACCTGGATTATAGATGGAGAACTGGTCAGTGGGGGAGGAAATAAATGGAAAAGATGTAGACGAGGAAGAGAGAAAAGGGAGGTGCTTATTTAAATGTATTTGTACATTCTTTTTAACCTTTGCCTGTGTGGAGATCTACTTCCACAGTGGGGTTTCCCCTGGAATCCAGGATCTCCCGAGCAACAATATTCTCTATTGACATCCTGCAACAACAAAAAAAGAGAAAAAACGAGAGAAAATATACCTGTTTTATTCATTCATTACTGCAAATTATGACTCAGAGCTTAGACAGAAATCCTGTCATTGATTCAAATCTGATTATGTTCGGGTGAGTGAAGAGGTGGTGCAGGAAGGTGTAGCTGCTTGTAGTGAGGATCAAAGCTGCATGAAGGCATCCATCAAAATCTATTCTGCTGCAGCTGACAGTCAAACGGAAAAGCTCGAGATTCGCCTTAGTCACAAGTACGTCTTACTCTCTCCCTCTCAAACACACGCTGTGATTGGAGTGACGCAGCCTTATGGATGCAAAGCTGTGGAATTCTGGCTCCCCAGGAAGATGATCTCCGACACGTACACCGCAAAGTAAGAGGTGGAAGCAGCGATCCAAAGCCGACAACGGAGACCTTTTATAAAAATCTACTGTCAACCTGTTTCAGGGCACAGGCCATTTCAATTTCAGCGCTGTCTCCCACAGCGCCTGAAAACATGGAGCAATGATGAGATGAGAAAGAAGACAGTGAGCAGGAGATGATGAGAGGGGTGAGGTGGAGGCGGCATGGAGGGGATGAAGTATTAGATCCATCTTTTTTAACATTACCTGCTGTTTGTTTGAAGCCTGGTGGAGAGAGTGAGCCTATGTGGGCGAATGAGATGAAGAGAGAGTGAAGGGGAGGTGGGAGAAGTGATGAAAACGTATGACACGGGGGGGGGGGGGAGCTGGTGAGTCATTGGAAGATGGAGGAGGATGGGGAGGGAACAAGCGATGGAGAGAAAAGAAGGCAGGGACGGAGTATCCGAGTCGAGTGGATTTTTGTGTCGATGAGGGCGCAGGAAAAAAAACATCTAAACTGCACTGTCACTGCTCTGAATGGACTTCTGTCAACTAAGAAAAAAGAAAAAAAACTCCTCTCCATCCAACACACAACTGTATGCTGACTGGTGAGAACAGTCCTCACATAAAGAGATCATTTGTGATTTCTGTCAAGTTCACATAGTTCTGTTCTTTTATCGTGATTAAAAAAAAAGGAAACAAACAACTATACTTTAAGATATGGATAAAAAACATAATCTACTGCAGTGCAGATCTCTGGAAACAATCCAAAATAAACCAGCTCTTCAGGAACTATTAGGGGTGAAATGATGGGGAATGAGGAAGTCATGAGGACAGGTGCTGAAGAGCAGCAGCTGAGGGCAGTGTTTAAAAATAGTCATGGATGGTAATTAAAAATGCAGAGCAGAGGCAGGCCGCAAGCGCACCACCATAGAGATTAGTTAGAGGCAGTTTTTCATTGGCTCCTTCATTTGCATATCACATGACCAGCAGACATGGCAGCCAAGGAGGAAGCAGCGTCACTACATGCGTTAGGTTGGAACAGGAAACCATATCAGTTCAACGGCACCGACTCATCTGTAGGTTCAATTTTCTGACAATGGGGGAAAAAAATCAAACATAATTCTTAAGGTGGAAATTCTTGGAGCTCCAGACTGAGGTCATCTGCAACCGAAGCCAAGCATGATGCATTCAAACACCAAAGACACACTTTCAATTATCTAACAATGTTTAATGAACTTTTATTCAGTTAGATTAATTAGTTACCAGTATACAATTCAATTCACCGACACACTAGTGTCCTCACAAACATAAAATGGACTGTACAGTTGAAGTACTGTATACTGCAGCGGGCAAAAACACATGTCAAGATTGCAGAATGAGTGTACATTATATATATATTTATATATATATAAAGTGAGTGTATTTACCCCCATGTATACACAAGGGCGTCTGTATATTTGTGTAACATTAAAGAGGTTGACTGTAGATGCAACTATCAAGTATGTGATGCTTCGTTGTGCATGTGTGTGTATAATATGTTCCTTATGTTTAGACAGTCCAGTCATATCAAACATTTATGACGGGCAGCTGTGTCAATCAACTTCCGTCTTCAGCGTGTTTCACAGCATCGGGGAGGTGCGCGTTCCACTCCTTCCATACGCTCGCCACAGAGGACACGCCCTGAGGGTCAAAGGGCAAAGACGAATTCACGACATCCAATATCAGAGGAAGAAGAAACGGTTTTTAGCCATTTTTCAATCGGTTATTGTCTGTTTCAGCAAACATGAACCACCGGAGCTCTTACTACTGTTTTCCACAAAAATCTGAAAGTAGTAAATACAACCCATTAAGAAACAGAGTGATATCCTGGAATAGAGTGAAAAAGCACCATTGAGGACCATAGCCACAGTTATCTTACCTTCTCACCAGTCGTAACGTGGACGAGTTTGGGGCTGGCGGTGTCGGGGCGACTCGTGTCGATGAGGGGGGGGCGTTGAGCTGGGAGGGGCAGTGAGAGCCAGCTGCTGTCCACCTGCTCGTCGGTCTTGACCGTACTCAAGCGCACGGGCACTGGGGGGCACATATCTTACTGCTTCCCTCCTCCACTCCTCATCAAACGCTGGGGCTTCACCTAGTAGGCACAGGGGTCAGACTCTCAGAGAAGAAAAATGCTTTTCATTTCCTCTGAAGTTGGTCGAAGCGTCTGTTGACTTTTGACATCGTGGAACGATCGGCTTGACTCACTCTCTTCGAGGTTGATGAAGTCTTGCCGTTCCTCGCGGTCCCCCGTGCGGCGATTTCGCGAACGTTCTATTATGTGTCCACGTTCCCCAATGTGATGGCCGATGGCCAGACGCTCCAAGCCACTCTCGCTGTCCCTCAGAGACTGACGGGTCTCACGGATCTGAGCCAGACAGCAGTTTACTGAGCCAGCTGGACGTGTCACACCCATACAACCACAAACAATAAGCTTCTCAAACTGTACAGAACGTAGACATCACACGCGATTTCATGTGTTAATGGGGCTGGAAGGGTTGACAATCGGAGGGCAGACCACGAGAGAAAAGTAACTCCACTTGGGCCCAGTGCGTAGTCAGGAGTGAGTCAGAGCTATTTACACGGCTCTACCTGCACTTAGTGTGTGAAACTTTGACAACTTAAACTCATTCTTACCCCTCCAGGGCCTGTTCTTGTTGCACTGGTCTGCTGATAAACTTTTGGAGCCCCGACGTCCGAAGACGAATAGGAGATCACTGTTGAGGAGGAAAAGGTCTGACAGTTTGGCGAGCCGGACATTCTTTCCTACGCGAAGAAAAAAGAAAAAAAGTAAGTCCATTGTGCAATGGAGTGCTTCACATACAAAGGCTGTTGTTCACGGTGCTAATCATTTTTAGAACCGTCTCAAATAGTTACCAAACAACTCACCATGTTTTCCATCATTTCTCCCATCATGCCAAACATATCCATGAACCCTCCACCCTATAAGCATCAAGATGATATTTAAGTCACATTTCCTTGAAAACCAACATATTTACCTGCAAACAGACCACATACAGATGAGTCAACAAAGACATAACTTTCATTCCAAGTATATTTAGGAAGTTTGATTTTCTTTCAAGAAAATTTTTTAAATCCTAACAATTCAAACATCTAATTTCTTTTGCTCGCTTTAGTAGCAAACCCTGTTTGTGTTTTACGTGAGACACTCCCTGACTGTCGTTACCACAAGCAGAGATTACATTTTTTAACCCATAATTCAGTGTAAAAATAACCAGCAGCAGACTGCAGTCTGATCAATGAGTGGTAACAAGAGAAGAAACTAATGGAGACAGCCCATTACTTCTGATATGATCATGTGTAAGAGGTTTTGAAATCCCAGTACAGGCTTTAAAATACAGACTGTGCTCTGCTTTAATGTCCACATCCTTTTGGCTATGTATCAAAAATATATGAACTAAGGGAAGGCAAACCAAACCCATTGTATTAAAGATTGGTATAAAATCTTAGGTACATTTAATAGAAGGTTAGAAACCTGATAATTTTTTTGTTGCCTATGTATTGTACTGTACATTTTTAGACACTATTTAATGATGTGCGAATTATAAAATAGGTCACAGAATCTGCAACTCACCATTCCCATCATGCCAAATGGAGCAAGTGGGCCAGCCTAGGGAGCCGAAAAAAAACAGGTAGCAATTTAAATTGGAATGTGAATGAAATGAGATGATAAATGCGGCAACGATTAATCAATTCAGCAGGATGGTACCTGTCTGCGTGGCGCCCGATGTGGCTGAATCTGGGGAGCAAGAGAAAATGGGTCCATGCCAAATGGCCCAAACATACTCCTCATCTGTTGCCTGTGAACTGCAAATGGATCCCTAGAAAAAAAGAATCATTCACTATTTGATACTCACCTCTTAACTTTTGCCCTCATATGAATTGACTGAGTGTGGCTGTGTAAACTTTACTCACATAGGTGAAGGTAAGCTGAAAACAACAAAGGGAAGAAACCTTGTCATATTCATCCAGGTGGAATAATAAAGCTCTACTTTAACCTACAGGCCCATTTTCAGAGCCCCAAGATGTCAACAGCCAGTTTACACAACATTAAAAGGTGATATTTCTATTTCAAAAGAAAATTTCTCTCTTTATTGAATAATGAAGGATAAAATACCTCAAGCTTGTATAATTATCATTATTGATTTTATTGTTTATATAATATCATTAAAAGTAAAATAATCTCTTTCCAAAGAATGCATACAGACAACAAACGATTTACAAGTTTCACCACATTTTGAATAAATCCAAATTATGTAGACGAAAACAAACGATTAACCGGATATCCTAAATGATTTCACTTGTGCACACAGTGCCAGAAAAGGCCGGATAGAACCCCAGTTAGTATTGATGATATAGATTTATGGTTCAGGATTGGACAAAGCCTTATGAAGAAGGTTTACATTTAGCATGTAAATGAACCTCTTAAATATTTAGCACATATGAAAAGGATGCATTGCTGTTTTCAAATTTCCAAACGAGCGGTCATATAAACATGCTAAACACTTACAGACTAAATAGGTGCAAAAATGCTAATCTATTGTCGGTTAAATACACATTTAGGAGAGAACAGACGGGTAGTGCGAGTGACGTCGACTGCTGGAGGTGCATTGATCAAATCCTTGTGGACACTAAGCTGTTCTGTGAGTCTATCCAATATGGTGGACCTCTGAAGGCCCCCATCACAGCTGGCTAGAATAACGAAAGGTGCTTGCTTAAAGGAACAGAAAAAAATTCTACATTTTCACGCCAAAATACCGTTTAAATCCCTCACAAAGCACAAGGACGATAGAACGTGATAAATTGCACTAAATGTCAGTACTCACATCATGTAGGGGTCGTCATCGCCGTCAGTCAAGTAGCGAAACATGCTGGAAGATTTAACTCAGCTGGCTGATGCTAGCCAGCTAACAAGGTAAACAGTCGATGAGACAAAGTAACAGACCCACTCTCAGTTGAGGCTGAAAGCAGGATATTTCACGATCTCCTGTGGGAACACGCCACTGTATGTCTACTGTTTATCAGTGATAGTAATAGCTCTGAATCTGAACCGTCAGTAAATTCCAGAAACCTCTGGACCCAACACAAAAACGGAAGTCAATCCACTGACAAAGGGAAGCAACATCGCTATCGAGCTAGCATCAAAGCTAGCGACAGCTACTTCCGTTTTATCAGTCGAAATAAAGTATTTCCGGAGAACCTTTCATTTTAAACTTAAAACACTGAGTTAGTTTTATTTATTTTTACCGGTATAATCAATACCAATAGCATTATTTAAGCTCAAAGCCAGACAGTTTTCATTTTAGCAGATATTTGTATTATTCTTTTGTTATTTGAGATGTGCTTTATTGATTCCAGAGTTGGGGAATTATTAATTGATATACATATGGAGTTCCTTAGTTACACTGTTAAACTTATAAAGAAAATAGAAACAGTCCTCTCTGCTGTCTCGAATCTATGTTGGCTCTCTAAAATTATTATACCCTGGCCTGTGTTCATGTCAACTGATAGGGCGACAGGTGGATACATTCCTTTATTGATTGACATGCTCTGTCCAGCAGGCGGCGGTGTTTTCACCCATCTTTCAATTTTGGGCAGTTCGGATGTGCGGCTGCGCAGAAAGTAATTCGACTCTCAAACCCGGATGTAACCAACGCCTAACCTGTCGGAAGAAAAAACGGTGAGTAGAGCTGGAAAAAATGTTTCAAACAAACTATTTATTATTAATTACATTTTGTGCGTAGTTATCACAGTCCCATTGCTATATCAACTTTTTATAGAGATGGGAGCTTGTTTATGGGCTTGAATTAATATGGTGGAGTTCGTTTTCAATCGTTTAGGCATAATTTTGTGTGGGTTCACGTGAAGTTGTCATGATTGACAGTTATAATATTTAGAAGTGCTCATGTTTTATTTTTAGTTTCTGGTATCAAGGCTTAAGTTATTTCTAAGAGTTAAAGAAAAGTTATTTATTATATGAGAACTCCTAAAGCAGACTCTGTGCATCACTGGTTAGATTTGTGTAATGGTGGACTCATTGCCAACCTCAAATAGCTGTTACATTTTGTATTCTAACTTTGACTTTTCAGCTTCTTTTGAATTTACGTTTTAGCAGGTCACAGATCAGTTTATCCGCCGAGCCGCTCATTTAGCGGAAGTGCTGTGCAGTATCCGCTTCTCAATGACACTGTATCTTTTTAAAGAAAAAAGAAGGATCTTTTGGTATGTAACATATGCGGAAGTTAGTGCCATTAGAAATCATTTGTTCACACATGTAACAACAAGCCCCCAGAGACAAATGTGAGTCCCTGAAACCGCCTGCTTTTGACGAGGGAAAACTTGGGGGAAAACCATACAAAATCTCCCAGTTAAAGTAAAAAAGTAACTGTCATGCAAAATATCAGTGTTATCAGTGTAAATCTTCAATGCCATGGAAACTTAAGCATTTGCAGAAGATACACTGTATTACAGTAAATGTTACTTTCCTAGCTTATGCTTTTCATGTATATATTACATGTATATATAACATATGCATATATGTGTAACAATACCTCAGCTTTTGATTGCTTATGATCTGGTTATTTACTCTGTGACTGTGTTATACCATTGACTAAAATACTATTTGTCTACATAATGGATTTAATGAAACATAAGGAATAATTAACACAATGTTTAGATGGTTTTAGTTACTTTTACAGAACAAATTTTAAACCTTTGCTAGTTTTAAGCTCCTTACCTGAGGAAAAATTATTGAAATCCTATAGCTGAAGAACATACAAATTAGTGCATGGAATGAGAATATTTGAAAAGTTTTCTTACTTAATATAAAATGAAAACTAATATCCAAACTAATCAGCAGGTTATTCTGATTATTATGTTTCCCATCCTGCCTTGGAGGCTGTATTTGCAGCCATGCGTGACACTGTTCGGCTTAGACAGACAGTTCTAAGGCCACTTTTGTATTACTTCCTCTGTCATTGTCTGGCTTTCTGTTCTTCTCACTTTTTCCTATTTGCTGTTTCTCTCTGTAGATGCAGACTATAAAATGTGTGGTAGTAGGAGACGGAGCAGTAGGAAAGACCTGCTTACTGATCTCCTACACAACCAACAAGTTCCCCTCAGAATACGTTCCTACTGTAAGAACATTTTGATTAGCACTGAGTCATATTGTCAACACGTTTAGATTCACTTTTTCCCTCTGCTATTTCTTCATCGGTGAAATACAGAGTGCTCAGACCCCAACTTCTGGTTTCTCAACTTACTTTCTTTTTTGTGTGCCCCAAAAGGTTTTTGACAATTATGCGGTGACAGTGATGATAGGAGGAGAGCCTTACACACTCGGCCTTTTTGACACAGCAGGTAAACATGTTTGAAAGTCTCTCTTCTTCTGCCATAATCCTGTTCCTCTGAAGCTCTCTTCAAGACTTCCTTGTTTGTCTTTTTGCCTGCCGTCCTTAGGTCAGGAGGATTATGACCGGCTGCGTCCACTCAGCTACCCGCAAACAGACGTATTCCTCGTATGTTTCTCGGTCGTCTCCCCGTCATCGTTTGAAAACGTCAAAGAGAAGGTGAGTCTTACTCGGAGCAGTGAACATTAATTGCAACTGTGTCCCAAGATAATTTTGAACACTGAGGGGCATTTAAGCAGTCATAAGAAAATCAATGTTTTTGACTGTTTTCTGCCTCCTCTCTCAGTCATGTGAGTGTGTTGAACTGAAGTTTTGAAAGTGACTTGTTTTCCCTTTGTGTGGGCACTTCTGTATTTTCATATTGCTCCAAATGTTTGCAAGTATGGGCAGACCAGTTTGACATCAGTCATTTGTAGCTGTGAGAATTCACAAGGCCTGAAATAAGCAGATTCACGAAATCTTTGTATTTTGAGTCTTGATGTTTTTTTGTTTTTCAGAACCCTCTCTTTCGTTGAAGTGATTTTTTCACATTCTATGAGTCCTCTAGTGTTAATATATAGTCCGGATAATGAAATAAAACAATCCCTTGATATATTTAAAGGGAAATAATTTTGGAATGAATTATCTTGTGAAATTAAGTCCTTGTCTTTCTTACCTGAGTTTGGTTGCACAAGGGCAAAACCAAAATTTTAAGAAACTTTACCTGTTCGTCTTAAGATTTTCAAAACTAATAATTTACACATAAATAAAACAACCACTGTCCATCAACATTAGCTGGAGACTGATGCCTCCAAACATCACATACTTATAATCTTTTTTTCTGTTTGATAAGATGTATAGGAAACCTTAATTTATAGCAATGTACAAATGTGCAGATGGTTAGCTGAAGAAATGGAAGAGTAACTGTCAAAATATTTGTAACCGATGTTTAGATGTCATGTGGTTGCAGAAAACCACCGAGCAGGAAGCATAATCGTCAGCATCCTTCACCATGATAAGCCCCCTTAATAAAAGACAGCTTTCATTCAGCTTACATTTAGCATGTCTAGCTAGCTACTGTATAAATACAATTTTGATTCAAATGTTGCTCGTTAAACTTTAATCCAATACATCAACATTATTTGAAACCTACTTAATTTGATGTACTCCTGGGGCTCAGATGTGTAGCTTCAATAGTGTCTGTCTGTGCTCTTTTCTCCAAAGAACTTTACAAGTTCAGACATCTACAAATGGTCAGTGCAAGTGATGGAGGAATGCACAATGCATGTAGGGGCTTTAGCCTCAATAGCCCTGCACTAAGTGGTGTGCCTTGCCCTGCATTTTTCAGCTTGCTGCAATAACAATCAATTTTAAATGGGGTATTTGGACATTAGTGAAAGCTCTTTGGGCCCTGTTAGCTGGGGGCGTTGTGGACGCAGTGATGTCTCATAAGTTTGGTGTTTAGGGAGTCTGGAGGCTGGATGAACTTCTCAGACCCTGGTTTGTATTCAAATACCTTCCTGAGCTGATTTTGCAGCTGCTCTGCTGGTGGGAAGCTGCTCCTGTGGTGGTGGTGTGGGGGGGTCACTGTTGCAGTGTGGTCTGTACATTTTTTTGTACTTTCTAAATCAGAATCTGAGTCTTTTGATATTGGTAATCACCAATCAGAGACTTTTTAAAAATTAATATGCATTAGGCTTTATGTGTAGCAGCTGGATAGTGTAGTGGTAAAAACTACCTGTTTCGGTCGAGGGTTCAAATCCAGGCTTGGGCAACTATCCAGCAAGGGTCCTCAGGCTAGGCCCTGCATGCTACTCTAAGCCCGCCTCTGTGCAGTGCTGTGTGTTGTAAATCACTTTGGATAAAAATGTCTGCTAACAACAAACACAAACAAATGTGTCAGAGGTGAAAGTTTATTTAGATTTTCTTATTTGAAGTTACATTATTTGAAAAAAGTAAAGGTGGACATAGAATACTTTATCAACAAATTGATTTGATAGTTTTTGTTTAGTAAAAATCAAATACTCAAGTGTTTCCTATGTCTATGGATGGATTTATTTGTTTGTTGTTAATTATATTATAGATCAGTTAAGCTGATAGCTGTAAAGGCTGAACTGCTATGATTGAGTCCCCTATTGGAGTTGTTGGGCAAACAGAGATATCTGCAGTGTTACAGTGTGAGGTACTTTGACACAGATTTACTAGGAAATGAGAAAGATCTGCTCCCCTTTGTAGTCTCTGCATATTTCTTATTATCATATGTCTTTGCTGAAAAAGAAACAGCCTAAACCACATTTAGTCAACTCTCCATTTGAACAAACAAGTGGCATTACAAACCGGTATTTGAAAATATAGAGCTTGTAAAATCCAATCTTTATGTCTTTCTTCTGTGATTTCAAGTGGGTCCCTGAGATTTCGCACCACTGCCCAAGCACACCTTTCCTGTTGGTGGGCACACAAGTAGATCTGCGGGAGGACAGCAACACTGTGGAGAAGCTGGCGAAGAACAAACAGCGCCCGCTCTTCCCAGAGAGCGGAGAGAAGCTGTGCCGCGAGCTCAGGGCTGTCAAATACGTGGAGTGCTCTGCACTCACACAGGTACAAGGAGAATTCGCACTTCAACAACATATTGGGAAAAACTGGTCAATAGATTTTCTTCTGTCTCACCGTATCCCTCGTTCCTTCTTTGTTTTTCTGTCACTTCCAACAGCGAGGACTTAAGAATGTGTTTGATGAGGCCATACTGGCTGCGCTGGAACCCCCAGAGACCAAAACTAAAAGGAAGTGTGTTCTTCTATAGAGGAATGTCAACACTGAGAGATGGAATAATGTAAGAAATGGGTGGGATGATTTATTAGGAAGATCAGTGCCTATTTTTGAGAGAAAGACAGAAAAAGACAAGCCAAAAGGGGGCAGGAAGTGCCTTTATGCCATTGAGATCTAGTCAGATTCACATCTGGTGATTGTACCTTTCCTTTTTTTTCATTTTTTAAAAACTGAGAGGCTGAAGGTGCAACATTTCCACATAAGTGCCACATATCTTTTAGGAAGTAGAGCATTTTCACATTTGATATTCCGGTGGGGCGGGCCCCCTCTGCCTGTCGCTATTCTGCTCTCCATTTTTTAAGAGGAAATATTCATGTATTAAGAAATCATTTTCTCCTTTGTTTTTTAAAACAGGATGGGGAGATTTTTAACTGTATGTACACTTGACTGAGCAAGTAAATACTATGTGGTACTTTATTTGCTTCTTTTTTCTCCCCCTGCTTGTTTAAAAAAAAGAGAGATTTATAGCCCAAGAGATTTATTGTCACTCCAAACAACTAAAGCTGGTTACTTTCCTCCGATTCCCAATGACCTTTTAGTGAGGCCAAGTGCATATGGACCCATTTCACTTCTTCAGGTGAATTATGAATTTCTGTTTTGTATTATTATGTGTTGTATGATCTATGTTGTTTTTGGGAAATTTTGTCTTTATTGTTTTCATTTTGAAACTTGAATTTTAATTGTATCCAGATTTTCTCTCTCTTTAACTGATAGATGACCTACAGTGATTGATACAATAACAAATGAAATTGTAATACTTTGAATAAGTCTGAATCTTGATGGAGATTGAGAGACTATTTTTTCTAGTAAATTTCTGGGTTTTTTAATCACAGGATGTTTTTAATAAAAGTGTTTTACCAAAAAGGAAATGAATCGTATTTTACCAAGAACTAGTTACTACCGTAATAAAACATTGAACTATATGTTCAATGTTGACACCTATAACAACACCTTTCAGAAAGCAGAGGACAAAGCATTCTGCAGTGTTTTGCTCTGAAATCTAAGCCGAAAATTAAAGCATTCAGAAGTTAGATGGTTGAAAATTAGGTTATCAGTTTAACATTCTCTCAACATCAGAAGGTAATGAAGTTGGTTCACACCCCTCTTTTAAGCTTAACTCAGAGTTTAGTATTTTCTAAATTCAATTCGAGATAATTTTATTGCATTCATTGTTAATTCTTTTTTGGTCTAGTGTTGGCCGTTAGCATTTATTAGACATTAAGCAGTACTAATTTCACACAAGATGTGACAGCAACAGATGTAACATTTTGCCGTCTTCGGACGGATACTAACCACATGTCGGTTTTCCAGTGCAGCGGGCGGCCCATGCAGATGGGAATGGGCCATTATGGGAGCGCCACCAGTCACTGCTGTGTATCGGTGTTTCTCTAACCGTGAGATGCAGAGTTGCATGTTGAGGTGTGACGTGTGCGTTGTGTGTGTGGAGTGATTCAAAGGGTAAACATTTGTACAGTGCTGCTTACAAACTTTGGTCTGAACTCGAAGATAGCCTTCATGGCTGACTTTATGTCACAGTTTTCAAAAATTTTCACCATCTGACCAAAGAAACTGAAAAATATGTGAATGAGAACAGCTTTATTGGGAATTCAGCTGTATTAATATACAATTGAGCTGTACTTATTTTACAAAATGATGGAACTTTGGAGCATGTCTGGAGAGCCTAGGCATATATCATTCTAGCTAATCATGCAGATGCAGAAGTGATTAGATCCAAACCGCATGTTTGGGTGAGTTAGTCTGGCTTTGAGAGCTTTAAATTTGAACAATTTTAGCCAGACTGATATATTTACATGCACATTTATAGTACAGTTTTGGTCTGACTAACACAACAGTTAAGCTTTTGCTATTGTCATGTAAACAAGATCATAATCAAATGATCTCAAATGGTACATTAAACTCTTTCTAACCTATGGATGTGAGTATATAGATATGAAAAAATAAGTAAATCAAAACATTTGGTATTTTGGATAAACTAATACATTTATTAGATGTGATGAATAGACCTAAAAGTATTGCTTTTGCAGGAACATATCAGAGTTTCACAAGAAGGTGACAAGCAAAAAATAAGAGAGATGCTGAGGTAAGTAGATGTCATTTTCGCCGCTGTGGGCTGAAAGTGAAGCAAACAAATTTGTTACACAAATAAATAAACCAAAATTTAAAGGAAGACATAAATACGTGACATGTTCAAAGACCTGCACATCTAGGACCAAATGAAAATTGTTTTCACAAAATGACAAAGACTGATGCATGACCTCTGTTAGTTTTGGTTAAGTTCTGCTTTAGAAGCTTTGTCAGGTCAACATTTGATTTACTTTGTGTGTTTACACATAAGTGCACAGGCAGTAGAGTTTGAGAAGACAGAGATTTTTTTTTCTACCCTACAAGTTGTTTCTGTTTGATTTCTGGTTGTTTTTTTTCTCATCTGTTACTTTCTAAAAAGCCTAACGAGAAGGTGACCACTACTTAAAAACATACTGTTTTTGACAGCAGTTGATTTAATATGGTGACGGACATGTGGCCAAAAAACCCTCCTCCTGTCTTTGCTGTACTTTCTCCCCCTGGGTGGCCAGCAGCGTCGGCCCTGGTGGTTCACTCCGGCCTCTGTGCTCCTTCAGCCTGGTCTTGTTCGAGCCTTTTTACACTCTGCAGGTGTGAATTGTGACAGTATTTTTGCACTGCTGGCAACGGACGGAGCAGCACCAGGAAAACTTGCAGGAGCAGCGCTGCACCACCTCGGCCCGGCCCGCCCTGAATCCTGGCCCACAACACACCAGCTCACACCCATCCGGTGCCAGTCGAGACGTTCCTGGTAGTGTTTCAAAAGAAGGCAACATCAGTTTTTGACCGGTCTCTGTTAACTTTTTTTTACTGTTACATCTCACCATTACATCTCCGACCAGCAGTCCCTGGGATTCCATTATCAGGGTCAAGATTACAGAAATCTGGGGAGGGGGCAAGATACAGAAGGTCTCTGGCAGCAGGGGGCTTGACGTGGGGATCACGGGGGAGCAGAGCTGTCCTGGATCCAATACGAGTCAGCCGGACCTAGAGGGACGGCCATGTAAAAAAGTAGCTTCAAGCTATGTTGGTGGTTTCAGAGCAGCTTCAGTTTGATAAAAACAAGTAGAGGCATTTCCAAATACCTCTGTGGCTCCATCGAAACGTTCCTTTAGCACGGCACCTACGCGTCTGAACGGAGGCATGACTTTCCAGCAGGTTCTCAGCTCACAGGAGCCAGAGACGCCATGACACTTACACTCCACCTGCATGTTGTGAAGGATGGCCTGAGGACGGCAGGAGAGATTGTAACAGAACCCCTCAGGTTAGATATGAAAGCCAAGGCAGACGCTGATGCCGCTAACCTTTCGACCCGCCTCGTTGTTGTGCAGGTTCATGAGCGGGCGCCCCGCTGACACGCCCTTGGCCCGTTCGGGTTCATCTACAAATGTCTGGGAGAAAGCTACACCATAGGACAGGTTGTCACTGCAGCCGGACCACTGGAAGCCTGGGATGGGAGACAAAGAGGATTAAGGTTATCCATCCATTCTGTCTACTCCAAGTGGGGTTGCAGGGGGTGGGGTGGGGTGGGGTGGGGTCGCAGGGGGTGGGGTGAGGGGCTGGGGCCTATCCCAGCTGTCACTGGGCCATAGGCAGTCACCAGTCCATTGCGAGGTCACACATAAATAAAAAAAAACTACACACACTCACATTCAATCCAGGGAGAATTCCGAGTTACGGCTTGACCTGACATGCATGTTTTTGGACTGTGGGAGAGCCGGAGGAACCCAGAAAGGCCCCTTGACTATCCAGTCTGGGTTAAGTAAGATGTAGAAAGCAGCTAAATTCTATAAAGCAAAGTCAGTAATAACTCATTTGCACCTCTTGATTCAGAACAAGCTTCATACTCTCTACCAACACAATGCAGAAGCCATTCTAATCTCAACGTGACTCAGAGTGGATTTGCTCGTTCCATTTTCATGGGACAGGCTCCAGACACACCTTCGGGACTGACACCCCTGACCTTCCTGTCACAGCCACACCTCTCCAGCTCCCCACGGGTGCAGGCTCGGGTCACAGCCATTGCCACAGCTGCAGAGGACAGAGCGTGCACAAAGGCTGCCTCACGAGTGCCTGAAATCAGACGAGACCAGACATTTTGTATTTTGAAAAAGGAATGTGGTCATTGCTGCGTGTATGGACTTCGAATCAGATGTTTACCGACATCGCATCAGTATAGGGTGTACCTTGGTTCATTACTCTGCCAAACACGTTGATCCCACGTGGGGTGGTGGAACAATTCCAGCGGCGATTTCTGAACTGGTGCTGGCACTGAGTTACACAGTGTTGGACAAAAAAGAGATAAAGACATTTTTTTCTGGAAGATTTAGCTCTACAGTACTGCTCTCTCAAAGTGACGTATGACAATCTTTCTCCTTTTTCTGTCCGTACCTCTTCTATAACCATCTCTGCTGCCTTGCGTACCGACTCCATGACCTCCCCCCGTGCTCTGCACACCCCCACCTGCCCTGGGGTCAGCCCCCTCAGCCGTGCACATGGAGCAGCACCAGACACGGGCCTGGAGCGAGGCAGCCTCGCCAGGGAGCTGGCACACAGAAATGAAGGATTTCAGGGTGATTCATAGGAGGTCTGTGGGGGGGGGGGCTGGATATATATTCAGGTAGAGTAATGGGGTTTAAAAAGAAGAACGTAGAGAGCACAAAGCGGATGAGGAGGTAACGACGGGGCCGAATTTTAGAGAGGACAGAAACAACCAGGCAAAGACGGCTGAGAAGGCACAGTGAAGGCACAGTGAAGGCAGAGAGAAAGAAAAGAGAAAAGGTCACCAGGATTTAGACAAAGAAAGAGAGGGGAGCGACTGAAAGAGATTTAGAGACATGTCACTATCTTTTAAAAGTTATAGCATGACAAACAAACTCTCTCTTTCTCTTCCTCCCTTGCACACTAGACTTACAGCCAGTTGGTTGCCATGGTGGTGTGGGTTGCCCATAGCAACAGGAGGAGGAGTGGTGCCGTGAGATTGACAGGGGAGACAGTTGGCATCAGACTGTCTGTCTGTCTGTCCGTCTCCGTGCGTCAGGTTGGGTTGTTGGACAGCACGCTGTCCGTCTCCACAGTTGAGGCGACCTGTGCTTCTGTCTGGGTGTGTTTGTGTAGTTGTATGTTTCTGTTCCAAGATTCAGTGGATGATACCTACATATCTGTTGAAATATTGACAAATTCAAGGGCCTGTGCCTTTCTTACAAGACATTTTCGAAAAAGGAGCTTTGAACTATTAACTTATATTTGCTGAAACAAAGCACATTACAAAACCTCAAGCCAGACTTTCATTCAGATCTGAGAGCAGAAAAAAAAGATTTCATAACAATTTTCTGGTTATCAACAATTTCCTCTGTGACAGGCTGCTATGGGTTTTACTTCAGAAAGGATTAAACCCCAAATTAAATCATTAAAACATACTCACAGGACAGTTTCACAAACTGCAACCAAAAGTCATCCTCTAATGATCCAAATTAGTCCACATCTTCAGTCCAAAATCACCAATGAGATGAAAAGAAAAGTTGAGATCCAAAAAGTGCTGAGAGGAGTCACATTTTTTTAACCAAAAAAACAAACAAGCAAACAAAAAGAGAAAAAGTGGCATTTTGTCATCGCGCGCCCAGTTCCATCCCGAGAAAACAAATGTGCCTAATCCAGACAAGGATGTGTGAGAGCGGAGGGATGGGAGTGATGGGTTTTAAAGGAGGTAGAGAGTGAGGGTGGGAGAGGGAGGACAGGCGTGATCCAGGGTGTGAAGTGCTGCCAAAGCACGGAGGAGGAGGTGGTCGTGGCACAGGATAATACATGCGAGTATTAAAACTGTTAGCTCGTCCTTTATTGCGTTTGTTTGACATGAGGCCTGAATTATGGGCCTGGCCTGGAGGTAGATGTACGGCAACCGTCACATTTCTCTTTGTGTGTGTACTGTGCCCGCTCTCTTATGTCTCTTTACGCATGCATGCACGCTTATGAGCTTTTTGTGCACCGAAACGCTAAACAAAGTGTAAACCACGGTTTTGCAGTTCCTTACAACTTTCCCGACAGGATCCCGTCTGTCCAAAGGCCTTTTATCGGTGAAGATGATGATGCAGCATTTCTGTTGTCATATACATGCATGTGAGAAAGTGTCTTGCCGAATGTTTAATTTTCCCAAACTTTGTTGCTCATTTTACGAGTTACCCCTCCTGCTTCTCTTCGTCCCCCCCATTTGCCCCCTAGTTCTTCTTCTCTCCCACTCCCTATATTGTCTTAGAAGAAGGGGTGACATTTAGACAAGGGGAAGAAAACACTGCCGACAAATATTGGAACTGAGGCAAATAAATCACAAGATAGCAGGGAGGGCATAAGGAAAGTGCAAATGGTCGTTACACTTTGGTGAAAAAAAATTGTTGTCAAATAATAAGGCAAGTTTGTCATGAATGAGTATGAGACCAAATGTGGATGACATCCATGTGAATCCAATATTTCAGGGAACTCTGCGACTGATGCTACTGACTGATGCTCGAACACAGGAACTGATTTCACAAAGGCTTTTATAAAGAACAAATATTTGCCCTTTGATGCAACAGCTCTCACCTACCTTTTACGTGGTCATATTCCCGCTGTCTGTCTATTTCTAGTTGCATAACCAAAGGTAGAGATAGAGTAAAGCGGCAACAGTGCTTCTCAGAGGAAAATACCTGAGCGCGGTGATGCTGAAAGGACCGTTTACAGTGTTGTCTGGAACAGCGTTGTCAGGTGACTAGAGGCTACTCGCTTCTGCTGTAGATGGACTGATGAGGCAGTCAGGATTTGCTTAGAGCAGTTTGTTTTGCTCTTTTAATGTTTACTGTAATTTAATGTACTATTCTATCAGGGCCACACATTCTAACGCACACACCAAAAACATTTGCTATTAATCACCATCCCTCAGGAAGAGGCGCAGAGAAAGGGCCAATTAGAATCTCCGGTGTTTTTTGTGCATTGACCTACTATTACAAATTGATATAAAATCCAAATCCCTGGTGTATGCAATAATTATTCATTCAAATGCAATCTATTTGAAACCAATTTAGATTAATTCCTACAGAATCACAAATTAAACTTATTTTATTTTGTTTTGTTTATCTTCAATAGGCAGTTATTCTGCAGCATTTCTGTTATATTTAGCTAAAGCACAATAGCTAACTTTAAGTAGGGTAATTTTATTTCTTTATCATTTTATAGATTAGATTTACTACACAAGCTGAATGTTAACTCAGTTGAAATGACGTTGAGGATGTTATAAGCTGTTTAAATGCATATCTAAATGCAATTGAAGTCCATCAAATCACATAAATGCATAAAAGGCGAATTGGCCTAAAGCACACTGATTTATGAAGTCCTTTTAAACATACATCGTATATCAGCAGAATATTGTTTCAGGCAGATTTGTTAGATCATAGTTCAAACATTGTTAAAGCTGACATATTTTTTCAGTGTGCATGCTTATTTTTTCATAAGGCATTTCTTCAGCTGGGATTGGTGGCCCAGCAGCCGGACTGCATTTCCATTTGTTAGATATATGCCTGTTTAATCAGTGTTTGTCAGCAAAAAAACTTAAGTGAAGCAGGTGAACAAGCCTTTTCATACCCAAAGAAATGCTTTTGCGTCCCTTAAATTTTCATGTGAATAAGTCAGCGTGCAACTGAGACCAAACACTTGCAGACTTTGTCCCGTCCCTGCTCAGGATTAGAGGGTCCATCTGTCTGAACCCTTTGGCACTCAGTTTATGGTCACCCCATCTCTCACACACACTTTCTTCTGTCTGTATCTGCAAAGACAGGTTTCTTCTAGTTCCCCTCCTTTCTTTTTTAGCCTTCCTCATGTCGTATTCCTCCTTTGTGTCCCCTGTTTCTCCAAGTGACGTCCTCTGCTTGTCTCCCACAGCAACGCCATGGTGATGAGCAGGCCACTGTCACGTCCGGCGCCTCTGTTATGCTCATCCCTTCACCCCTCTCTCGTAAATAACTTGTCCTCTTTTTTTTTTATCTTTATCTTTCCCCCATTTTGTGGACATTTTATCATGCTGAAACGGTCCTGTACTGATTGACTGTAGCCAGGTTGCAGAGCCCGAAGAGATGCTTGTTAAAGCCTCAGCATGACACATACATAGAGATGACTTGCATTGTGGTGGGAGGCGGCGGCGGACTTTAAGGGACTGAGGTAGTGCGACTCTAAACTGATCCTCCTTCATCTAACCGACGCTCGCCGTTGAACGAACGACTGGCCTCGTTCAGGACGGTTGCCTCGGGGTGACTTTGGACCTCGTCAACGTATTTGCCCGGCGAGGTTGCAAAGAGCAGAAAAGTGACCCGCCACCTCAAGGCTCTACCTGCCTCGGCAGTTTTGAGCCCAGAGGCCGT
>JABUIW010000019.1:3328377-3351050 GCA_013363375.1 Menidia beryllina | reverse complement strand
CCCCCCCCTCCCCCCACCCCCCCAACCCCACCCCCACCCCTCCTCCCCCTGCTGTGGTGTGTGTGTGCTCCTGCCACCAGGAGAAGGAGGGGATCCAGTGGGAGGCCAGGGATGATCTGTCCGAGGCCGAGGGGGAGGAAGATGACGAAAGGAGGGACGACGGGCTGGAGGAGGAAGACGATCACCACATTGAGTTTTGCCGTGTGTGTAAGGATGGCGGAGAGCTGCTGTGCTGTGACACCTGCCCCTCCTCCTACCACATCCACTGCCTCAACCCTCCTCTCCCCGAGATCCCCAACGGAGAGTGGATCTGCCCCCGCTGCAAGGTGAGCGCTGAGCACTGGGACATCCAAGCAAGCGCATGCGCACGTGGGTGTGCACAAGGTTTGCACATTGTCACCTTGAGCTGGAAATGAAGAAGCTTTTTTTTTTTTTTTTCTCAAGATGTAGATAAGTTTCCCTGCAGCTGTTTCTGATGGACCATTTCAGTTTCACTGTTTTTCCTCACTGAAACGTTTTTTTTTTTTAAAATAATATCCGTTCAATAGTTTATATTAGTCCCTGATCTTAAGCTCTGCTCTCTCCATCCCCACCAGTGTCCCCCGATGAAGGGCAAAGTGCAGAAGGTTTTGACATGGCGCTGGGGCGATCCACCTCCCCCCATGCCCGTCCCTCGGCCAGCCGACCTGCCTGCTGATGCTCCCGATCCGCCACCGATGGTGGGCCGAAGAGAGAGGGAGTTCTTTGTCAAGTGGTGCAATATGTCCTACTGGCATTGCTCCTGGGTGAAGGAGCTACAGGTACAGCCCTCCATGACAAAGTCTCTCATCCTGTTGATAAGATTGTTTCATCTCCTACATAAATACTCTTGTATATGTTTGTGAGAAACACACCTGACACCTGACTGCTTCTCTTCCCCAGTTGGAGCTGAACTGCCAGGTGATGTTCCGTAACTATCAGAGGAAAACTGACATGGATGAACCACCGCCTGTGGACTTTGGAGGAGAGGGTGATGATGACAAGAGCACCAAGAGGAAGAACAAAGATCCCCTCTTTGTCCACATGGAGGAGGAATTCTACCGCTACGGAATTAAGATGGAATGGCTGATGATCCACCGCATCCTCAACCACAGGTCTGAAACAAAGGCAGTTTAGAGAAAGTGAAAAAAGAAATTAGATTTAAATTTGCTTTTCACAACTATCAAAATGAATTTGTATATTTGTTTTGCATGGTTTGGATAGACATAACTTTAATTTGTCAAAAACAATTGAAAAAAAAAACGAATGCGTATTGATGGTAAACTGATCTTTCCTGTGTGTCATTTTCATTTTAGTGTTGATAAGAAGAACAATGTACATTATCTGATCAAATGGAGAGATCTGGCGTATGACCAGTCAACTTGGGAGAGTGAGGACATGGACATCCCCGAGTATGACACCTACAAGCAGACCTACTGGAATCACAGGT
This sequence comes from Menidia beryllina, assembly GCA_013363375.1. Lineage (NCBI taxonomy): Eukaryota > Metazoa > Chordata > Actinopteri > Atheriniformes > Atherinopsidae > Menidia > Menidia beryllina. The sequence goes on along the minus strand of JABUIW010000019.1, from coordinate 3,349,582 downwards.
GTGGAGAGGCTCAAGAGATCTGAAATGATTCTGTTCTGCAAGTGTGCAAACGTGAACTATGGTGTTGTCTCTCTTTGCCAGAGAGCTGATGATGGGGGAGGAGGGAAGACCTGGAAAGAAGTTCAAGAAGCCAGTCAAGGTCAAAAAGGCCGAACGACCACCTGCTAATCCGGTTGTAGATGTGAGTTTTTTGGTTTTTCTGTGGAAGTAACTTTTCTGTGACGGGGATAGGAAGGCTCGTTAACCACATAAAGGGATAACGGATGTGCGTTTGATGTCATCTTGCTTTCCTCCGTCCAGCCCACCATCAAGTTTGATCGGCAGCCGGACTACCTGGACAGTACGGGGGGCACCCTGCATCCCTACCAGCTGGAGGGGTTGAACTGGCTGAGGTTCTCTTGGGCTCAGGCGACAGACACCATCCTGGCAGATGAGATGGGTTTAGGCAAAACTGTTCAGACGGCTGTCTTCCTCTACTCGCTGTATAAAGAGGTGAAAAAATAGAGTTACAGTTGTTTGTTTTTGGTCATTTAAGTTCTGTATTGTTACCATTTCTCATTTAAAAATAATAATTCTTGACAGATAATGAAAAAAGTTAAATATAAGTTTTTACTGTTGCTGTTTTGTCCAGTCTGCCCTCCCCATAAGTCGGAATCAGTGGCTGGGGTTTCAGACATGTGACATACACAAACTTTGTCCAATAAAGGGGATGAGTTCAAAGTAGGGAACTCTATCCTAAAGGCAGGACAAGACAAACCGTTGTTTGCTTTCATGACGTTACTGTCATGTAGCTTATCTATGTGATCTTTTAGTGTATTTATATTTAGACTTGTCTGTATACAGGGTCACTCCAAAGGTCCCTTCCTGGTCAGCGCTCCTCTGTCCACCATCATTAACTGGGAGAGGGAGTTTGAGATGTGGGCGCCTGACATGTACGTGGTTACTTATGTTGGAGACAAAGACAGCAGAGCTGTTATCAGAGAAAATGAATTCTCCTTTGAGGGAAATGCCATCAGAGGAGGGAAAAAGGCCTCCAAGATGAAGGTAGGAAGCAGAAAAGAACACGGTCATTTGAGTTGTTAAGAATCTCTTTTAGCTGCTGCAGTTTATTGCCAGTGAAGAAAGAAGGTTGCCTGAAGTCTGTCTTTCTCTGCTTTTTACAGAAAGACTCCCCTGTGAAGTTCCACGTTCTGCTGACATCATATGAGTTGATCACCATTGACCAGGCGGTGCTGGGCTCCATCGAGTGGGCCTGTCTGGTGGTTGATGAGGCACACAGACTCAAGAACAACCAGTCCAAGGTAATAACTAAAGCTACTTTCCATGTCATTGTAATTATTATTGATGAGCCTTGAATCTTAAGTTTTAATGTTCTGTCACTTTTATCCTTTTCTCTGTCTATTAGTTCTTTCGGGTGTTGAACAACTACCCGCTGCAGCACAAGTTACTGCTGACCGGCACTCCTCTTCAGAACAACCTGGAGGAGCTTTTTCACTTGCTGAACTTCTTAACTCCAGAGAGATTTAAGTCAGTAGCTGCATACAGCTTATACCGCAGCAGAATTGGCTGTTTTTCCTGCCGTCACATCCCACACACATATAGAATATTGATCATCTGTTTATTTGCAGCAACCTTGAAGGTTTTCTGGAGGAATTTGCGGACATCGCCAAGGAGGACCAGATCAAGAAGCTCCACGACATGCTGGGGCCGCACATGCTGAGGAGGCTGAAGGCCGACGTGTTCAAACACATGCCATCGAAGACGGAGCTGATTGTTCGAGTGGAGCTCAGCCCCATGCAGAAGTAAGTGAAACCAAAATGTGCCGTAACAAAAGCCAGCCGTTGTAAGTCCCCCTTTTTAATCATTATTCGCTCTTTGAATTGTGCATGCGGTGATCTGCTTCAATCTGAATTATGTCCGTGCAGACGCCATATTTTCTCATGCTTTGATTTTCTTTCTTTTCAACTCAGGAAATATTACAAGTTCATTCTGACTCGTAACTTTGAGGCTCTGAACACTCGTGGTGGTGGGAACCAAGTCTCTCTGCTCAATGTCGTTATGGACCTCAAGAAATGCTGCAATCACCCCTACCTCTTTCCAGCAGCTGCCACTGTAGGTGGTTTTAAGATGACGTGTTGTTTAATGATACCCACTCCTCTGAAACCCCTGTGATGCAAATACTTTGTTTTTCTCATTGCAGGAGGCACCTAAACTCCCAAATGGCATGTACGAGGGCGCAGCTCTGACTAAGTCCTCTGGGAAGCTGATGCTGCTGCAGAAGATGATGAGGAAGCTGAAAGAGGGGGGGGCACAGGGTTCTGGTTTTCTCCCAGATGACCAAAATGCTTGATCTGCTGGAGGACTTCCTGGAAAACGAGGGGTACAAATATGAAAGAATTGATGGAGGAGTCACTGGTAACTTGAGGCAGGAGGCCATCGATCGTTTTAATGGTAAGATGTGCGTCCTCTGTGTGTCTTTTTAGCCTCTCGGGACAGCTGAGGTGCAGTTTTTCTCATTTTGATCTGCTCTCCATCCGAACAGCTCCTGGTGCTCAGCAGTTTGCTTTCCTCCTTTCTACCCGAGCCGGTGGCTTGGGTATAAACCTCGCCTCTGCTGACACCGTTATTATCTACGACTCCGACTGGAACCCCCACAATGACATCCAGGTATGGCAGCAGCAGCTGTAAGCTTTAAACTATGCCCGTCTGTTTGCTCTTTTGGATAATGGGGGATTTTTATCTCTGATTTATCTCTAGGCGTTCAGCAGAGCTCATCGCATTGGTCAGAACAGAAAAGTGATGATTTACCGTTTTGTTACCAAAGCGTCTGTTGAGGAAAGGATCACACAGGTCTGTTGAAACCTGTCTTGAATATGCCAGTATTTCAATATTATTTTATCTCATGCTAATTGCTTCTTTTTCCTACTGCCGTCCTCCAGGTGGCAAAGAAGAAGATGATGCTCACTCATCTTGTGGTGAGACCCGGCCTCGGCTCCAAGACCGGTTCCATGTCGAAGCAAGAACTTGACGACATCCTCAAGTTTGGAACTGAAGAACTGTTCAAGGATGAAGTTGGTGAAGGTGAGGCAATTTTTGGTGCCCCAAGCTAAGTTAAGTCAAGGAGTTGGACTGGCTCTGGAGTCCGATCCTCTTTATGGGCATATCTAATTAGAGACATTTCACAGAGAAAATAACATTTCTGCTGATTTTGCTTCAGGGGACAACAAGGAGGATGACAGCAGTGTGATCCACTACGACGACCACGCAATTGACCGGTTGCTTGACAGGAACCAGGATGCCACCGATGACACTGAGCTCCAGAGTATGAACGAATACCTCAGCTCTTTCAAAGTGGCCCAGTATGTTGTCAAAGATGAAGACGATGAGGTACAGTTTGGACTATTTAACCCTTTTATCTATGAATAACAGAATCTTTTATTATAAAAAAGACATTTTTAAAATAGTTTTAAATTCAACATTTTTTGTCTTTTTTTTTAAGGAGGAGGAAGTGGAAAGGGAGGTGATCAAGCAGGAGGAAAGCGTTGATCCTGACTACTGGGAGAAGCTGCTTAGGCACCATTACGAGCAGCAGCAGGAAGACCTCGCCCGCAACCTGGGCAAAGGCAAAAGAACTCGAAAGCCAGTCAACTATAATGACGGTTCCCAAGAGGACCGAGGTATAAGACAGGGTACAGAACAATATAAGCAACCTCTTCTCGTGTGTGCGTGCTGTGCGGTGCTGTTGTTGGTCTTGTGTTTGTGTGGTGTTGATGTAACATGTTACTGCTTTAGTTTTTTTTTAACCTTTTCCTGTTCAGCAATATGGCAGCAAAACTAAACACATTTGCTTTGCCAGGGAAGGCTTTTTTTTATCAGAGTATTTTTTTTTAGCTATTGTATTTTTTTTATTTAGAAACCTGATAAACTAGCTGTAAAAAAGATTAATTCTTCATGAAATTAATTTGCCTGTGTTTCAATCACCTCCATATTTTTACTTGATTTAGTGATTTACAGTGAAGAAAATGACTCAATAGGAATATAAAGCTGTTTGTTGATCATTCAAAATTGCATCAAAATACAATTGAGTGTTGTTTTATTTCACCAGTGTTTATTATACACATAGAAACAAAACAGCTCAGGATTATTTTTCTATAGTTTATTGATGTAAAATTATAATTGATTAAACAAATCTCAGTTCTTGTTGGAAAGTTTTTATTTTTTTACCAATTAAAGGCTTTCTTTTCTCATCCTCCTTTTCTATGTTAGACTGGCAGGAAGATCAGTCGGATAATCAGTCCGATTACTCGGTGGCCTCAGAAGAGGGCGACGAAGACTTCGATGAACGTACTGAAGGTAAGGGTTAGCCTTAGTGTTTGTTTAAATGCCCCAAGCTGTTAGGGCTGAAAGGTGGCTTCTAGTGTAAGAATTACTTTCAGTCAACCATTCCTGATCTGACTGCTGCAGGGTTTTGAGGAATCATTTCCACAATCCAGGTTTGCGCACTAAAGCCTTCCAACCACTCCTGCATATTTTTATTTAGATTCAGATTCAGACGACAGCTATGACGTCGTCATCACCATCAACAACAACTCATGAGACACCAAGTGTCAGAGCACCGTCTGCACTGAGCATAGAGAGGCAAAGCAAGGCAAGGCAGAGAGAAAGAAAGAAAGAAATGGACGAAAAAGAAAGCCAAAAGAGAAAACCAGTCATGTCCTGATCAGCTCAACCGTTTTCTTCCTTTCGTAACACTTTGAACTTGTTCCCTATCAACTGTTTGAAATATTTTTACCAGTTGATCAATGTAACATATTCAAGTCATTTTTGTACAGATTTCCTTTTCATTTGGTTCAATGACGACCCTGTTACTTCCCTTTTATTAAATTAAAAATACCTCCATGCTGCTTTTGACTGTTAAACCTCTGTAAGCACTACACTTCCTGAGAATATTATTGTAAAAGTGAGGAGAGCTTTTGGAAGAGGGACAGCGTCAGCAGGAACAGCAGTGAGCCGTAAGTGCAATCATAGGACGATAAGAGCACACAACCACGCACTGCCATCTTTGGTTGAATTTCTAGTCCCTCTTTTTGATGGTTTCAGCTGTGTGTGATGTTTGGCATAAGTGTTTCATGTGAGTTGAGCAGAATTTGTTTCCGTCCTCACAGCCAACGCCCGCAGACCGAACCGCAATAGGCTGAGAAACGACAGGGACAAGCCTCTGCCTCCTTTGCTGGCCAGGGTCGGCGGGAACATTGAGGTAAGTCCTCTACTAAGCCCGAAGCTCCTTCTCCGTTTAGTTTTTCTTGAAGGAGACATCAGTGGACAGCAGGAGTGAATCATTGGAAAATGAATGAGTTAAAGTCAGAACAGGGCATCTTTTGTCTTTGTTTCAAAGTCTGATCTGACCTGCGTTTTGACTTGTCAGGTGCTGGGCTTCAACGCCCGGCAGAGGAAGGCTTTCCTGAATGCAGTTATGCGTTATGGGATGCCGCCGCAGGATGCTTTCACCAACCAGTGGCTGGTCAGGGACCTGCGAGGAAAATCTGAGAAAGAATTCAAGTGAGCGCGTTTGATGTATCTGCTCGTCTCAGAGCTAAGATTTCAAATGTTCAAAATTGTTGTTGTCTTTTGGTATTTTGAATAGTATAGAAAAATATTTAAAAAATGGGTTTTGGACTATTTAAACAGCTTAGCAGTCCCTAGTTTTCTTGATTTAATCTACAAAATGTTTCCTTTTTGCATTCCTGATACATTTGTTCACAGCTCACAGATTTGGGCACCATGTTTTCCTTTTTTCAAACTGCCCTCCATGTGTCCGCAGGGCCTATGTGTCTCTGTTTATGCGTCACCTTTGTGAGCCGGGCGCTGACGGAGCTGAGACATTCGCAGATGGTGTGCCACGCGAGGGTTTGTCAAGGCAACACGTGTTGACTCGCATCGGTGTGATGTCACTCATAAGGAAGAAGGTCAGTGTAATGCACATTTACTCCTAAGCCGTCCTCCGCAGGCATGTGATGTTAAATCTCTGTGAGATACGATGAGATGGCATTCTGACACACAGGTCCAGGAGTTTGAACACGTCAACGGTCAGTGGTCGATGCCTTGGATGGCAGAGCTGGAGGAGAACAAAAGAGCGGCTGCTTTAGCTGCAGGTGAAGACCCAAAAACTCCTTCAACCGGGACGCCTGCAGACACACAGCCCAACACTCCTGTCCCAGGTAAACACACACAAACACACTGACTTCACATAGATTTTAATAATTTTTTAATTAGTGCTTTTGTACTTGTTTTAGTTACCCAAAGGCCCTTATTTTTACAACACAAATTGAGTTTTTGGGCTGAATTTTAAGCAGATTGACTCTAAAGAAAAGATTTTTTTCCTCTTTGCTCCAACATCAGCTTTTAACCTAAAGAAGCATTAGAATAATTCTACCCCAGTCAGCTTCACGCGGACTGATGCCACCTAGTGGATGTAATCAGAAAGCTACATTTTCTACTCATTAGAGTTCCACATGCACAATTTAAAATCTAAAAAATTAAATGTAAATCATGGAAAATCAAAAGATGGAAACATCTTCACATATCTGCTATTGCCCTCTGCTCTCATTTCCCAGAAGATTTGTCTAAGTCGGAAGACAAAGAAGACGTGAAGAAGGAGGGAGAGGATGGCAGGGTGGCAAAGAAGGCTGATGATCCCGAGGTAAAAGCTGTTATGTTGCTGTTTTTGTTTCACTTCATATGGTTTTTACCCAGTATTCGTATTTGTATTTAACTGATTAACATTTTATCCTTTATTATATGACTCTTGTTAGTGCTGTAATTATAATTTTTGCTGTACGTTTTTACTGATACAGAACTGACCATCTCTCCCCTAGATTATTGAAATCCCAGATGAGTCTGAAAAATCCCCCGTTCTTGAAAAGAGAGAGGACCCTGCTGCAGAGAAGGAGGAGAAACTGAAGGATGAAAAAGATGAAGGGAAGGAAAAGGAAACTGAAGAGAAAGATGAGAAGGAAAAGCCTTCAGCTGCTGCTGGGAAAGATTCTTCCTCCAACAAGGGCGATGGTTCAGAAGGCAAAACTGACTCAGAGGAGGACAAGTCCAAAGGTCTGGTAGTTGATCACTTTTTTACGAAACTTCATTTACAGGAATAATAGATTTCAATCGAAGTGTCTAAGAAAAAATACAGCTTTATTCTTCAATATAAATAGAATGATTGTCATTATGTACTTTACCATCAACACAAATAGAAATATAGAGCAATAGAAACCAAACCGCGGGGCTGTCTGTTTATAGAAACCCCAGCCTCACTTTTCTCTTACAGCGTGATTCATCGATGGCTATTTTATCTTAACTGTGCTTCTCTTCCAGCTGAAGAAAGCAAAGATGAGAAGATGGACACCACACCCCCTACAGAGGAGAAGAAAGGTTTGCTGATATACCCACCCATATGAAGTTTTCTGTGTTCTGACTTTTATAACATAGTCTCAGCTGTGCCGTTGTTCTTTAAAATCAAAGCAGGGCGTGAAAACATTTTCTTTGTGCGTTGGTAAAGTTCTTTTTATTCCTTTTTTTTACTTCTGCAGAACAAAAAGAGGAAAAGGACAGCTCGAAAACAGAAGACTTAAGCAAACTGCAGAATGGGGAGAATGCCAAAGAAGGAGGAACAGCTGCGCCGGTGGTTAATGTCAGCGAAGAGAAGAAGAAAGCCACCAAACAGAGGTTCATGTTCAACATAGCTGACGGGGGATTCACAGGTGGATGCACTCTCCTTTCTATTCTGCTTTTTCTCTTTTATATCTGCCTGTTTTGACCTTCCTGTCCTCTTTCCCAGAGCTTCACTCTCTGTGGCAGAACGAAGAGAGGGCCGCAACCGTCACAAAGAAGACTTTCGAGATTTGGCACCGTCGCCATGACTACTGGCTGCTGGCTGGAATCATACAGTATCCTTGAAACCAGAAAATTGTTGAACAAAGTCCAGATATTAGGTAGGGTAGTTCCGGTTCTTTTGTATTTTAAAGGTCAGCAGTCCTGTCCAGTGTTTGACGGACAACTTCAATAGGGCGAAAGGACACAAAGGCAAAGTTAGAGTTACATTTTTAGGCCACTGTGCAATCCGATTCATTCCCAGTAAAAATTTTCCAGACCGAGAACCTGGAAATGTACAGGATTTTTCGGTAGAGGAGAATCAACATGCACATCAGGTTGCTTGAAAAGTCCGGTCTGCCACTAAGTGGCAGCCCAGGGGCGGCAGCGTTGTTGTTCTTAACCACGGCGTCTCTCAGACACGGCTATGCCCGCTGGCAGGATGTACAGAACGACGTGAGGTTTGCAATCATCAATGAGCCCTTCAAAGGGGAGATGAGCCGAGGAAACTTCCTAGAGATCAAGAACAAGTTTCTGGCCCGCAGGTTCAAGGTGAAATCAGCATCTAAATAATGCAGAAGTCCTCCAGTGTGCGCGGCTGTTTTTTGTCATGTCTCACCCGTTGTTTGGGGCCTGTCTGTTGCCCTCACAGTTGCTGGAGCAGGCGTTAGTGATCGAGGAGCAGCTGCGCAGGGCAGCCTACCTGAACATGACAGAGGACCCAGCCCATCCCTCCATGGCCCTCAACACTCGCTTCAGTGAGGTAGAGTGTCTCGCCGAGTCCCATCAGCACCTCAGCAAGGAGTCCATGTCTGGAAACAAGCCTGCCAATGCAGTGCTTCATAAAGGTAAAACATGTGCAAGATCAAAGGAGGGCAGAAAGGGTTCTCATGTACTTTGCTTCTAAAGTACAGGAGCTGCCAAGGGAGTCATTAACAAAAATGAAGGGACTATTTGATAAATACACAGCACATGGTTTTACTTCTTTCTGGAAACTGTGAAACTCGCCTCGATATGAGGCCTCAAATCGTGTTTCGTGACAGATTTGTATGTATGCATGTCCAGTGTTGCACGAGGAAGCCATTTTTGTTCCAGTAATGCGTTTTTCTGAAACTATATATCTGATATAATGATTCCGGATAAATACAAAAATGTCTACATTAACACGTTCGATACAATGTGAAACAGATCAATTTTGTTTTTTAACTTTTAAACCCAATTAATTTTTAGACTGTATTGATGCTATTTTTTTATTTGCCTTTCAGTTATCAATTTTTTTTCTCATTGAAATATATTCAATTTCCATATTTTCTTATGTCATTCCTGTTTTTCTTTTACATTACTTTGACATATTCACTCCCTTCCATTATTAGTGAACTCATTCCTTTTGTATTTAATCTCAGCAGCATGTATCTTCTTCTTAAAGATGTACTTATTCTGCCTTTTATGATTGTTGTGTTTCTTTTAGATTATGGCAGTTTAATTCAGCCATAGGAGGTACAGACTAAGAGAAAAATGGCACAAATTCATATTTACCCTACAGTATAGATTCAGCATAACTGCAAACAGTGAATTAAGAGAGCGGATCACGGCATCAAATAAACTCATCTGCCTGTTTGCGTCAGAAAGCCCCTCAAACGTAGTTAAGAATAATATATGACAGGGAGCTGCCGTATTGCAGCTGTTGCATATGAATATCAGGGTGTGTCTGCTGTCACAATGATTTCTTAGTGATGAAACGTGGCCAGAAAAAAAGCAAACTTCTCTTTTTTCTCTGGTTGGATAAGATCAACAAGAGAAGTGATGGCAGGAGGAACAACCTCACATTTGAAGGAAATGTCTAAAAAGGACAAAAGATAGGAGCCATTTCTAATGCAAAAAAATGGATTTAGTGACATTTACATGTTGAAATGTGTAAAACAGGACAGACTTTGGTCCAGCGTGTGTTTACGAGCGGTCCTCACGGCATTGCTGATGACTATGTTGTGTTTCCAGTTCTCAAGCAGCTTGAGGAACTGCTGAGCGACATGAAGGCTGACGTCACTCGTCTCCCAGCCACCATCGCCAGGATACCCCCCGTGGCTGTGCGGCTGCAGATGTCCGAGAGGAACATCCTCAGCCGATTGGCCAGCAGGGGCCCTGAGGGCCCGGCCCAGAACCAGTCACAGACCTCGCAGCAGATGCAGGTGCCGCGCTGACCTTTCACCCCCCAGCCACAGTTTTAGACCCACTGACTGAGGCTAGTCGCTCTCACCTCACCACCATGTAGCAGACGCCCCCCCCCCCCCATCCCACATGTACAGTAAAAATCAGGTTAGTCCCTCACGCTCTGCGTCGACGCCTCATCTCCGGACTCAGAAGGGCGTTAGCTGCTCGGCTGAACTTTGTTTTTGAAATACAGACCTGAGGATGAATGATGAGAATAAAATAAAGACTCTTTTTCACTCCTCGACTGGATACAAACGCTTCTCCTCCGTCTGGGATCAGATTCAGCTCCTCTGTCCTGAGCACTGAACGGCAGGCAGCTCCCCCAGCCTGTCCTGACAGCAGGGTCAAATGTGTGTGTGTGTGTGTGTGTGTGTGTGTGTGTGTGTGTGTGGGCGTGTGTGTGTGTGCGCGTGCGTGTGTAACATGTACATGAAGCAGGAGAAGAGGATGAGAGCAAAAGCAGCATGTTCGGAGTAAACTGCTGTTTTGTAGTGACTTTTGGATTATTGAAGAATTCAAGGGATGTGCTCATTTTCTCCTTTAGCAACTTGTGAATTCACAAAAGTTTGGTTAGAAGCCATTTAACTATAATGTCCTCACCCGTAAGCGTGTGATGAGGCTGCGTGTTTCCTGTATGTATGTGTATATGAAACCGGGCATCTTGTTGTGCATCTCTTCTGCAGAACGCCCTGCCGCTGACTGACCATCACGGTCATTTTTGCATCGGTCAGTCAGATCTGTTACCTCTTCTTGTGTCAGTTGTCCTCATTGCCCTGTCAGGTGACCTGATCTAGGATCAGCTCTTTGTGATTACACACCCAAACAAGCACCTTGACATTCCCAACTTCACCACAGATTAGCCCCCGGGAACGTTCCTGAAATAGAAACATTTAAATAGCGCCACAGCTATTAGGTCCACAGAGGGTTTTCAGAACAATGGCAATCTTCTGTTTATTTAATTTCGTACTGTCTGTTGTTATGTTGTTTTACATGATTAAATATTATTGTTATTGTTACCACCTCCATTGTTTTTATTGTTGCTGTTTTTATTGACTACAATAAAAAAGAGAACAGTTTCTCAATCGTCCCTCTGTCTCCTGGAGTTTTTTTTAAGATTTTGATGCATCTCGAAACCACATGTGGAGAGAGACCAAAAAGTGACAGAATCTGCTCAGGTTTTCATATCAGCTGATAGCTGCTTCTCTACAGGGACCTCTGCATTTCTGTTGGAGGGATGGGCCTCATACAGCTCCCTAAAGGTTATTAAAGGTCATTGTTTTGATGATGGCATTTGACCGTTGATGAAGAGAAAAAGGGACCAAAGACCTCCAGCAGCATCAACATCTGACCACGATGGCTGTAGCTCATGAATTAAAGTGAAAGGAGACAATTTGCTTGATTCTTAGATGGCATGATCAGAATTCTCATCATATTAAGCCACATCTTGAATCCTGAGGGTAACCCCACTGTAATAGCAACAGATCTCTATTGTGAACGCTGCATGTGCACAGTCGTAACATGAAAATTAGACTATGCTATCTGCCCCTGGGATTTGAAGAACATATGTAGAAAACGTCCAGGTCTAAAGCTCTTATCAGAGTCATCAAATGCCTGTTGATGCCAGCTCAGAAAGGGCAAACGGTCGAAAAAAAACAATGCATGCCGTGCTTTGCATACATGCCTTAAACGATGACGTGGAATTTACATGGAAGCAAATGAGAGATGACAGGTGGAAAACGGTTGTTTTGGTGGGCAGGGCATGAGAGGAAAAGCAAGGCTGGAAGGAGACAGGAACTGGCACATTCTCTCCTACAGATAGTGGGGTAATTAAGAAAAATTGGAGAAAATTACAGGGTGGGAGTACAGAGTGAGCTGAGCGTTGATATCTTATCATAAAAGAGACTTAGAGCCGAAGCATAAGCCGGGCCGTGAGTTTACGGTTTTCCCAAAGTCAGGAGAGAGGCAGCTAACCTTGAGAAAGAAATGTTTCAACTCTTTGTAATGTAATGTGACCGTTTCTGTGATTGTGTTTGGACGACACGCTGAGACACAACTCGTTATCCACTGTGATCCCAAAAGCTGAGCCAGGAGAAGAGACCACGCCATGTCTTGTGGGTGAGCTGATTTTTTCCCCTTATTCTTGTGTCCAGGTTAGTTGTAGATGTTTTTATCTCTGATATCCTTCTTACCCTTATCCTTTATAAGTATCTTCCCTCATTTGTCCCTTTTATCGTCCCAGACTGTTTACCTTCAATTGACCAAGTTACACATAAAGTTAATAAAACTTGTTAAAAAGTCGAGACGAGGAATGAGGAATATATAGAGGACTCATTCTTACATCTATATATTCCTTATTATTTAATTTAGAGTATATTTATTAACTGTATGTAGTACTGTGGTACTGTATCACAAAACCTCTAAAATATCCGCGTAAAATGCCGGAGTTTTACGTTTTGAGAGACTTGAAATGGCTGAATTAAACTGTTTTCAACATTCGTACATAATGTGAAATTGTAGTTGTAGTGAACTCTTGTAATGGCAAATTAACTTTCAGCTCCAAGTACATCAAAGTAGTCTTTACCATTAGCATTGTATTGGTATTGACAGCGGTGGAGGAAACATCCAGATCTTTTACTACAGGAAAAGGTTGCTGGTTGTGTCAGATTAACCCCCGGGCTTTCCCTGTTTGTGTGTCAGTGTCCTCGGGCCAGTGAAGGGAAGCCTACCTTGTGCTAAGTTTAGTCAGACACCTGTTAAAAAAAAGCATAATTTATGCTATTTCTAATAGCCCTGCATAAAAATGTATTTAGAAAAAAAAGAAAAAAAAACAAGGTAACAAAATAAAATTGGACATTGTCCCAAATGAAACAAAGCCTAAGCTTCTCTACTCTGAACCAATCAGGACACAGAGGACTTAGCATCAGTGGCTCCTGTCACTTGGCTCGGCCAATCACCAGACAGAGCTGCAGGCCTGCATGTTGTCAACACTCTGCCCACAGACCCCTTAATATCCAAATGAATTAACTGTGACACATCTGAAAAGCTTTAACAGACTTTTTTAGGCATCTGGTAAAGTCAGCACGTTAGAAATGTTGTAATAGTTTAGAGGCGGTTAGGGGATGGGGGGCTGAGGCCCATGCAGACTGAAGCATACTTTCAATTTTGTCACTTTGAACCTTGAGTAAATATGCTGATTGTAGAAGAAATTCAAACAAAAATAACTTATTTAGAGCATCCAAGTAGAGCTTTCTCCCTACAAGTATGAAACAACTTGAAGTGGAAACCTGTTATTGCAAAACTGAGCAGCTTGAGTCCATTTCCTCATTCACTATCAACCTCTGAAATATTTTTGGAGTGTAAAACTGCAAAACGAGAAAGATCCCCTAAAGAGCAACCGTTTACCGCAGTGAACCACCAAAAGTGTTTTGACCAACTCAGGCGGGCAGACCTCTTTGTCTGTCCACGGCAGCCTGAGATGCGGAGCGCCAACATGTCAAAAGAGGAAGAGGGGTCAAACCAACTCCGCACGCGACTGCAAACTGCAGAGCTGCACTTGCTGGCGTTAACCTCCACGACACCTGCAGGCGGTGTGTGCGTGTTTGTGTGTGTGTGTCGTGTGCAGGCCAACGCCGCACTGTACCATCTACTGTGCCTGTCGCTCTGCCCACAGACTGAAGCGGGCCTTTTACAACTCCCCCTGCAATGATCAGTTGGCCCTTCACACACTTTACGCTGGCATGAACCAACCTCACACTTCTCGTTTGCTTCAAAGCTCCTTTGATACAATGTGTGGCAGTCTTCCCATCCATTAAGTATCAGGCAGCTTTTTTAAACATCTCCCGTGTTAAATAAGTAAAGCTTGCTCCTGCCAACGCTTTACATAGTACATTTTACTTTGCACACACAAACACATGCAGAGGGGGTGGGGATGGGGGGGGTATGCTGCAAATGAGGAAGTGTTCAACTCTGAATCTGATGTCTGCTTCATGCACACGCGCGTACACATCTGGAAGTAGAGAACAGATAAGTTGCAGACAGGTGGGCGGAAGGGAAACACTTGTGCAAGTACTTTCTGCGTGGCAAACTAAAACAAGGGGTTGCTCACAGAGGCAAAAAGGTGCTCAGACTGCGTGGAAGACCTGCCACCTCCATGGAATCGCCGCTCTCTTGTGAATCACCAATGAATGGAGCCACTTGAACCACCTCTGCTGCCGGCTGTGCTGAGATCTGCCCTGGTGCTGAAACCTGTGGTTGTCATTAAAAGGGAAAAAAAAACAACAACAACAAGGCTTAAAAAAAAAAAAAAGTAACAGCATCTCTGTCAGTCGGAGGAATTCCGGCCTGTCAGCTATTTTTGTTCCTGTCTTGCTTTCACTATTTTGTGAAAGGAGAGGTAAAAAGGAAGGAAGGGGAGAGCGAGAGAGAGGGGACGACACAGAGGAGGAGGGAGACAGACAGACAGACGGATACAGGCTGAACGTCTCTCTGAGTTTCAGTTGCGTTCAGGAGCATCTGAGAAGAGTAAGTGTTCACCTGCTTGTGTAGAGGGACGCAGAGGGGCTGGACAGGGAAGAGGAATAAGTGGAGGGGAAGTGCCAGAGTGAAAGGCTGTGTGGGCAGATGGTAATGTGTGTGTGCATTTGTTTTTCTGACACGGAAATATGGGAATGATAGTTTTCAGACGATAAGATCCGGTCAGAGAGGTTGTGTGTCAGAGAAAAAAAAGAAAAAAAAAGACAGTGACTTCGCCTAAATGTCAGCGAGCCTAAAGTGAGGAAGTAGTGAGCAGGGGGACAGTCCTCTGCCTTTCAACAGACTAGCGATCCAAAAAAAAAAGAATTCATTTGTGAGTCTGCACGTGTGGCACAGGTACGAGCGCCTCTTGGCCGATCAGTCGTCTTCCATTCGATCCCAGATAGCAGACAGAAGGAGGCACCATGGTCCGGTGAGTCAGGCCTGGGCTGCCCGGCGGTATTCATCTCCGTCGGTGTCCTTTGTGCTGTGTGCAAGGCGTGCTGGCAACTTCTCTGTTTCCATTCCTCCTTTTCTGTCTATCGTTGACTCGTCCTGCTGCGCTCCCCGTGTCATGTGATGCCGTGTGTGTTCGCACCAGTCTCCGTTTCGGGAGGAAAAAAACAAAAACAAAGTTTCAGAAAATTGCATTTAACTTGAGAGAGAATTCTACGATATTCGGTGTTGTGTGCTCCCTTTTGTCCTGAGCTCTTCTGGCTTTGTGTGTCTTAATTCATTTCTTGTGTTAACGTTGACTTGTAGGATTCCAAAGTTAAAAGCACAAAAAAACATGTGCACACTCAGCATTCTTCCACAAAGGCAGGTGGAGCTTGTCATTAGGCTTAACGCACCTTTGTAACTACAATCTGCCCGCAAGGTTGTTAAATAATTCGATCTCGAGCTGTAAATACGCATCTAGTCCTCGGTGATAATAAAAATAACCGCCTGGGCTGGAAGCGGCGACAGAAACCAACCCAGACGTAATTACGCGTTTGTTGTAATAACCAAACCAAACGGCAACAGCAAACGTGTGTTCAGTTTGTTGCTGGGTGAGTTCATGCTGATTCTTGAGGCAGAAATTCCCAAGCCATACAGTTCCAAGATTCTTCAGCTTCTGGTGTGTGTGGCCCCTCGTCTGTATTCATACAAACATTCTGTATGTATGTAACTACAATGTGTTCCCAGGGAAATGCTCCTGAAACTAGTCTTCATTTAGAGAGCAGGGACTTTGAACTTGTCAATGATTTGCTTCTGTTGCAGTGATTGTGTCAATTAATCATCCGTTGTCTGAAAGAAGTCAAAATTGAGAGCAACTCAAATGGGAGGAAACATGGATAAATCCAAAAACCCAGAGAGGACAGTGGTTCTGAATGTGTCCGGTCTGTGCCTGTCTCAGAGTCTGTATTTCTGCCATGCGTGTCCTCGTGCAGGTGGTTCCACAGAGACATCACAGGCCTGCAGGCCGAGGAAATCCTGAAGGATCGCGGCATTTCTGGCAGCTTTTTGGCTCGACCCAGCAAGAAGAACGTTGGAGATTTCTCCCTGTCTGTCAGGTAGTTTTTCAATGATTTCTGAAACTCCAAAGACAAGCTTTTTTCTCTCCCTCCGCGGCTGCTGTTCCTCTGCTCAACCCGAAAAATGTACACCTACATGGAAGTCTCGGCTCCACGAGGGCTGAAAAAGCGAATTGGAAACTTGAATAATTCTTCTTCAGACCTTAAATGTCAGAGTGTGAAAAGATGTGATGAAGATATTCTGAGTAGATGGAAACACAGTTTTCTGGTGATTGTGATTGTGGGGCCGACGGATACTTAAACATTCAGGTATGACACATGGGTTCTCTCTCTGAAGATGCCGATAGTACGCAGCACATATCTATAGAAAACATACATAACAGCAGCCCAATCTCGCTTATGGGTTGTGGCGGCCTCAGGTTAAAGATATTTTCCAATGATTTTTCTAAACAAAAGTAACCCAAAATGACATGGAAAAAGAAAGAAAAAACGATTAAATAATAGTTGAAGTTCTTAAGCACCTGAATGGAGGTGGTTTGTCAAAGAGAGCACAGATATGTGTGACACTTCTTTATGGAATAATAGTGATTACAAGATAAAATCCAATTTACAGGAAAGACTTTGTTGTATCTGATTTAGCAGTTTTTTTTTACTTTATCTGGTCTGCGGCCTTTGTTCTTTTTAAACTCCAACGGAAGGCTGTGAATCAACAGCTCTTAGGCAAATAGATTGTTTATCATATTGTTCTTTTTTACATCATACAATTAAAGCTGCCGTACCACATCAGGAGTTATGATACTGAGGTAAAAAGCTAACGCTGTTTTTCCGTCCTGGTTTTCTGTTTGGTCAGAGTGGGTGAGACTGTGACCCACATCCGCATCCAAAACACTGGAGACTTCTACGATCTGTACGGAGGAGAGAAGTTCGCCACCCTGTCTGAGCTGGTGGAGTACTACACGACAGAGCATGGCATCCTTCAGGACAAAGACGGCACCGTCATTGAGCTCAAATATCCCCTAAACTGCTCCGACCCCACCAATGAAAGGTGCCTTTTCTCTTATGAATCGTTCCTCTAACAGGGAACTCTTTGCAGTCCCCTTCACGGGGGCCTGAACCTACCTCCTCTGATTCAGTCAGATGAGGTACTGTGACCTGCCACAGTTCCTCCATGTGCCAATTTTGTAGCAGTTATGATAAGTTAATGTTTTACTTGCTTTAATCGTTTCTTCTAAGACAAAGGTCAAGGTGAAACAGTTTCAGAGTTAGGATCTTTGATTCACTGAGTAGAAAAAATACGTCCAAACTTTCGTGCTGTTGGGGTTTCGTTCCTACAGCTATCAAACGGCTACAACCTTTGGAAAAAATGCTAGACGTGTTGACATTATTAGAGGTGGGAAGTGGCAAAGCAGTTACTCAAGTACCTTACTGAAACACAACTGCGTGTTACTCAAATCTTTCCACGGTCAAGTCGAGACTTGGTCTCCTCAGTGTTCCAGATGGAGGCTTTTCTGTAATTCAAGTGATTATCAGAGATCCTATCCTCCTTCCTTGGCTTTAAGTTCAGAAAAGAGCTGAAAACAAAACCTGACGGGAAAAGCCAATCTCTAGATATATTTAGATGGTTTTTATGTTGGAAAAATGATGAGTCTTGTAGGATGCATAACTGCGTGCGTGTGGCTACTGGAGAAAAGATACCACAGTGACGTCTAATAATCTAATCAAAAGCCAAAGTGTTGTTGTTGAAATGTCCATAATACAGCGGTTAAACTGCTGGAAATGAATTCAAGTTGCTTTAGGTGGTTGAAACGAATCTTAACTTGTCCTTGATTTTTTCCTCAGCTCCTATTCTGATTTACGCTCAGCACAACTTCCTTTTGTTTAAACAATTTAAAGATATCCATGTTCGTGTCAAACGCTGCACTTATGTCATTCTGCAGAGTGAAGCAGAAGCAGGTATTTAAAGTAATGCACCAATTTAAGTAGAATCAGACAGAAAGTAAGACAATTCTAAATCTTTAATCGGAAATAGAAAAGGCAGATCCTTTTTAGAAGAAGATCAAATAAATCTTTTTATTCTTTATAGTACAACTGAAACATCCGATTTAGATGATATAATAATTTATCATAGCCACAAGATATCACAATAACAACATATGTGCTGTATTTTTATTATTGGGAGCAAATTAGTCAACATGATCTAGTGTCTTTGTTGTTTTTTGTGTTTTTAAATTGATTTTTGTAGCCAGTTATGTATCCATAACTGCAGAATGAAAAGATGATCATTTGTGTGATCTTTTGTGAACTTTTTTATAACTTTTTACACATTTTCAAATTAAACTATTATTATCACAGCAAATGGAAAAACATTTCTCTCCTAAAGTCAATCGAAAATTGTATATCATTAAAAATAAACACATATAGGTGAACAATTAAAGAAAGAATGAAAGAAAGACAGAAAGAAAGAAAGTGTTCTAATCAAACCGTGTTGTGCAATAGGTCTTGAGTCATACGTGCTGATGTTCTTTTTCCAACAGCATGAAATGCTTCATCTGCACCTGATTTGATTGAATACTTTGAGAAAACAGCATCTGCACTTTGAAATATGCAAATTACATGCTCATTTTATTGAATGATTTATCTGTAATTATCGTAAAAGTAGCATCAAATGTCCACAAAATACCTATAGTGTATTTTTGCAGGATATAAATGTATGTTTAAGATTAGATTAAGGTTTCAGGGCACAGGATTACAGAAGGGAGATATTTTTATTTAGCAGTTAAAGAGGATTTTTTTCACTACTAGTTATCTTAAATGTTGCTTAACAATGCCTCAAAGTGGTTTCCACATTACACGCCTCTCCACTCAAATATAATATAGCTGTGTGTATGTTCATATACCTGTTAAACAATTACATTAGGAGCAGTTTTTACAGCTCTAAAATAGAAACTTGTTTGATTGTTTTGTACTTTTCATATGCAGTTAAATACAATTATTGTGTTTGCTGGGAAATCTGGTACCTTTATAACAGTAATACCCCATAATTATTAATATTTTTGCTACCCGAGCATCCACTTTTTAACCTATCGTTTCGGTTGCAAAATTGGGTTGTTCATTACTCAGCGCTGAGTTCTCACATGCAAGGTTTGGTTACTAAATATAGCCACTTGAAAAAACAGATAAGTTGTTTGCTCCCCTGATGCAGCCTAGTATCAGATAAGAGTTTTGTCTCTAATCTTTGCACCCTGAGCTTTTGAATTCAGACGATTTTCTGCTGGAGGTGGTAGCTAACTGATGGCGTTTACCCCCCAGCTGGAAACACCGAGCGCCTGCAGGCTGCTGGAACTAGGTTGATGTCCAACTTGAGCAGTGACCCTCTTATGAGCGTCAAGGAGGACATTACTTTCTACTGAGTGTGTTTGACAGCTGGAAGCTCAAGCTCCCCCCCCCCCCATCCTTCCCCCTCTCTGTGTCAGTTTACTAACTTCCCTTTTGTTGCTGCGGTTGGAAACTTTAAGTTTTGACACTTTTGAAAGCAATGGCCAGACCCTGCTTGTCTTCCTCTATTGCACACTTCATTATGTTCTTGCTCACTCACTATCTTCCTCATCTAACCAGAGCAGGCTCAGCAGAGCACCATCATATCGTGCTCAGCAGGTTCCTTTATGGCAAACTGAATTAGATGTCAGATAAAAAAAATGACACGTTCTGATTAAACCGCCTTCTGAAACAGGTATGATGCTGCTGCACCTTTTCTTTTCTGTGCTGCAGCATCTTCTTGCAACATGCAGGGAATAA
This sequence comes from Menidia beryllina, assembly GCA_013363375.1. Taxonomy (NCBI): domain Eukaryota; kingdom Metazoa; phylum Chordata; class Actinopteri; order Atheriniformes; family Atherinopsidae; genus Menidia; species Menidia beryllina. Next base: position 3,329,687 of record JABUIW010000019.1, on the reverse strand, counting down.
AATCCATATAGTGGAGTTTTACTTTATTTTGCCATCTACTGTAATATTGACAATTAAACCAAACAACTGTTTAACTGTTCATTTGGACAGCGGGCACGGTGCGGTGTGCTGGAGGGGAGGCTGAGGGAGGGGCATTCGTAGATGTTACAAATCGAAAGGGGGAGGCTATAAATACTTTGTCCTGTTCAGCCACGAAATCTGTCATCAGAAATTTTCCAACCACACACAGGAAGTTAAGAAGAAGAATTCGAGAACTGGGCCTAAAATTAAGTCACACTCAGCCCAACTGAGTATGCAGTCAAACGCACAGAGAACGTTGGTGGACAAAAATAACCAGCTGCAATATCTCCTCATGCTGTTTTTATCTCTTCATCCGCAGCTATATTAAATTGTGGATTTACACTGTAGTGTGTGCACAACAGTCCAGTAAACCACAGCACTTTCTGACAGCTGCTCAGCTTCGAGTAGACTCGGGGGTTGTCTTACTCTGTGTGATCACAGTCTCACTAGTTCACTGTTCTCGCAGGCTGTCGGAGGGGAAATGATTAATGCGTTTGTACTCTTCCGAATGCATTCACAAGTTAAAAGAACGGTGGAGACTGTAGGCTCATCTATCTTTGTGAGGGGCACGGCCATGACCTATGACCACAAACAAACCCCATTTGACTCATGAATATGTCTAATCATTCCTAGTAGGAACCGTATCCTGAATAATTTGTGTTTGCGTCACAGGTGGTACCATGGTCATCTGTCCGGCCCAAATGCAGAGAAGCTGCTCACCACACGGGATGAGTCGGGGACCTTCCTGGTCAGGGAATCGCTGTCCAAACCCGGGGATTTTGTCCTCTCCGTTCTGACCGATGAAATGAGCAAAACTGGAGTCAAAAGAGTCTCTCACATCAAAATTATGTGCCAGGTTGGTGCCTTACGTTTGGAGAAGTGTTTTTTTTTCTGTGAATGTACAGGAAAAGCAGACCGGTAGAGATATTTACAAAAATAGAGGGGAATATTTCCATAGTTGTGCAGATTGCTTTAAAATAAAATTCTCATTTCCCCGTTTTACGCAACAGACTGTTGCTCACATTTAAACTTTCAGATGTTCTGCAACAGTTTCTCTTCTGTACACATCTATCTATCTATCTATCTATCTATCTATCTATCTATCTATCTATCTATCTATCTATCTATCTATCTATCTATCTATCTATCTATCTATCTATCTATCTATCTATCTATCTATCTATCTATCTATCTATCTATCTATCTATCTATCTATCTATCTATCTATCTATCTATCTATCTATCTATCT
>JABUIW010000019.1:3300006-3323377 GCA_013363375.1 Menidia beryllina | reverse complement strand
CCCCCCCCCCCCACTTTTTTATCATCTGACTAAATTTAGCGTTCTTCCTCATTCAATTTTGCACTTGTCTGTTTGTTTCCCTCTTAAGTCAATGACACCAGAGTCATCCTGGATAGCGCTGATCCCGACGTTGTCGGCTCAGATTACATCAACGCCAACTACGTGAGAGTGAGTCCCCAAAGTGACTGGCTTTGCAGCAGCAGCTGTAGCACAAGATGACATCGAGCCGGACAGGAAACTGTCAGGACTGCTGTGTTCAATATGGCGGCACACTGATTTATGCCTTCCTCTCTGTTTGCAGAACAAACTGTGGGAGTCCGGTGGCCAAAAAGTCTATATTGCCACTCAGGGATGCCTGATGACAACTGTCAATGATTTCTGGCAGATGGTCTGGCAGGAGAACACGAGGGTGATCGTCATGACAACAAGAGAAGTCGAGAAAGGCCGGGTCGGTATAAAAACTACAATTTCCGATAATGACGTGGTATTCAAATATGTGTTTTGAAATGACAAAACCACACAGAATACCTGCTCATCACTAAAGTTCTTTAATGTAAGAAAGCAAAATGCTTTATAGGTCACCTTATAGCAGGAAAGAAACATGTAAGAAACATCAAGAAACTAAAAGTGGACTGATTAAATTTACACATACTTTTATTAAAGTTTTCAGAGTTCTAGATCATAAAAATTCAATTTGTTAAACTCTGAATCGTTTACATTAATTGAAGTCAAGGAAATGAAGATTGACTTTATTTGAATTTCATTTGCTTCGGTGCAGAATAAATGCGTTCCGTACTGGCCAGAATGCCATGGCGTACAGGAATTCGGGCAGTACGTGGTGACCTGTAACTCAGAGTTGGAAGCTATGGATTACAAAGTCCGAGCTTTGGAGCTCACATCCATGAACCAGGTGACTTTCAATGCTTTCAATGCTGTTGCTGATTATAAAATGTCTTTTCCACTTAGTGACTTTTCTTTCCCTCCCAGCCAAAACACTCTCGGACCATCTGGCACTACCAGTACCTCAGCTGGCCTGACCATGGCGTCCCTCAGGAGCCGGGGGGTATCCTCAGCTTCCTGAATGAAGTGAACAATAAACAGTCAGATCACCCTGATGCTGGGCCCATGATCATTCACTGCAGGTATGTTTCTGTATTTATTTTTACGCTGCGCACTAAAACACAATTTTAAAGGTAATTCTGAGATGATTAATAGAATAGAAACTGAACATCTGCTGGATTTCTTCAGTTGCGGGATTTAAGTCGTACTAAAGCTGCTAACGTATGTGTTTTAGCTGGTGTTTTAACAAAACCTCACAAGACTAAATCTGCCATAAATCCAGTTTACTCTCAGATTAACTTCTCTGACTTGAAGTGCACAAGTTACCAACAGATTGATGATCTTTTTTAATAGGATTAAAATTCCCCCAAAAGATTAAATAAAAGCAAAAAAAAGAAAATAAATGCATGCTATTTAGTTATGTTATTTTCTTCATTGTGCATTGTCTGAACACTGCACCCGCACATCTTTCTACTCACGAACAGCTGATCCTGAGCTTTCAGACATTTAGCCACAAACTAATATTATGCCAAAAACACAGCTGGTATTTATTTGTAGATACATGCTGATTATCCCAGGTCATCTGCATTAAAATGTAAATGTTTTCTTGGATTGGACAAGAAAACTGATACTTGCATAAAATGTCATGTGTCAGTCCCTATTCAACTGTTACCATCAATTAAAAACCCATAGCATTCAACTAAATTAAAGTAACCCTCCACGTTAAGAACCATGATGTTTCATGTGCATTTCTGCGTCGTGTATTATTTTGATAAATATTCTAGCTATTGGGATGGTAGAAAAGAATAGAAAAATATATTAAAAGAAAAAGAAGGGAAATGCTTGGTGTAAACTCACCCTGTTTATTTAATTAAGTATTCTGGACACTCGCTGACATTTGGAAATGATCCAAATTACTTGCAAAAACAAGTAGAGCAGTGGTCCAACAGTAAGTTTAGCCACCAAATCCCTCCCAGTAAAGTCCTCCAGCTGTGAAAGTGCACGAGGGTTCAACAATGATTGCCACATTGTTCCTGATATGTTAATCGGCGCATGGCCCTGAGAGAAACAAATCTGCTTATAATAATGACGAGCACTGGATAAATGGTTGTTTTGTATTATCAATACCGACTTGTATAACAGGGACATGGTTAAACAGATGATAAGGGCCGATTGTTTACTTACAAAAAGTCCCGAGCGAGTTTGAAGAGTGGAAATACCACCTGTCCTCATTGACGAACAGTCTATGCAAAGGTTAAATACTACATAAATTTACACAATGAACGGTTTGTGTTGTGAAAACACAAAATAAGTTTAAAATACACCTGAAATATATGTGGATTTTTGCAGTGCTGGAATCGGTCGAACGGGCACAATCATGGTTATCGACATGATAGTGGAGACCATCAACAAACAAGGTAAACAAGAATTTCCAAAAATTCTGTTCTTTGTCTTTACAGTGTAACATATCAGAAATGCTTTATTTTTGTCCCGTTACACTTATCTTTTTCTTGTAGGGATGGACTGTGACATTGACATTCCAAAATACATCCAGATGGTGCGAGAGCAGCGCTCTGGTATGGTGCAGACTGAGGCCCAGTACAAATTCATCTATCTGGCGGTATCCGAGTGGATACAGAGCACCAAAGCCCAAAACTGCGCCTACATGGTAAGAAGGGCTTTTTTTTTAGCAGATGACAGAAAGAGCATGCCTTTAGTTGATAGATGTGCGTTAGACAACCTTTGTCCGTTTGTTTTGAACACCTAAGCCAAGTGGTTCAGTTCCAGCCAAATGATACGTTATCAGGGAGGCTTGTCAAAGATGAACGTTGACCCAGAGATGCGAAACACCACGAAGACTAAACCAGCAGCACAGCCTTTTTCTCTGTATGACTAATTTTGTATCAGACTCTTGTGAAAGACCTCTGTTTGTCTCTTTCTCAGGAAACCGACACCGAGTATGGAAATCTTCAACTCAAACACCAACCAGCAAGTAGGAAGGTGTCAAAGTGAGTCTGAATACTCGTGTGTGAATTGGATGACCCTCATACATTCACGCCACAAGTCCAAATGTCTCACTGCTGACCCATTTTCTTTAAAAACATGACTTGTGTCTACAGGCTCATGTCAGCATTTTCTAGAGGAGAAAAGAGGATGTGCTCCAGATGAGGCTGTTTGTTCATTTAAATCTTTTTTTTACGCTCATGATCTTTACATTTATTTAGCCTCAATGGCAACAACAGTGGAGAAGTGGAAATCGTCCTGTTCCCGTTAGCAGAAATCAACAGCTGTAACAATGAGACTTTTCCAATAGTGCCGACGTAGCCCATCTCAGCTCCACTCAGTACGGCTGGGTTAGGGCGGTTTTCCATTACGAATGAGGTCCTGACGGAAATAGGGACCGACTGGCCTAATACCCGCTGAGCCTCAGTGTTGGACTGCGGTGTTGGTGCGTGTATTAGGCATGATCACAGACAGAATTAAATCAGATGTTTGAATAAATTAGAGCTATCTTAAACATCTGAGTCTGTGCCTGGAAAAATATATTTGACTCATTGTAGGCGATTCTACAATGTACAAAGAAAGCAGTCTCATTATCAAATGAGAAAAACAAAAACCCTCATGGATGCTGGCCTGTTTGTAATCTGTGACCCAGTTGGATAAACGAGCAGTTGACTGACAGCTTTGAGTAGCTGGTTCACAGATGGTTACTTTGGTTTTTTTTTATCGTTATCTGTCATATTGTAGACCCTCTTATTGAACCTGAATAATTCAGATGTGTGTTTATTCAATGTCTGCTGGTGGTATCCTGCCTTTAATCCCTTTTCATCTTCACTTTGGTGTCTTTTCAGAAACAAGGAGGACGTTTACGAGAACCTGTCGAAAGGAAAGAAGGATGTGAAAAAGCCAAAGCCCGACAAGAAGAGCGGCTCAGTGAGGAAAAAATAGAAAAAACTGAGGCATTGCATCATGTCATATTTATGCAAAAACTTTTTTGTTACAGCAGTGGCCTGTCATCAGATACCATCAACATTTAATGTTATTTTTCGATTGAAAACTTGAAATGACATACTTTACGTGATTGCTTGGATAATGTGTTTGATAAAAAAAATAAAGTAAGAATGCCTGTACACTCCAAACACCGAGATCTGTCTGTTCTGTCTGTCTGTCTGTCTGTCTGTCTGTCTGTCTGTCTGTCTGTCTGTCTGTCTGTCTGTCTGTCTGTCTGTCTGTCTGTCTGTCTGTCTGTCTGTCTGTCTGTCTGTCTGTCTGTCTGTCTGTCTGTCAATTAGAAATGTTAATTTTCCTTTTGTGCAGCTTTCAGTTTTCAACAGCCTCTATACCAAAAAAAAAACCCCCCCCCCCCCCCCCCCGACCCCTAGATAAAACACTAGAAATATACTATATATGATCACCAAAAACAGTCTGAATCCTGACGTAACATGTCGTTTTTGGGATCTCGCGAGAATCCATCGACGTCAAGCAATAACATGGGAGACAGGTCAAGTCGGAATTGAACAACGGAACGGGCTTTAAATGAAGTTGTGAGGATACACTTGTATATCCTTATCTCATTGTCATATCCTGTGCTGTTTTTAAAACATGTTATATAATGGGCTTTGATCAATATGTATTTAGGTGACGCTGCGCTGATTATATGGTTTTTATCTTCAAAATAATAACGCTCGTCCACTCCCCTTCGGTCAACACACCGCTATGATTTGTACATCATCTCTCCACCTACCACATGCTTTAAGGTCCCGTTTAAGCACCGCCTCTGAACGTAACAGATCCTCTGAGAACGAGTAAAAAAGAATGAACCCCCCCCCCCCCCGCACAGAAAAAACTACGCCCCTGGAGCAATCTCCTTGTTGACTGGGAACTGTTGCACACAACGAGTGAAAGTCCGCAGATCAGGGAGCTGTTGCAGACCCTAAACCGAGGATCATCCTGCTGCAGAACCGCGTCTCTAGCTCCGTGCAACAGCCGAACCGGGAGGAGACACACTCCCTTTACGCGTAGGGCAATTCAGTCCGAGCATTGTCCAAAAAGAAAGAAAGAGAAAAAAAAGTTACGCAAGAGAAACTGATATCATCCAAAGCAGCAAACTGAGCTGTGAGACTCATACTCGACTGAAGAAAATCAGAAACAAATCTAAGAAGCTCATCCGGAGCTTTGAAAGCAAAATATAAAGGAAAAATGTCTAAACCCAATTACTCCGGCACGTTTCATATGGTGGAGCAGGATAATATGGAGAACTACCTCGCAGCTTTAGGTATGAATCTTCTTTCTGGCATTACACCCATCAAATACATTCAACTTTTTGCCTCCCACACGAATCGTGCTGTTGCTTTAAAATGTAATCAGCTTTGTGTCCGTGTTGCTCTGCTGCTGTGGCGTGATCTATAAAAGTACCCTAATCTCCACTGATTTAATAATGTGGACCGTCTTCATTTGCAGCATTGCATTAGTGGGATGAAATGTCCACCTTGTCCTCTGCCTGACCCCAGACTCACAGTGTTTCCTTTAAATACTGAATACTGGGATGGCATGATAAAAACCCTCTTCCCTCTGTCATCACATAGATATTAATTTTGCTCTGAGGAAGATTGTGTGCCTGCTGAAGCCCACCAAAGAGATCACCCACGACCCGGCCACAGGTGCCATGAAAATACGCACTCTCACCACCTTCAAGAACTTCAACATGGATTTCACCATCGGTAAAGAATTCACCGAAGACCTGGGACCCGTGGACGGCCGCACTTGTCAGGTGTGTGTTCTTTCTTGGGACACGGCTGATAACGCTTACTACAGACGTTTCTTTGTTGATTGAATTCCCGACTGTGGTCGGCTCACCCCCAGCTGTGTTTTTTTGTGCGGTAACTATGATCACTCTCCTGCCGTCAGAGGAAATGGATGAAAAACCCTCCCACTGAGAATAACAGTGCATGACCAAAATAAGCAAAGAAGGAAAAAGAAAACTCTCCCACTGCTGGGTGGCTCAACTGTGAGCTACTTTACATACTAATTACATGCACTCACACAGCATCTCTGTGCTCGTACAGACTACAGTGAGCTGGGAAGGAGACAAGCTGATCTGTGTGCAGCGCGGGGAGAAAGAAGGACGAGGCTGGACCCACTGGCTGGAGGGGAACAAGCTGCATTTGGTGAGGATGCATGGCTAAGAGGGAAAAAAGGGGGTTGAAGAAGAGGTCAAAGAAAGGGTAACAGGGAAGGAAGGGGGAGAAGGAACCAGGATAATGAAAGCTTCAAGGAAAAGGATGCTGAAATTGATATGCTAAATGAGCTCAGACATGCAAATAAGGGAGCGTTTGGCTATTCACTGCCCTTCTCTGTTCCTGTCTTTGCTTCCTAGTTTGTTTTCCTGAGGTTTGAGGAGGTCTGTGAAAATGCAAAGGAAGAAGTTTCCATTTGCACATTTTCATCACAACAAACTCGGAGTTGCTCGAAAAAAAAAACGACCGAAGCTTTCAAACAATCGGCATTGTTCCTCTAATACCTCTGTGGCAGCGGGGACTAAACAGTGGGTTGTCGATGCTAAAGTCAGGAGAGAATTTGGAAAGAAATGCCTGTGAGGATCAAGGCTTAAGATGGTGGATTTCAGAGGTTACACAAAGCAGGACAAGGGAACGGTGTGAGACTGATGAGGAGAGAGCATGGAGCTAGAAGAGAAGGGGGAGGGGCCTAAAAGATAAGTGGATAGTGAAAGACAAGGAAACGGATTATGAGGTCAAAGCGAGAGGGGAACGGGGGGGGGGGGGTCTGTTTTGGATACAGTCCCGGGTTTGTCTTGCCTCATGGAGCTCTGCTTTGATGTGCCAAACTGTCTTATTGATTCTCGCTGTTCATTAACACCCTTCCCCCCTCTCTTCTCCCCTTCTCCACCTCCTCTCCACAGGAGATGAGAGTTCAAGGCATTGTTGCCAAGCAGGTCTTCAAGAAGGCTGACTGACCACGCTGCAGATGCGCCACAGTGGAAGACCTCATTTGAAATGTAGTCGGTACAAGAACTGAATCATGTTACTAGCATTTTTATTATAGTGGTCAGTGTTTGGACCGATCGCAGTAAGACTACGAAGGACTGTTCGGTGCATCCTCTGCCTGTTGTCGATAACAGAGAGAAGTGTAAACATTCCCAGCTACTTCCCTCATATTGCGCTATCTTCCCTGTTATAAACAAATCATTCATCTGTTCTGCGTCTGCGTCTTCAGTGCGCTGCATGCAGCCTGAAGTTTGGCAGTGGCACCACCCTGTGTGGAGAACTGCTCCCTCGCATCTACACCAGTGCATTAACAGTGATATTCACCACTAAAAATGTGCCTTGCACTATTTTTTCATTTTTTTTGTAAATGTAAGTTCAAGTTTCACTGCCAGACATTTGTACAATAAAAGTTAAATTAAAGATAATGTAGAATAAATTCACTTGTGTTAGCTGCAAATAAAAAAACAGAATGTAACTCTTTGGTAATAAATTAGATATTGAGACAGGGTTACAGGGTTACATAACAGTTTTCCTTAGATACATGAACTTGACTGTCATACACCTGGTTTTAAAACGGCCTCTCTGAACCCGCCGATTAGGCTGGAAAGGATCATCTAATATTTTATAAGACTACTTTTAAACAATAATCTGTAATGTGATGGAGAGTAGATGACTAATGGAAACTACTGCAACAACTGGGGAAAGCTTCTGGAGATCGGTGCTAGCGAACAGTTTGTTACCGCATGCAAAGATGTCCAAGTTAAAACTACAAAATAAAAAAGCTACTTTCTGTGGGCTTAATCTCATTTAAGACTTTCTTTCAAATTCCTATTGTAAATCCTGTGCGTTATGTCCCCTCCGCTAAGAGCATAAGCATCTTATGGGCTGTAAACATAACTTTGTTAAACACCCAGTCTCCCTTATGATAACAGTGTGTGTGGGCATGACAGAGATTTCCATATCTGTAAGAATGCAATTAAGGTTTCATCATATATGATCATTTTGAGGCAGCATGTGCAGGATTTAGTTTTCAGCAACCATGCTCATTTCAGCAAGTCTACATCAGACAGCTGCATGTCTTTGTGCAAAAGCCAGAGAAAAAATCAGTTGGCAGCTGATGAAAAAAGAGGAGACAATGAACTGCTTGGCAGTGGAAATCCTGCATTAAATAAGAATGGGAGACAATGGCCATTTCAAGAGTAAAAAAAACTTTTCTTCTCAGGTCTTTCATGTTCACAGAGTGATATTTAAATAACAGGATATTCAACACATTAACATATTATGACATTTCTCCCATCTATTATGAACAATTTTGCATTTTTCAGGTTTAACTTGTCATGTTCATTATACATTATTGATATTCAGATGATTTATGAATGATAATGGCCTACTTTTGCGTCCAGCTACACAGCATCTTTACTTGGACATGCTTGTACACTTTACTAGAGAGATGAGACTTTAATTATTTAGTCCGTAAATCAGAGCCAAAGTCAAATATTTGTCTATTTATGGTCTCTTTATGTTACGTATTTCTTGACCTCGTCTGTGTAGAAACAGTTATTTCCTTATTAAGAAGTGCTGTATATCAATAATATTCAACATGACAGTCATGGATGTCCAAGTTTTGTCAGCTGTTCACACACAGTGATACCTCAGCACAGGAGCTGAAGTTATCATCTAAATCCTGTAGGTGGCAGCAAACCATAAGCCAACACATTTTAAACTGACTGCAAAGGTCCTATCACAACAAACCGTTGCACAAAACAAAAAACAAAACATCCAGTTCAGGGGTTATGAAGGTACTTGCAGATCTCCAAGCAGGGATTGCTGGCCAACCTGTAATGTCCTGGATCAATAAGTCCCACTCCACTCGTCCTCCTGCGGCTCTGAACACAACCTCACAAAGTTTCCAGTGTTGTGTCCAGTGCTATCCTTGATGAGACTGGATTCAGTGAAGGAAACAGATGCCGTCCGTTCAGTTATCGGAGGGTTGTGGTCCAACCTGTCCTTCATGCTGAGAATGATTAGAGGATCATCTGAAGAAGATAAAAGAAGCAATATCAGTGTGACCACTCTTCAAAGCAAACATGCCCTTGATGTGCCTCAATTTTCTTCGGGTTACAGCTGCTGCAGAGAGAAGAAGAAACTGGTAGAGCAACAGATATTTTCATTTAACTGGGGATGGCCATCAAAAGCTTTGGGACCTCATATAAAAGATTTGATACATCTTTGAAACGGAACAGACATTCAAATGCCATGTTTTGTTGATCACAGAGTTTCTGACACCTCAAAATGTCTTTGGGGAAAAACTAATTATAAACATGGTTTGCCTGCACTTTCATCTCTTGCAGCCTAACTTTGCTTCACTCATTAATTAATCTCGTTCCCTTTTTGGCTCCTGTACTCCCAAGATTAATTTCTACATTAAAGTAAACAAAACATTCCCCTGAATATCGGGAGCAAGTATGTCATCGGTTAAACTTAAATTTAACATGGGTTTGGATTGTACTGGTGAGAAAATATGTAAATAAGTTTGATAAATAGGTTATTGTATGCACAGAAATGTATTTTTAAAATGGCCTCAGTATAAATTTACAATAAAAAAATGGAAGTCAATAAAAAAGTATGGTTAATAACATAGACATTTCTCAGAATTCTGTTGATTTTTGCCTTCAGTTCATCCAAACCAACCTGATTAGGGTTGAATCTGTAAATTCACCTCGGCACTTATCATTTTAAACCTGCTATTGGTTGCTTTCCTCTGATGCCCTCACAGATCTTAAGAATAAAAATACCATATCTGAATCATTTAGAAACCTCGGTTGAATAGACAAACATTTGAAATCCCCAGTTGCTTTGGCTGAGCAGTACCTGTGATAAAAAGTGGTAACTTGCACTCGTCTCCATTGCCGCTCTCTTGGCAGTGAGATGACGGCTCTGGTGGAGTGACAGCTAGCGGTGGAGCATCATCCTTCAAAGTAACAGGAATGGTGGAGCGGTCTGCCACAGAGAACATACAACATTAACAAATGACACATTTGAAAACCTCATGCTCACAAACACATTTGTGATCATCACTGACAGATTGTAAAGGAGTCTAGTGGACCACAGCGAGAGCAAAAACATGGGGATTCAAGAGAAGCTTTGCCACAAGACCTTTAGATGGTGCTCTAACTCCCCAAACTCTTCTCAGTTGCACCATTAGTCATTTTTCAGACATGTGTCACACTTAAAGACGTACAGACTTGTGACTGAGAACAGTTTTGTCATATCGCCCCTGTGACTTTTTCTGGCTCTGACAGAAACTAAACCCTGCACAGACTGGATTTTCTAACTTTTATAAATAATGAGATGTTAAACTGAAGTGATCAGAAAATAGTCACTATTGAAAGTTTAGTGTTGGAGATATAAGCCTCTTAATGCAGTGCATCGGACACATTTGATTTCCTCTCTCTGTAGAACTTCACTAGAACTGCTTATGGGAACTGCTGCCCCGGTTTCCTGTGTTTTATGCTCATCGGGGGTTCGCATCCTGTGGAACCCTATGAAGGGAAAAGCCTGAGGTGTAAACGTTCAAACTTTCCCATTAGCAACACAATAATAACCCTTTAGCATCTAGCTCAACCATTCGGTACAGTTCACACTGGGTCACAGCATGTACCAGAGGAAGTGCACTTCCCTAAACTAGCTCTAACATGAAGTTTAAGGACATGTTACAGCATTTCTTTTTTTTTTTAAAAAACAGAATAAAAAGCTAAATTTTCCCGTCCTTTTCTCTAAATGTACATGTTGAAGGGTTAGAGTGGTGTTAAGAAGTCATATCTTTTAAAGCTGGTTCTTCTTGGTAGTACCTATTATTTTAAAATGTGGATGAGGTTTTATTTGACATTTAACTTTAGCCGGTACCGTTTATCATGATAAGACTGAAGGCTTCATGACAGAAACAAGCTATAGTTACTTGTTAAAATGTGTCATGTTTTTCATTAGTAATTGGTAAAATTCCAATGTATCGCAATTCACCATGACTCACATTGAACTATTACTCTATTTTCAGTATCATTTTCTCTTATGATTGAAGGATGTAAAAAGTTTGAGGTTTCCTTTTTCAGAAAACACTGTGGTTGTTTCTGACTCAAATCAGTCACAATCCATAATAATTTTTCTTGCACATTTGGTATTTGGAAATTGCTGTCAGCCAAGGGGTGCAACAAACAAATAGCTGTCTGTATGTTTACGGTTAAAAATAATGATTTTTCAGTTTTTCATCCAACACATGAAGAAGAGGGATGGGCGTGAACCAAAGAAACCAAGGTTATGCCACCGTGTCAAATCTGTATGGCCTGAAATCTAAATTTGGGCTTTCCTTCCATGTTTTGCTGCTCTGTGGAGGTGCAATATGTTGGATTTTATGTCAGACCATGATTGGTGAAAAAACCATCAAAGCTGTAAGATTCATCCAAAAAAAACAGAATGTACATTTGAACAAAGAGGGACACGGAAGAAGAACCAGGAAAAATGGGTGTTAAAACTTCTCTTTAAGTATTTACCAATGAGGAAGCTTAACACATATTAATTAATCAATGACACTACTATATTTTACGAATCTCATTGTGTTTCTTAATGACAAACTCGTCAATAAAAACTGTGCTTTGAGCCATAGAAATTAAACTCTCCACAACTATTGGAGGGAAAATTATATTTTCATGCTTTTAAATGATGCTGATCATATCTACATTCAAACATGTTCATTTTTGTGGGAAGCACATACAGAGCAGGAAACCTGTATTACCAGTGATGCTTTATGGATTTAATGCTAATTCAAAGAAAGAAGCTGAAATCTGGCTGTTATTTACTGAAACAACGATAACTTAATTAATCCTCCCTCTTGATAACCAGAGGCACTCCATGCACTAAGTGTATTTAATCGGTAAGTTCCTGTATTAGCACGTTTCTCTGTGGAAAATGAGCAAATGCCAAGTGAAATACAATGTCAGACAAAACAGCCTATGACTGCTCTGTGCCACGCACGTAGGACATGGTTTCTCAGAATGAGACAGCTGCCTATGAGGTGTGCGTCACATTTATATCAAGACTGCGTCAAGCTAAAACTGTACAGGATGTGGCTTTCTCATTCAGTCCGTCAGTCTTGTTCAAGCTTGTCAAGCAACACACATGTTGGCTCTTTACTAAAGTCATCTGGATCTCACTACATCGCCCACATCTAAAATATTAAGTTCAAATTTAGGTATATGTGTTCACACAAAAGAAAATCAGTCCCACAACTTATTTTAAACTAAACCAGAGTTTGAAACTAAGTCACAACAAGGAAAGAGTGGGAGGGAATGTTTGACAGAGATAAGCTGTGACCTTCAACTGTATGGCTTCAAAGCCACTGAGTCTCCCTGATGTGGCTGACACATTTTACTGTCACTGGGTCGGGCATATGTGTGCACCACTTTATTGTTTCTTCAGCAAGGTCTTTCCGTGAGTGTGTGAGAGCAAAAGTGTGAGAAAAATAACAAAAATAAAACCCACCCGCATGTGACGTTTTGCACATATGACTTACGCGATCTGCGTTTTGCTCTCCAAAGGATGAAAACAGCCACGATGAGAACGCTCAACACCAGTCCGGACCACAAGCCAGCGGGAAGCATCCAAGCTGCTTGTGTAAAGACAGAGAGAGTGGATGTTAATTAGGTGACATTTATACGCGTGTGTCGTAACTTCTGGGAAATTTAAAGTGGGGGTTGCTGACTGCTGATCTTTTTCTTCAATAATTCATCTGATGACTCAAATGACTGTGACGACACAGGCGGGCTATTACTGAATTCTTGTTTTTCACTTAATTCAGTTATTGGCGAATCGTGTTGGGATGAGACCACTGCATCAGAAGACTACGCAGTGCCCGATTCTCTAAAATGTGGTGACAGTGTATTAAAGATATTGTTACACACTGTATATTCATATATTTGTCAACAAGTATGAATTCCTCCATGATGAATCCATCCAGAATCCATATTAATGAAAACCAACAGTAAATGTTTTTTTATGCTAGAATTGTGCAATTATGATACGAAAGATCTAAGAAATTTTTTATTAACTAATACAAAAACAGGCAAAGGTTTTGTGAGTTTCAAAAATGATTGAAAGGCATGCCATGCAAAAATATCAAATTATGTCAATATGGCTTTTAATTTTTTCCTTAAATAGATGTCAAACTTTTAATTAAAAAAAGTACAATGTACTTAAAATCTGGCATAAAGCCTAGAAAAACAAATAAAACTGCTTTTCATCTCAAAGATGATTCTTGGGTCAGTCAAGTCATATTCCTCTTCATAATGTTAGTTTGTTCTAATTTATGGAGCCATGAAGATACATATGCCACATCAACCGTTCCCTATTCCTGATTAATAACACAATCCTGAGGTTTGCATTGCTGCCATCAGGGGACATGCAGGATACCTCCCAGATGAGTTCATCAAATGGCCGCACAGAGACAAACAACCATGCAGTTAGAGTCACTAACCCTCATGAAAGAAAAGCCTTGGAAGGGATTCAAACTATTTTAATCTCCTGGCATAAGAAAAAAGGTGCTAACCGCCACACCGGCAAGATGGATTTTTTCTGTTAAACTTTGAACCCAACAGCAGCTAGTGAGATTGGGCATTTGTCTGGATGGATTCATGATGATTGTCATGCAGCAAGTTACGGAACTTGAAATATAACACAACAATTTAAAGGAAATTACCATAAGCTTTGCTAGAACTAGTTGAACATCTTAGAAGTTTAAAGCACTAATTCACGATTGTAAATTGACTACAAGTAAACACAGTAAACCTAACCTCTAGGAACACATTGTACGCATTTATGGGACATGGACCCACAACAGTTTCGCTCCCCTGCGTCAGAACTCTTACTGCTAACCATCAAAACTATAAGTCCATAATGCAGTCGTCCAAATGAAAATTCATGACTCTACTCACTTTTGGCAGCATTTGTACAGACTCATGTTCAGGCTTAAAGTTCAAAACTGCTCAGTCTTACTCACACCTTTTGGGATAAAATCGCACTTAATGCTCCTCTTGTTTTAGCTATGGGTGATATATATTTTGGCTGGCTGCTTCAGTCTGCAGTCTGGACTGTTTTCAGAAGATGAATGTCCTGAGTTTTGTCATCCTGACATATTTCTTTGGCTGGCATCATTGTGTCAGTGAGAGCATGCTAGAATACTGATATTAGTATCTATTCTATCACAAAGCTTCCCTGTAACACTTTGAAATTTATATTTGTTGGTAATAACACCCATAGTATGGATAAAACTGTTTAATTTAAGGGATTTAACCTTTCTCTGCCTGTAACAGCTACATAACTATTCTAATTTGATGTCATCTTATGGACTTAAACCACACTCCTGATCCCCTGTGAAAGGGTTTCCTATTTTGTGCGACTTCCAATATTTGTTCTGGTGTGGAGTCTTAGTTCAAATGTGGAACTCACAACATTTGATGGGTCGACAGATGGCATCAGCTGTTGAGGTTCCTGGAGTCGCCACCACTCCTCCAAAGTCCTCACATCTGCGGGTTAGATATAAGATCATGATGGCAATGTTCAGGGCACTGAACTGATCGGAGGGTCAGTGGTTCAACTCCATGTTTCTCCAGACCACATGTCGATGAGTCCTTGGGCAACGCTCTGAACCCCAAGTTGCCACTGATTGCATCTGGTGCAACCAGTGTGTGGGTGAATGACATGTAGAGTACAGCTTACTGAGTGGTCAGCTTCACTAGAAAAAGCACTCTTTGAACATAATTTTTTAACAGAAAAAAAACATAAGAAATGTGTGATAGGTTTATTCCAAGAGATTTTATGCTATAATAGGTGCGATGTGGGATGTTTCGAGTTTTGTAGAAGAAAGATATGAATCGAAACCAAGAGCAATGTCTGCTGTATTGTCGGGTGACTAAATCTTTACCATTTCACACATAGTGTTTCATCCTTCGGTTTAGTTAATAATGACTAATAAAGGGACACTGTCTTGCCTGGTATGTGCCACGCAGGCTGAGCTGAAATCGGTGACATTGCTGTAGGTCCCCTCCTCACACTTTGCACAGATTGTGTTATTTGTATGCACAGCTGAAAGAGGTAAGAAACGAGAAAAGCCCGTCAAGTCTCCAGTTTTTATAGAACAATGTGGATTCTTCCATGTGGTCATATTTCCAAACGTACCTTTTTGCTTGACACCAAAACCCTGCTGGCAGGGCTTTGCACTTTGGCAGTGGTCACACTCATCAGAACTACAGAAGTAGCCCTCTGAACACTCACAGACTGTGTCCTTCACAGATGTGCACTCTTGCACTTTCTTCAATTGGTTTCCTTTAGAAATGACAATGGCATATTTTGTCAGTACTGTTTAAGTCACCTGCACAGAGACAGCATGTGTGTGTGTGTGTGTGTGTTTGTACGTGTGTGTGTGTAGGTGGCCGGCTGACAGCTGAAACTGACTGAGCTTCGTTTGACACCAAACTGCATGCTTTAAAGTCCTCAGAAACTTCCCCCTGCTAGTTCCACGCAGTAGAAATGTCGCCTTCAAGTTTTCGCTTGAAGACGTAAGTTCCGCTGTCGCCTTTCAGCTGTGAGATAACGCAGCTGAACTTTGAGTAATGCTGCTAACTGGACTTTATTGAAAAACGAAACAGATGAAGATGTTACAGATGTAGATGTGTGACCTCTAAAAGTGGGTAAAACCAATAATACATCCCCTGTTACTCTGTGAGAGGGCAGAAGGAGCTGAAAGGGAAGGAACTGCGTCTGTACTCTGTGTGCACATATACAGTACAGTTTGTTCATGCCTTTGACTTACTGGAAATGCAGTCCTTGCAGCGCTTACATTCATACAGATGATTCGTTGTGGCCGTAAAGGACCCACAGGGACATTCTTCACACTGTGTGGCCTGTGTGGCGTTGCATTTTACTTTCACATATTTTCCTGTCAAAAGATGAAAAAAGGAGAATGGAGATTAGAGACTAATTAGTGTTGGTAAGCACATACTGTAGCCGAGGAGAGCCGAACTATGCTCAAGTTTGTTATAGTAAGAAAAACGTGAAAGAAGCTTTGTGATGTTGACTGACCTGCAGGGCAGCGTTCGCAGCACGTCCCATCACTGCCTTTGTACTTATTCTTGTCTTCACACGCCATCCTTTTATATCGTAGCTTCATTACAGTCCACTGCCTTTGTGTAAAACCTGAGGCTTCAGTCCTCTTCTCAGTTCCAGCCTTATAGTGATAGTCGTGAGTGAGCTCAAAAGGCAGAGCTTTTTCTGGTGCTTACTCACTCGTTCGCTCGATCACGCTTTTCTCCCTTCACTCTTTTTCTGATGTGTAACCTGGCTGTGACAAAGACTTATTTCCCCTCCTCACTGTGTCTGAACTGCTCCTCATGTGTTTTCTAATCCTACACAATGGAAATCCCCATTGACCCTCATTTGCTGTTTCCCCGTATCTATCTTTCTGTCTTTCTCTCTCTCTTTGTGTCTCTCCTCATTTCCTTCCTGTCCTAACCATTTAGCTGCAAGGTAAAATGTGCATGTGTTTCCGTAACTTCAGGGCAAAAAGGCTGATTTTGGCACAGTAACTACTTGAAGAGGCACCTAAATGATTTCCTGGCATTGCTACACCCTTTCCTTTCACCCCATGCCCATTGTTTCTTTGTCCTGCAGTACAGATGCTGGGCTAAAAATGCAAACCCATGTTTCAGACTTTGAAAAATGTTTTTGCACAGCTTTGTCTTCCTGTCAACCTATTTAACCACAGCGAATCTCTGTCTGCTGCAAGCACAAAAAAAGCAGTCCACAAATAGATTTTTAAATGCTTACTAGAGCAAAATATGATTGAGAGAGGAAGAGGGGGCAACAGCAGGAAAGGGAGAGAGGAAATTCAATTAATATGAAAAGGAGAAGAAGTGATATTGAGAGTTTATTTGAGGAGACATTTTATCGGACAACAATGTTAAGAGTCAGGTGGGACTGGATTTTTTAATTTCATGATGTTACATGACTAATACAACAAGAGTTTTCATGAAATCTATATTGTTTAAGATTCTAGTCGACTGTTGGTTTCTGTCTCTTATATCAGGTTGTACAGGATTTGGACAAAATATGGGAACAAGTTAAATAAGTTGAATATTTTTTCATGCAAACGTTCATTTTAAAGTAAAATTACTTTAATATCTTGAGAATTATAATCAAACAGGTTTTGAAAAATGGTTATTTGGAACTGTTTGTTACCATTTTAAAAACACCACAAAAGTTTTATCATATTTTTTATTATTTTGTACTATGTTATAAAAATGTATTTGTGGGAAACAAGTTATCTCCCAAAATCAACAAATATACTGTCATGTAGAGCTGTTGCTGGACTCAGAGAGCTTTTCCGGTATCCAAATCATCACTGTGCTTTATAAAAGGCTTCTATTGGGCATCCTCCTGACAAAAATTCACTCTGAGGAAGAGAAGCGTTTGAAAGGATGTTTTGTCAAAGAAGCTGACATTGTTTATTAGGTCAATTTTTCATCTTTTGCAGTCTATAAAAATGTTGTTGTCAGCGTTGATAATGGAGGAAAAGGGTTTGGTTAAATAATTCTGAGCTTTTTTGAGTATTTGTATTGTATTTGTATTTGTATTTCCTTTCAATACTGAGTCAGTGAGATAGTAGTTTAGCTCTGTAGTCGCATTAGTAAGTCTGTGATTTGCAGACGCAATGCACTTTGAAGCATTTTTGTGGCGAGATGTGCATTCAGAGTGGTGCTTCTATGAGAAAGCTTTCCCCTGTTTTTGGTCTGCCAGCAAGACATGAGACACAGTTCCCTTTTCTCTTCAAAAACTTAGCAGATATTTTTAATCAGAGTCATCAAAACAAGATTTTGTTTCTGTTTGAAAGTCAGAAATGTACTTTTTTTTTGCATTTAATAATGATTTAATTATGATAATGTATTTAAACAAGCAGCCTCTATGGGACAAGATCAAATTTTGTACATTGGTAAAAACTTGACTTATGTTCTATTTTCTCCTCATTTTTTCAAATCTGTTCATTAATATTTTGCCATTTGGAATATTTTTATACTTTGCCTCAGTCTCCTGTTTACCTTCCTCCCCTGCTCGGCCTTCTCCATGCTGCTGGGATGGGTGGAGTCTCCAGGATATCCCAGTGGATACCCACCTCATTCCAGCCTCAACTGGAGCAGGTGTGCTCCAAAAGGCCTCAGTGTCTCAGTTGAGCTCATCCACCTGGACCTGGAGTACAGCCAAAACTGTGAAAATGATGCAGTCAAGGTCAGGACTCCAGACAAACTACAACAAGGGGAGTTTACAATGGTGTAAAAAAAAAAGGTTGTAAGCTATTGCGTGAACTGTTTTTGCTCAGGTATTCTCAAGTGGAAATCTAATATCCATTCTGTGTGGCCAAATGGATTACAAGGAACTTCAGTCCTCAGTAAATCCCATGCTCTTCTCCAACCCTGGTGGTTGCCTCAAACTGTTGTTCAACTCTGACTACTCAAATACCAAGAGGCACACTGGCTTCAAAGGTTTTTATACCACTAAAGGTGAGGGCTTAAATTCTGCTCAGCATTATATATTTATTTATGTATTTAAGATGACCTCAGTTTGTGCAAATAAAAAAGCTGAAATCAGTAATACGTATGTAAATATATATATAATTTGCAATATATATATATATATATGTGTGTGTGTGTGTGTGTGTGTGTGTGTGTGTGTGTGTGTGTGTGTGTGTGTGTGTGTGTGTGTGCACAGCAAAAGGGTTCTGGGTTCAAGTTGCCGGGGACTTGCTCGTTCTTTCTGTGTCTGTGTGGGTTCTTTCCGGGTTCTCCGGTTTCCTCCCACTGTCTAAAAACCTGCACGTTAAGTTGATTGGACAGTCCAAATTGCCCTTAGGAGTGAATGTGCATGGTTGTTCCTCTTTTTGTGTCTATATGTGTGGCCCTGAAATGGACTGGCAGACTGCCCATTGACCACTGTGTCACAGGCCGGCTCAGTGCCCATGACAAAAAGGAGGGGAGACAATGGGTTTAGGTCAATCAATAATTTATTGTAACCTATAAGTAACTTGAAATAAACAAAACAGGGATGAGATGTGAGTATGTAAATATGTTTAGTGTGTGCAGTGTATGAGTGGGTGAACATGTATGTGACTGTGGCTGTGACTGTGAGAGTGTTAACCAAAACCAAACTGAACCAACCAACAAAAGTGGGTACCTGGAGGAGCAGAGAGAGAGAGAGTGTTAGTGGAGGCCAACTTATATAGTGAGCCCAGGTGGCCCCAATCAGTAAGGCCCACCTCTGCCTGCAGGAGGAACCGCCCCTACAGGTGAGAGGAATGGGCCGTGACAACTGGGATAGGCTCCAGTGCCCCGCGACCCAATTTGGGAATAAGCCTTTCAAAAAATGGATAGCTGGATGGATATATTTATATGAATCTGATGTGCATTAGAAGAGTGCTATTCACTGAAATAGAAAGAAAATGTTATATAGCCAACAACAACAAGTGACATTTCAAACAAAAACTAAGCAAAAAATGCAGAAGTAATGTGTAAAACGGACCCTGAGAAAGAGCCTGACTGATTCCAAAGGAATTAACAGAACTAGAAGCAGCAAAGTGCTTAAAAAATCAAATGCACTTTAGTGCTTGATTATCGGCATGACTGAAAAGTAGAATTAGAGCTGTGCATAAATGTATGGTGATCAAGACCTCCAGATTCATGTGAGGATCTGATAATGTAGAGTGTAAAAAACTGTCACATCAAGATAATGCCTCTGAGGGTGGTTCTACAAATGAGATATCAGATGTACTTTTCAAGTAAGAAGACATGGTGTATATTTTTGTTAAAACTAACAAACTCTGTTGTGCTAGCCAGAGATTACTTTGTGTCTAACCTTCAATTCATTTCTTCTGTCAGACTATGACGAGTGCAATGACCCCACAGTCAATGAATGCACCCAATTCTGTCACAACTTCTTGGGAGGGTACCACTGCTCCTGTCGCCATGGTTACCACCTCGCTGAGGACAACCACACTTGCACAGGTAAAAATGACCCCTGGCCGGTAAGCGGTGAGCAAAATGATGAGCTGCAGAGTGAGACGAGGGGGGATGAGTCAGGGAGGAGGAACTAGTACCGAAACCTGAAGTGAAACAGGGAAAAGAGGGGAAGCAGAAGTACTCAACAACGGGAAGAGGGAGCTGATTTTGTAACAGTTATTAATCTGCGTGTGAAAACCGTGAATTGTCCCAAACACAGTGAGCTGCACAGAGGATCTGTCTGGGTTAAACAGAGGGGAAATAGCCAGTCCCAACTGGCCCGCTCCATATGCAGAGGATGCTAACTGTGAGTACACCCTCTCTGTGGAGGAGAACCTTCAGCTGGAGCTGCACTTCTCTGAGGTCTTCGACGTGGAACAAAGTCCTGATGGTCACTGCACAGATGCACTGAAGGTAGGAGTGTGAGTCACCGTCCTGAGGTACTTTATACTGTCATGTTTTTCTCAAGTTTCTATCTTAAAGTGACAAATGAAAAGAGAGGAGAAAAAGAAAGAGGAAGTTGCAGCCAGAGGTGTTGAAAGCTTGGATTTAACAACTCATGGGACATCCCAGTTCACATCTCATTCCACTCATTGTGGAAGCAACCTTTGACAACACGAGTTTAACATGGACACAACTGGCAGTTTTTCACCATTCCTTTGCATTTGCAGAGATCTGAACATCTGGATGGCTTCCAACAACAGCTGTGTTGCTTTTGATCGAAGTAGCTTATGCTTTATATCTCAGTACAGATTTTATTTCTTTCATTTCACCCTGTAAAGGTACTCATGTAAAGCTGCAGCCTGTTGTGGTCTCTACGCTGGCAGGAGTGTTGTCTTGATCTATGAATAAATGATCTACGGCACAGATCCCAAATAATCATACATTCTCCACCGCGGCTCACAGTGAGAACCACAAATGCAAGGGCCATTACTTTACCTTCACAGTAAATGGGGCACACATCCGACCAACGTACAGTTTCAAATGCCTGAGTTTCTTCATGATGTGGCCTCTAATGTAAGTGACCTCTGAGGGTGGTAGCTTTGGCTCATCTTTTCTGGCACTTTGTGATGCTGAATGCGACTCACTGCCCGTTCAAGTGCTGCAAGTAGCTGTCATGACGGCAAATTGGCTATTTAATACCTAAAATACAAGAAATTCTTGTTCAGTCCTCAGTTGATTTTTCCCAACACATTTGAATTTCTGCTGCTTTTTATGAGTATTAAACAACTGGCTATGTAAGTGCATGATCCATTATGATGTCAGGAAACTTACTTCGTTTGATATTTCCTCTGTTTTTGGTAGATTGAGACCTCGTCCCGGACACTGGGGCCGTTCTGTGGCAATACACCTCCTCCATCTCCCTTTCTCACTCACTCCAACCACATCAAAATCCGTTTCACCTCTGATGGCTTTGGCAACAACAAAGGCTTTAATCTTGAGTTCAAGACCAGGGGTACTGCAGCCTCCATCTCACAAAGATGGAAAACTTTTGTTATTTTTGTTAGGACTTTGAAGTGTGACCATAAATGTTGTTCATTGTGTCACATACAGGCAAAGTATGTGGATCAGCAGTGACCCCACACTCCAGTGTGACTCCTCACAAAACTGAATACGAGCCTGGGCAGACCGTGACAGTAACCTGTGATGTCGGCTATCTTGTGAATACAGTGAGAACCAGAATCATACCTTTGTGCTTGATGTCAATGTGAAACATCAATTAAGCCGACAAAGTTTTTCTTTTGGCATGCAGAATGGGATCCTGGACCTATCAACACAGTTTGAGACGACCTGTCAGAGCACAGGCACATGGAGCCCCCTTTACCCCTGTAAAAGTGAGTCCCACCACATTCAGTCTGTGATTTTTCCCATTCTCGATTTTTTTTTTTCACAATCCCTTCCTTGTGCTGTTTTCTCTGCCTCTGGTGTTTAAATAGTTGTGGATTGCGGTCGTCCAAATATCAAAGATGACAGCATCCTTCAGCTGGTGGATTCATCTGAACCAAATACGCAGTATAACAACCAGATCAAGTTCCACTGCAGTTCAGAGTACTACACCTTGGAAGGAGATGGTGACTGAAGCAGCCTTGCACATGTTTCTTCTTTGGTTTAAATTGATGTTGTTTATTAGTTGTGTCCTTTCCTCAATGGTTTAGACACATACACCTGCAATGCCAGTGGTGAATGGGCATCACTGAGTGGAAAGGCAGAGATGCCACGATGCACTGAAGGTAAGATGTTAATGTGTTTATTTTCCTTTTTCAAATAGTTTTTCAGCCATTTATGAGATCTGTTAACGACGCCCATGTGTTTCAGTGTGTGGTAAACCTGCAAAGTACGTGTCCAGTGCAGGAAGAATTTTGGGAGGCAAGGCTGCAGAACTGGGAGAAATACCATGGCAGCTTTTAACAAGGGCACCCAAAAGAGGAGGAGCCTCGCTCATAAATGATCGATGGGCTGTCACCGCAGCTCATGTTGTGGATGGGACTGAGAAAACCTTATTGAAATTCTTTGGTGGATTAGTGGATGGAAAAAAATCTGATAGCTCTGATGTCATCAACATTGAGAGGATCATTATACATCCAGGCTACAGTAGTGAGGGTGCCAACAGTCAGACTAATTATGATAATGATATTGCACTTCTAAAATTCACCACTCGAGTGAACTTAGGCCCAAACCTGCTTCCTATTTGTCTCCCAGAGGTAAACAGGGGTGTGGTGGAAAATGAACAGGGCACTGTGTCAGGCTGGGGGATGACTGACAAGAATGACAACTTGACACTTCGATCACGATTCTTGAAATATGCTCATATTACTGCATACTCTTTGGATGAATGTCAAAGAACACCCAGCCTGCCAACAAACGAAGCCACAACTTTTACTGATAACATGTTCTGTGCTGGAGCAGCAGGGAAGGACAGCTGCAGTGGAGACAGTGGGGGTCCTCTTTTTATGCCAATGCTGTCTGCAGATGAAGGGCCTTATTATCTGATTGGCATTGTGTCCTGGGGAGAGCCCTGCAAGTTGAAACCCGAAAGTGACAACACTTATAAGGGTTACTACACGAAAGTGCAGAATTATGTAAACTGGATTAGGGAGACAATTGAGCAGGACAACGCCAATGAAATGTAAAAGAGTGCACACGTAGTCTGCTATTAACCATGATAATATAATCTGTGCCTGAACTGATTTGTGTCTTTATATTAGCAAAGCTTCT
>JABUIW010000019.1:3289892-3299996 GCA_013363375.1 Menidia beryllina | reverse complement strand
AAATAAGGAACCCACGTGAGATTAAAAAAGTGGATGCACCTAAGCTGGACTTCTATTATTACTACGTAGAAGTCCATTGGGGGGCCATTTTCAGGATGCTTATGCCTTGTTTTTCAGCCGATGGGGTTGCAGATGTAGTGCTCTCTTGCGCTCTGGTGGAGGAGGGAGTTGGACTGGGTGGGATGGCAGGCGGTGCTTTCTTCACTCGTACCCCAGCCACGCTCGTGCTGCGAGATGTTGCCGTGGGCCCGGAAGAATCTCTTGAAACGCTCAGTCCGTTTGTTCCGCCTTCAGTCCCTGATCCAGAGCTCATCCTGTTTGAGGCCAAAGGTTTCCGTTGCATTCTTTATTTCTAAAGTTTTGTATCATACAAGCGTAAACCGCGTTGAACTCGTCTCATTTCACCGTGGCAGTGTCTTCCCCCGAGATCCCCAATGCAGAAGCCCTGCTCCACGCAGACTGCAATGAGCAGGAGGTGATGTGTGAAATAAGTCGCTACCAACCGCGGGGACAACAGGAAACTTCAGATACAGCCTATTTCATGGTGTCCCTCAATGTGGAGGGACTTGAACTCAGCTCTTCACTGATTCTGCAGACCTTGACAGGAGAAAAATATCAGTCACAGCTGATACAAAAGAAACTCGATCTGCCTCTCAGCCAGTCTGGAACTCTACTGACCAAAGGTGAAGAATTGAATATCACATGAGAACAGCCTCCAAACTATTATTGATTTTTTCTAATTTGAAATGTTGTCTCTATTCTCTCTGCTTGTTTTGTGTTTTAGTGATATTCCTGGTCTTTTCCAATATAAATTCTGTATCTGCCCCTCCAAGAGGCCATGTTCTCCTCAACTGTGGCTTCAAGCAGCAGGAGATCCCATTAGACCAGGAAGTGGCTGTTGAATGGCGCCTGCAGCACAGGGGAAAAGGCCGGAAAATACTTGAAATGAAGACCCAACTGAACGAAACAGAACAGAGTGCATTGGGTAAGCATAGTCAGGTTAATGCAAGCCTTTAAGGAGGAATAGTGTGTGTGTGTGTGTGTGTGTGTGTGTGTTGAGGTTTTGTTGAACGTCTTTCCCTTACGCCTAAGCAAGCTGAAACTGATGCTCATTTCTTGAAATTTGTGTCCTACGTAACAGTAAAGACGTTTTTATTCACTCCCAATCCTCCCTTTAATCTGACCAACGATGTTGTAAGAGCCGTCCTACCTCATATTTTTACACACATGGCAGACTTTTCCACTCAAACCAATAATGCTAGAATTGTGGTACCAGTTCATTAGGACACATCAAAGAGGGGCTGAGCCTCCTCTGTTTGTGTGATGGATATGTAAATGATAAGTACTGTATTTTCCTCATCCAGAAAATGATTATACTACTAACCCTCATTGTAGTTCTTACTAGTCCATACAGTGTTACAGGCTGCAGAGTACTCTTTTCTCTGTGCACCCATCAATGGATACATCACAAAAAAGTAACGAGAACACCAGAAATCAAACCTCCATGGGAGAAGTTCTTTTTGCAAATAGCTTAAAGCCTCTGTGAGTCCATGTTTGTCCATTCTGAGGTACTGTGGACATAAACAGTGCTACATTGAAAATGTAGCTAAATGAATCTCCACACCAGTCCACATAATGTTAGACATTTAAAGTGTTAGGAATTGCACAAATGAATTTGAAAATAACAGAACCTTTCTGTCATCAGTGCATGGTGAGAAGAGGGGTTCGAGTATGAGTGTTGCTCAGGTCGTCGGTGAGGGGAACGTCTCTTTGTCTCTAACCCATCTAAAGGTGGTGGATGAAGGAACCTACATCTGTACAGTCAGCATTGGGAACTTTCACGCCCAGCAAGTCATTCAGCTCCATATTACCCGTATGTTTCTCCCAAATCTGATTGGTCCAAGCCTCCACGTCATATCGTCATTCATCATCTGTCGGTTTTACTAAAGTTGAACTTCTTTTCAGAACCACCACATGTTTCGCTGTCAGAGGAGAAGTTGGTCTTGAATAAAAAGTCTGACCAGACTTTAAGCTGTCACTGTAACAAATACTATCCACTTGATGCACAGGTCAGTAAGTCCTCTGTATCAGCTGCCAGAGACTTCTTTGTCATCTATTGTATAACTCGCTTAATGCTTGAATGTTTTATTTAATTGGTCTTAGAATCACTTAAAAGGGTCAGCGTGCTCAGCATGCTAACCATGGCCTCATAACATGGTCCCTGCCACCCTGAGACATAAGACATATGTTTGCTCAGTTTTTTAAAATGTTTTTTTCTTTTTATAGTTATACAGACGTAATACAACAGATGGGGTTACAAACAAATCATATATTAAATCCACTTTAAATGCATTCCTTGAAACAACCTTATCAAGTCATTTTATCTTTACAAGTAGTTATCCCCATGACCACTAGAGGGCACATGCTCTTTAAAAGTAAGCAGAATTCATGTGTGAAGGCATGAATGTGGGACACAGGGGCAGGGTTTGAGGAGGAATGCGGTGTACTGTAGCTTCCTTTTCCTTGTCTTTGAACGTTTTTCTTGTGCATACTTCTGAACTGACACTCCGAATATAATTTTTCAGACAGAAATATTGTTGTAAAAACAAGGGACGGAAAAGTTGCAACTGGAAGCTTGCTTGGAGAACAGTTTATGAATAAATGATATTACAAAAATGGCATTTTCTTGCAGCTTTTAGATGAACAAATGGATATGATAATGTTGCTTTTCTCTTTTCCCCTCTCTGTCAGATGGAGTGGCTCTCCCTCTCTCCGACAGACCCAGAACCAGAGCTCTTTAAAAATCAGGGATCCCTGACCAGCCATCGACAGCACGGCGATGGGACATACTCGCTGTCATCTCACCTTACTGTGCCACCCACCCTCTCCCCAGGAACTAAAATCATATGTAGGGTGTCTCACCAAGCCCTGGAAGCTCCTCTGCATGTCAGTGTGGTGGTAGAAAATGCTGAACCAGGTATGTGTGATCAGCAACAACAAGCAGAAGCCATCACGTGATTAGTTTATTCTGTTGAGCTTAATCAAAATGAAATTTTAGAAAATCTGATAGCTGCCATTTGTGCAGTTATATATTTAATAGATTTCTTTGTTTTTCCATTTGTTTTCTCCATAATTTGACGCAGTGACCGACTGTGATTAAAAAAAAGCTTTTCTATAACAGTGAGGGGTTCATGTTTTAATGTCTGATGGAAATGTTAATAATCACTTCTGGCTGAGGAAACAGTTGAGGAAGATCTATGTGATTCAGGTTTTTATATTAGCTATGAAGACATCATAGTTCAGCGAGCAGCTGGTTTTAGGATCACTGATGATCATTTGACTCCACAGAGTGCGGTGTCTTGAATGTTTTTGTCACTTTGCAGATTCCTATTGGTGGATCCTTGGTTTCCTGGTCATCACCGTTCTTTTCTTCTACCAGGTCATGAAATAGATTTGTCTCAGCTGATCTTGACTTGAGATTGAGCCCAGAATTGTTTCATTGTGTCATTTGAAGTCTTTAAGTTATTAGCAGTCAAAGTGGTTCTTTTCATTGTTGTGGTGTAATGTTGAACTGGAAAACACACATTTGAAGGGGAAAGATTAGTGCTCTTTTACTGCCGTCTCTGAACTAGCTATATTTTTTGTTGGCCTTATACGTTGTTCATTGTTCCTAATTATGTCCTGTTACATGATTCAGATTTGGAAGCTGTATTTCGGGACCGGGTAACACATTGGATTCCAGCCTAAAATTAGCCATTACAAAAAAAAACAAACACAAAAATGTATATGCCTCCACATCAAAACTATCCTTCCCCACGCTGAAATGAGAAATGAAGAAAAAAGACGGTTAACTGCATAGAGAATGTGCAGTTTTGCTGTGAGCTTAACAGAAATGTGAATTGACCACACAGAGACAGACATCACATATATCTGGTCACTTAAATTGAAACAATACTGACTGGGAAGGAGGAGTAGGAGAAGAAGAAAATCTTATTATCTGGGCTCAACTGCTATTTTAGGGAGGCATGGAATGAACTGTGTTGTTGTGTTGCTCTGTACTATTTTGAAGGTGACATTTTTTATAGGTGTGATGTGATTTAGCTTTTTACTCTTGAAATCCATGTTTGAGATTGAACAATTTGGTGATTAATTAAATGGATCAAGGTGTTATAAATGTGGATTTAGAGCTTGTAAATAATGGGATTCCAAACCTTTTTAATGTCACTGCTTAAAATTTAATAAAGAGGACCATTTGAAGAAAAATATACTTTACTTTGTCATTCTTTTATTGAGGATAGTTAGTCTGTAATCGGATGATTTGTAGTTTCATACTGTCATGATGCCTCATGATGCTACAAATGTTTCACTTAATGAAAGTAGTCTCAGGTATACATTTTATGTTGTCATATGTAATTTTACACGACATGAAATAGTTACATTTCTGACAGATTGCCAAATTAGTGGATCTTATGGTTTTTTAAAACATCATGAACAACTTCTGATTTAGATAATAAGAATATTAAACAATACTGGGTTATTGTAGGTGCCAAAGTCCTATTTCGACTCCTCATTTACGGACTTACATAAAATGTTTCTGTTTGTAGCTGTTTTCTTTCCTTCATTTGACAGCACTACTGGCTTCTTCTTTGCCAGAAACAGACTTGTATCACATCACGCTCATTTTCAAATTGTATGCATTAAAGTCCAAACCTACTTTTGCATTAAACATTTAATGCTCCACTCTAACCCCTTTCTAAGTCTTATGATGTTTTGGTCATATTTGTATGTGTTTTCGCAACTGCACTTTGTAAATTGGTTCAACGTCTTTAGGTGTAGTTTCTCTTTTTAGAAAACACCAGTGACAATCAGAATATTGTCTGAAAAACATTTCAAGAAAACAGCACATGGCCCAGTTTCACAAGAGGAGGAATGCGTTTCCGTTCATGATTTCTTTATTGGCATCAGCAAAAGTGGTAAACATGCAGTTGTTTTTGCAAATCTAGTTGCATCTCTTACTGTTTTTTCAGGTCACAAAACATATGTCTTATCTCATATGATAATTACCTGATGATATTGTAGCTCAATATCATCAGATAATTTTGGCTTAGCGCTACAGTTATGCATAAATGCACTTTGCACATAAGGTTGTTCATATTTTCAACGTTTCATCAGCTCCAAATCGGTCAAAAAAAAGGAAAATGCTTGCCTCGTAACCAACACCCCCCCCATAAATCTTAAGGATTTCTATAAACACAACTTCAGGAGCATAAAATGACAGATGTATATCATGGTTCTACTATAACAATACTTCTTTTAGGTTTACTATGGTTGCCTACAGTCTCTAAACAATACTTTTTTCTCTCCGAAGCAAGTGTTTCTGACAAAATTTGGCAAACTTGTGAGCGTTGTTGCATTGCACATTGCATAAGCAGTAAGTATCCGATCAGAAAGACATTATACACAGGTCCTTAAACCACTAACAAAAGAAAATATACAATCGGCAGTAAGATTCAGAAATGGCAGATACACAAGTCACACGAAAAGGCAAAACTATGGACACCATTTGCCATGCAGGTTAGAAACATACTCCTCAAACTGACCGTTGACTTGCTGCAGGTGACAGATGAGCCTGTTTTTATGCCAGTCAGCAGGGGACAGGATGGCCAGGTGGCTCAGAGTTTCCTTCAGAGGTCCTCTCTCCCATTTGACTGCTTTCTGAGAATCAGGCCAACTTAAACAACAAACACTTCAACAGCACAGCTCTCTAACCAAGTTTGAAATGTGATGCTACACATTCATCTGTCTATGGCTGTGAGTCTGACCAAATCAGAGGCGAGAGACTTTCCCCGGGGGCCTTGCAGTCAGCTCACGTGTACAGTGGATTGTCTGTTAGTGGGCGCTTTGTCTGTTTGCCGTCTGCACATATTGCTTCGCCTTTAAGATTAATTCCGCCACTATTCCACCTGTGGTACAAAAACCCAGGTACAAATGAAGTACATTTACAAGATACTCCATCAATGGATGCTCTTCAGTTATGAATTGGGTTTCACTTATTTGTGGAGGAAAATGTTGCGTTACACATACTCCTCCCTCAATCATCTCATTTCCTAAACACTCACACAGTCTTTTGCCCTTGTTTTGCTTATCTCCTTCCTCGTCGTTGCTGCTGAAAATAGAGTTAGAGTGACACAAAGATATACAGCAGATGGGAAAATTAAAACTATAGAATAAAGCCTATTGGGTAGATTTTGAAACAGCTATTAGTTACAGTGCTCAGATCACAATTACACACGCACGAACAACAAAAATGATCATAATCTTAATCTAACGTGTTAATAAGTAGCAATGGAAGAAGCAGTGGTGACAAAGGGTGTGTTAATTAGACATCTGTATCAATTTACAATTGTAAGTCTCTCAAAAATGGTGATCTGAACAAGCTTTGGCGCATTTAAAGTAGAAAGACTGCAAACTCTTGTTCGGTCTCCCTGCACACCATCTGGACATCTCCCCTCTTATCTCAGGTGGATTAGGCCTCATGAGCTCCCATGCCGCAAGGACTTTCCAACTCTCTCCTTCTTCTTTCTTCCTCTTTGACTCTACCAGCTGCAGCATTTAATAATACATGAGGTGTCAAGACAGTAGAGACTGAGTGAGACCTCATGGAGAAACAGTGGAAGAAAGCAACCAGAAGGAGGGAGGGAAGGGAGCAAAGAGAGCAGAGACACCTATGACGACTACTGCTATGTTTTAGTGCAAGATGGTTTGACGGAAGACTGTGTAAAGAGAGAGAGGGGAGGGCTGACAAAAGGGAAGGATTCACGCTGGGGTTTCATCTTTTTTCACTCTTCCCTGTTATAGGATCCTCAAGTCCATGACCATCTGTAATGATGGGCGGAGCTTAGTAGAAGAAGTACACTGCAAGTAAAGGATAGAATGGAAGTCATTAGATACATACATCTGGAAAAGCTCTGGTTAAAACAAACAGAACCCAGAAGGATGTTTTTTTAAATTATCCTTGAAAACATGTGTAAAGTATCAACAGAGATAAAATGAATACATTTATTTTCATTATCTCAGGTAGTATGAAGAGCATTTTGATTAAATGTGAGGTTGGATCTAATCATCTCCACCTCATCATTTAATCTCATAAACCTTTTTCTCGTTAGGATGAAGAGAAAAATCTTCCACTTACAGAATATTATTCCAACCACAATCACTCCGATGATACCCATCATGATCATCATCTGGAAAAAGAGAGCAAAGAAAAAAATATGTCCGGTGCCATCAAACAGAACAGAAAAACAGTGACACTAGGGACTGTTTGTCCTTCGTGTAGTTTGGTTATGCAATGCCTTTAATATTTCAGAGTCGGTAGTGAAACCTACAACAGAAGTCTTTCTGCCTTCTTGCCCTGAGGCCTCATCCAAAGCTTCCACAGCCGCCAATTAACACACCGTTATGTAGTCTTGGTGTGTTATTCTTCAACTTTTCCCCCGTGCACCACAACACATAATGCCAGGCTTCTGCTTGACTCCGACTCAGATTACATTATTAACTCTTGCTCACGGACAATCAGTGTAATGGACCCACTCTAATGTGCCCACCTTGCAGTTCTTCCACCAGTACTTGTTTTTTAGCTTGGCTGCACAGCTTTCAAACTGAGAGGCTCCGGCCTGGAGAGCATCTGCTCTGTCATCCAGCTCTGAAAGCTTCTGGTCCCTTTCCAAAACCTTGTCCACGTTCACTCGCATGATATCCACCACCTAGAAACAACCATGAGAAAGCATTTAGCAGGGGTGGAAGGAAGTACATGATGAGAACTATTTGAGTAAATGAAGGCACATTTTCTGGAACCACGTGCCATGCCACAAAAGAGATAAAAGGATCATTGGCAACCCGGGGTCAGTGACCAAAATGTATTTCACAACAAAATGGCTTTTTGAATAGGTTGCTTTGTTTCCAATAACAGCATGTTACATGTTGTCTAATAGCCAAGATGATTTAGGACTTGGCTTTAACATTTTTGATGCAGAAACATTAACATCCAACGGTGTGTCAGGATCGGTCTGACATGGTCTGGCTCACCTCCTCAACCTGGGCCTGTGTCTGTTGTAGTCGGCGGTTGCTGGAGGTGTTGGGTGGGGCGGGTGGTCCGGCGGGGGCTCCATCTGCGCCGGGGGCTCCTGGAGCACCTGGAGCTCCAGCTGGTGGGGCAGCATCTGGGGCAGACCTAAAAAACCACGAGAAGGTGGAAGTTTTAAAAAAAAAAGCTTGTAAAAGACAAATCAAATCCGTTTGGACATGATACAACGCGTGCATGCTTGAAGCTAGTAAGCCTCACACATTACAGCATCAGCAGTTACACAGGAGCTGCAGACACAAATGCTATGACAAACATCTAGTTATGTGAGTGGGTTTTGGGATGTGAGGAGTAACTCAATGATGAGAAGAAAAGTATGATTTTTTAAAAATGTTACTCCAGGTAAGGGGCAAATGTGTCAAGACTGGAAATCAAGGGGGAAATACTGCAAACCAGGTACAGAAAACAGAGCTGTAGAGTGAGAAGACCTATAGGAGAACAAGAAAATGGAATGAGGAAAAACAAAAAGCAAGTGAAATGTGAGCAGAATGGCGAATGATTTAGAGTGATACATTTTTGTATTGCTAGATGGTGTTACATTTATGCATAAGTTTTGCGGTTAGGTCGAGTGAGAGTAAGAGGAAAAGACAAGGCAAATAAGAAGGAAAGGTTAACTCATCTGTGGAGATGAAGGGGTTACACACCAGATTTAAAACTGAGTAAATAAGCTGCGCAAAGCAGGCAGCTACTGGAGCGCTGCTGGAATATATTCCACAGTCGCTGCTCACAGACCAAATTTACAGCAGCTTGGAGCTAAATTATATTCAATAAGCTGAAAATCATCATTCTGCTTAAAGAAAACATGCAGTTTATGACTTTAAAGTGCCTCAAAATCTCAAAGTCATACATATGTTAAGTTTTGTTTCAGTTTTTATTAACAGGGTTTTTAATGCACAGGGATATAAAAAAGAAGTCATTTTAACTTTACTGAAGGCTTTGGAGAGACTGCAGTCAACCTCTGAATACATAATTTAGCAGAGCTGTGACGGAAAATTTCACTTGCGTCAGCAGAATCCATCAAGCAGAAATAAATCAGCCCAGTGTTAGATAACCATATTGGAAAAAACACATTCAAAGAAACGGACTGAATATGCAGCCCCCTTCTCTGTGCTGTTGTAGCTGTTTTTGATTAAAGAGTGCGGTGGAAAACCGCATTAATACTCACATCTTGTATGTATGCAGCTGTTAGAACTGACTCACGGGCAGCGGAGGAGGGGTGGCTGCGAGGCAGGAGAGGGGGGGTCTGAAGTACAACGCGAGAAAAAAAAAGAGCAAGATCACAGACTAAAAAAGAGATGCAAATGTGCAGGCACCTATATAAACAATATGCCACAGATTTGAAAGAGCAAAGAGGGTTTTGTCAGTAAGGGGCGTGGAGTCTTCTTGGTGCAGTGGAGCCGATCTTCTAGCGGTGCATCTATACTGCAAGTCGTCAGCAAAGTACCGCAATACAGAGCCACGTATACGGGTCAGGTTATAACTCACTGTATGGCTGGCTGGGGGGGGGGGGGGGGGGGCAGGAAGTGATGGAGCTCAAGAGAAAAGCACTCCTGGGTTATAATCCGTCCAAGAGAAATCCAAGGCTGTTTAGGTTCCTGCAAGGCTGCATCCAGCTCCAAGTGATGCTGAGTATCTGGAGCAGATCCTGGATGCTGGCTGAGACGCGGCGCTGATTGGCTGGTTCTGAAGTTGCCTCTCCTGAAAGCTTCCAACAAATTTCAGCAATTTCAAAAATGAAGAGGAAAAAGTGACAGACAATAGAAATCTGCCGTCTGTCTTTGATTTTCTGTCCTCTTCCCTGCTCTCCCTCTCTCTCTTTCTCTCCCTCTCTCCCTCGTGGGAAGTGCGGTAGTTTCGTCCGTGCAAAGTGTTACGGCACTGTAGGCAACTGCAATAATGCGTCTCTCCTCCTACCGTCTCCAGTTGGACTCGTAACGACAGTGCGGTACCCCCCCCCCCCCCCC
>JABUIW010000019.1:3122622-3283321 GCA_013363375.1 Menidia beryllina | reverse complement strand
TCTATCTATCTATCTATCTATCTATCTATCTATCTATCTATCTATCTTCAGATCCAGTTTTCTTCAGTTGCTCAAAGGCCAGATCGAGTACCTCCCACCACTCTGCATGAGCTCTGTTGAACCTTTAAGAAAATTTGCATGAATAAGGCCCTGAGAGAAGAAGCTGTGTCAAAATGCGTCACCTCTTCAATTTTCTATTTCATTGATAGAGAAACTGCCATCTGTTTACATCTGTATTCTTAGAAGTATTTAGGCTTAATTTCCTTCCTTTGGTTTGACGTTGAACGAAGCGTTTGCTTGGCAGTCTAGACCTGTTTCGGCTCCTGTGACAGGGTTTAAGAATTGACGAAAAGGAAAGCAAAGATGCAGGATGGAGGCGATGATTCACTTTCATGAATATCCATAAGAGCCAGCCTTCATTCTCAGTTTGCCGCTGATCTGAGTTGGTTATGTTAACCAGTGGTTGCTGACGTAGATGACTGGCAGTGACAGAGTAGTAATGAGGTGCAGTTTTGCCACCTGGGTTTCACAACAACAACCAGAACTTTCTTGAATGAAACTGAATACATTTGTAAACAAGAAAGACCTGCGTTGCTATATCGAAAAATTAAGTTCACTTCAGTTTTTATTTGGCCCTGAAGCAAATCTACTAGATGGATTTATGTGCTTGGATGTACTGGGTATATTATTTTCTGTTTCAATACTTTGCTACTATCTTGCATTTGTTTTAATGGCTTGAATAAAATGAGTATTATCACTTGTTGTTAAACACAGAGAATATGTGGCATAACAGATAAATGTAGAGAGAATCCGTGGGAGGAAGTGGGGCTCCCTGTTTACATATCTGTCTTAGACTTTCCGGGCTGACAAAGTCAGACCGCATTGAAGTGTGGCTTGTCGCTGAAGTCACATGATCTTCAGAGGAACTACCTAATTCTCCACCTCCATCCCCACCCACAGGCTCATATATATACATTCTCATATAGGTCATCGCCCATTTCCACTAAAACACATCACTGAATATCGTGAAGAGAAAGACAGACTTCAGTCAGAGGATAAGAAATTAAGAGGGGTGACATTTAAGGAATTTGTTTCAAAAGTCACAAGAAAACTGAACTGACAAAAGAATGTTGGTGGACGGGATCATCTTTGGGTTGCTTGCCTCTTTTGTGACAGGTAATTTATTACTACTTTTAGGTCCAAGTTAAAGTCAAATGTATTTTTGTTTCTTTGTGCGTGTTGTTTTACATGATCTGTGTTTGCTCTATCCAGCAGCTAGAAGTGGGACGGTTGAGGTGCTGGTGGAAGCAGGCTCTCAGGCTGTTCTACCCTGTAAATGCAGCACTGGGTCCTGCCATCCTGCTTCTGTCATCTGGAGCAAAGACAATGAAGGGTGAGTGGTAGATCCCTTGGACTGGCGACCTGTTAAGGCTGTACCCTTTTGCCCGTTGTTGGATGGATGAGAGATCACTTTACTCGCTTTTCCACACCACCCTCCTCTTCTGCTTATCTGTTTAGCTCAACCACCAAGACACCAAACTTCTATTTTGAAACTAAAGTCTTTTACCTGCATGTCTTTGATGATGGTTTGTTACTATGATTCTTCTGTTTCACAGGACTGTTTGGAGAAAGGAAAGAAGCGGTCTACAGTACTGGGGATCAAGCTGGTCACAGAAGGACGGCCAGCGTGTGCGATGCCCGCACTCTCAGTTTGACAAAGGCGATTACAGCCTGCAAATCGAAAGAGTCAAAGAGGAGGATGGAGGACTTTATCTCTGCAGCATTGAATTCAGAACCCACGTTGTAACAAATCGTGTTATGCTCAGGATCATTAAAGGTAAGAAACCGTTGTCTTTAAGGGCCTCCGTTTTACTTCTGACAGAGGTAAAAAAACTAAAATCAAACAGAAGAATCCATTGGAAATTTGACTGTTCAGGCACAGAGCGAAAAATTAAGACTTTTACAAAACCATTATAGTAGATTGAAATTGTCTCTGATGCTGTAAATAAACATAATTCCCCTCACACTGCCTTTCATCCCCACAGTGTCTGCCAATCCACTGGTTCCCACTCAGGGAGATGATGTGTCAGTGTCATGCACTGTAACACCTTGGCCTAAAGGGGCTTTTGTGAATTGGATTTTGAACAACGAAGTATTTATTCCTACAACTGGAGTCATCTCAAATGGAGATGGAAGTGTTGTTAAAGACAAGGCGACTGAGAGACTGACGGGCACCTGGACCTGCATCGTGAACTACAAAGAAGTGGGAAGAGCCTCAACAACTCTGTCTGTGGCAGGTGAGATACCAACCCGGAGAGGGTTATGAAATTCAAGAGCATAAGGTGTCAAATGACATCCTAAAAAAACTTTGATATTTTTCCACTCTCAGGAATCATTCAACCGCCCAAAGACGATACCAAGCTGTATGCCGCGTTCGGGTCTACATTCACTCTCCCCTGCGCCTTTTCACCTGGTTTAACCCCGACTAAGACGGTCTGGGAGAAACTTGAGGACGGGAATTCAGTTACCCCAAAGAGCCGAGATCCTTCTTTGTCCAGCAGTGATACGTCTTTCAGGATTCAGGAGGTTGTGCTCGATGATAGTGGCAGATACAGATGTGCTGGGAACGTAAAAGGGCAAACGCTGAGCCGCACGATGCAGCTTGTCGTTGCACAAAGTAAGTTTACACAACTTCAGCTCCTGAAAAAAAACAGGGCATCATCATTTTTTCCCTATATTTATTTTATTCTCGACTTTTCTCAGTTGTCCAAAGGAAGAAGAGAGACTCTGTGATGCTGACCTGCCAAGTGACCGACTCAAGTGAAATCAAAGAATATGAATGGGTTCATGTGACCTATGACCTCAACGGCACAGAGTCTGCTGGACCCGTCCAGAAGGGACAGACTGTCACGTTAAAGAACAGCTGGGGTGGCTGGATCTGTCGTTACTATGGGAGAGATGGTATTTTGGGAAACGTAACATACCAAGTTCCAATGATGAGTAAGTCCTCTATTAGATTTTTATGACTTTAAATATACTGCAAAAAATATCCGCTCAAATGTTGCGCTGGATTCATGTCCTTGGAAAGGTCACATGTGCGTTTCTCTCACAAGCTTTCTGTTGTTTTCTTGGCAGGTGGTCAGAGTGGGCAGAAGTCATCAGCTTTCTCAAGTAACGCGGGCACCGTGACCGGGCTCAGCTTTCTCCTCCTCATTCTGCTGCTGGTCCTGGCTCAGATGTACAAAAATCACCAAAGGGTAATAACCTTCCCATCATTCAAACACTGTGGACAACTTTCCCAGAAAATTGAGGCTTTTCTATTCTTTAAACATTTTGGGTTAAGACATTAAAAAGGCTTTAAAAACGTGTTTCTTGTTTGCCCGATAGAATTGACCTCGTCCCAGTAGATGATGAAATGCAATGCGATAAGAACATATTCGCTGTCATAGATTCAACTGCTGAGTTGCTCTTAATAATTCTGTGTTTCCCTTCTCTGCAGAGAAAAAGAATCTTTCAGTACCCTGCACTGGAGACGATTGTTCACACCATCTCCAATGAGCAGGAAGAGAAAGAAAGACGCCGAGTGAAAGAGTAAAGACACCTGAATTTGGAGGAATGGCACGAAATTTTTTCAGCTCTAAACTGGAGTTACCGTATATGTTTGTTTTTTTTACCACCGGAGAGCGTCTGGAGACATTTTTGCACATCTTTTGTAAATAATTTACCAGAGCAGATTTTGTAGCAGAAAACTAATAAAATTCCAACTAATTATCTTTTATTCAGCTGTAAATAGTTTTTATTGCACCATGTGAAGATTTGTCTGTATGATGGGAACAAAATGTTTCACCAATAAAGTGCACTTGACAGAAATAAGTTTGGTTTCATTAGTTATGTACAATCCGAATCCCACATTACTGTTCGTATAAAAACAATAAAGAACAACAGATAACAAAATACAAGTCTACAGATTTACTGTACTTGTCCATTTAGACATTTTATATTTTTTGTTCTCCATTCCAAAAAAGTCTATTTTTCTTTCCCGTATGTTGATCTGCAATTAACACTGACAGACAGAGATCATAAATTCAAAGACGTGAGCTCAGGGAGTGCTGCCCTACACCTGGCTACACTCCCCGTCCTCTTGCTCTGAAAAGTAATTGAAACCAAAGTCAGCCAAAGATCTGCTGATTCCCTCCATGAGTCCTTCGTCTACGGGAGTCAAGCGGTCCATAACTTCATCATCATCAACACACCAGCCTGGCCAGTCCACATTGACGCCGTCTACAAAAACGGTACTGAAAGAAAGAGATGGAGAAAGAAGGTCAAAACTGGCCTTTTTTCAGTTACTGAGTTAATCATAAGGCTGAAGTGTGGTAATGCTTGAAATGGTTTAGGGCTCTATTTTAGCTAATGTTAAATAAGGAACCTTCTAGACATCTTAGTTCATCTGGAGCACTGATTAATACCATCAGAGTTGAAACGTTATACAGCAAAGCCACTTTCAGATGCTTTTCAGTCAAAAGAGAAATAATACAATTAAAGTGTTATGACATTTTGACTAGAAGTATAGTAGCCATAAATGTACTAACGAGTAAAATGTACACAAATAAACAACTATGACACAATATTTTCAGATTACATCCATGATTGAGGATTGTTGGATGGCTCAAAGTTACTCTCATGATGAAATTGAATAGAAAAGATTTAGTTTAAGCCTGAGTTTGTTTCCGATAAGCTTCAAAGCTGTATTCTAAAACATTTTATTTCCATTTGGAGGGAATGACGTTCAGCTATGTAAGTGCATGTGGTTTTCCTGTGACATTCTGAAGTGGTCCTTTCAATAATACTGTAATTCATTACCAAAACTGGGAAAACCATGACGGACAAAAATGATATCTGTTCATCACAAAATCTTTTTTGGGCAAAAAAAAAAGCATTTGTCACATTAATAACAACAAGATTCTCAGGATTCTGTGCTGTTATCAAGAAATGAGCAACACAGCAATGTTGAGCTTCCTGTCCCGCAGACCAGATAACACCAGCCTACCGATCAATGCCAACTCATTCCGACAATAATGATTTGAGTGCTTAAAAAAATACAGCTCAAGTACATGCAACTGATGTACAAAGATATGGACTATCCAGTAAAACAAAGCTGACGCCAGCTTTGTCATTATACAGCCATCTTACAAGAGAAAAAACCAAGCTATTTTTTATGCTGAAAAAGGTGTCAGATAATCACAGATGCACACTCATAAGTACTTAAAGCTTAAGTCACACACTCTCTCTAAACTGAGACCTCTGGTGTTACTGGATTCACCAAATTACAGTGTTTCCTCCTATTTCCTCCTTATATAATTTTTTTTTTTTGCCGTCTGATGCCATATCAAAACTGTAGGGACAGCAGCAGTGTGGCTTTTTTTCTCTCTTTCCATTAAATTAATGAATGACTGTCAGACCTCTTCTGTCTGAGACTGTAGTTGAAGCTCTGTGGAATTAAATCAGTAATTCCCAGTCAAAGAGCTGATGGCTTACATTTAAATTTTGACCAGATGGGGTTAAATCACAGTTTAATTGTATGTTGAAACAATGTAAATTTGTCTGGCTCACCCGCTCATCTTATCATACTCCTCCCCGTCCACCAGCTGCTCTTTCCATCCTTTACTCACTGAGAGGCCCCTGTGCCTCATAAGTGCCACATCCTCCCACTCTGTGTCCCTGTCTCCACCCGTGGGTGAAGGTGTGGGGGGAAACGACGTTGGGGGAGGAAGATGCTTTGACCTCACATTAGTGATTTTTAATTTTTTGTCCCTCTTTACTCCCGCTTTTACCCTCTCCCTCTCCTTGGCTTTTTCCAAAAATCCCTCCAGTGGGGAGTTGGAGGGCTTGTCTTCTATCTCACCATCGTGTCCTGAGCCGGACGTGTCCACAGTCTGAGGGGATGCTTGCAAGTAACTGGAATGCACATGTTGCCCGTTGCTGCCTTCAATAATGTTGTTGGGAATTGAGGAACTCCTAAGAGTTTTTAATTTGGGCTTTTTGTTCTGGAAGCTCATTTCTTGCAGATCTGACTGAGAGAAGATTTGGGAATTGACTGAGGCAGCATGATACATATCCTGAAACATGTCCCGTCTCTGCCTTACAGAGCCAAGTTTGAGCAATCTGTGTGAATCTGAGCCAAAGGCAGCAGGAAGAGAGTTCCTCTTGAAGTGTGGGTTGCAGTCTGAGTCTGAATTAGAGGAGCTGTTGGAAACTGATGGAATATTTCTTGAGTTCTGAAATGACTGCTCAGACTTTACAGTAGAAGAACCCAGATTTGTGCTGACTGGTCTCCTCCTCCGTAGCTTGGGTGACTTTAGGTCTTTGGAGAAGGTAAAAACCTCAACTGGTGACTCCATGTCTAAAGACTGACTGGACCAGGAGCCTCTTCTGATGTCCTGCTGCAAATCTGAATCACTCCTTATTAACAGTTCTCTTTCTGCCAGTGGTTTTAAAAAGCCCTCCTTGGTCATTTGCGACTGGTTATGAAGTTGTAAAGTGCTCTCTTCATCTGTAGGATAATCTACATCTGGTAGTCCTTCCAGGAAAACAAATTGGGGTTTTGTTCTGTTATATCTCACTGGATCTGTGGCCTTGTTCTGAATGAAATTATCCTGATCCCCAGGAAAAGATTGCACCCTGTGGTTCAACATTACACTTTGTTCGATAGCAACAACATTGTCGTCCTCCTCTTGCCACTGGTTCCCATTTTCATCTCCTTCTTGAGATCTCGTTTCTGAACATTCAAGTCCTTTGTATTCTGGCAGGTGACCTTTAGTGCTCCTTTGCAATAATTTATGGTCACTGCTGCAGTGCTGAGAGATCCCAAACGTCAATCCATTGTTTGCCACCTCAAGTCCATTTATTCCACGAGAGGTTGATAATACTTCACTTAATTCATCATAAAAGGCTTTTCCTTGCATGAGAGGTTGCTCTTCCATCTCCATGTCGTCTACTTTGGGTTGTGTGACAGGCTCGCGCACCCGTAAATTCTCGAGTCTGGTGGTTTCTTGTTCTCTTAGTTCCTTCAGTGTTTTCTGAAAATGTAACACATTTTAAAACTGTTAAACCACACCTGGGTATTTTGAGCTCGAATTCACATAGATATGGTGATTTGTTTCTCACAAAATCAGGAGCAATTTTTGCCATGGGACGGCATACAAAGCATTTTCATGCACAACCGAAATATAATAATCATCACCAAACAGAGTGGGAGAAACTTCGGGTCTGTGAATGAAGTGACTCAGCATCCGGAGCCTATGGGGCAACTCTTCTGTGAGAGGTGCCTGCACGGTTTGTCTGCCTTTTTTCACATCACATCAATCTTGTAATCAGATTCCGCAATGTGCAATTCACACATGAGGAACATCTACAGATTATATTTTTACCATGGAAATGTCAATCTCTGTATTTTTGCATTTCTATATTTCCTTTCACACATTACGAACATACGATATTCATTATTTATATTTACCTAATTTCCTAATTCCATTCCACATCAGTATTTGTTGGGACAGTTACACTTTGAAGACTTTCTATTTCTTTTCACAACATTCAAATAATCTTCTTGGATTAAGGATTCCAGATATTTAGTGTCTCAGGACCATTTTCTGCCAAATTATCTTATGCAAACAGCTGTGCAACATTACAGCATTGTTGCTGAGTTTCTGGTTTAAAATAAATCTCCAAAAATGGATGTAGAATTTTCATTTTTTATTTAAGAAATCCATCCACCAGAAGGGATAAAGGTCTCTAGCTGATCTTCTTTAAAACTTTTAATAATTATTTGTAGCAAAAGTGAATAACATTAAGTAAGTACTGTATAACAAAGTAATTCAGACATTTCAATCTGTTTCACCCTAATGTTCCATTGGTAATGTGGTTCACATCTAAAACAGGTGCCAACCGTATCCAAATTGTAGGAATTTGACATTTTACCTGTGCCTCCTGGATGGTCGAGACCCATGTGCTGCAACGATCTGAGGTGCTGGCTACAAGTATTAAGACATTCACAGGACTCTGAAGCTCTCCTGTTTCCACCAGAAGAAATGAATCTGTGAAAGGTACAAGCATATAAGGAATCCATCATCAGGTATGAATGCAGTAGCTAAGTGTCCTCCATCATGACAACATGAGAGTCTAACTCACAGCCATCTTTAAGTGGAATGCACTGTGTTCTGTCAAGCGCCACAGGAGGTCGAAACACCTTCAGTCGCTCCCCTTTCTTCTGGACTTTAGCCAAAAGTAGCACATCTGAGAAGAGCAGAGCTACCAGCTCTAGCTGCAACCAACCATTTGCAAAGAAAGAGAAAAATATTTAAGCAGACACATTGGAAGATGTGCTCTGCAGGCAGCGATTTAGATGTGCGCTAACTGTGTGTGCCAGCTTTGTTCACCTTACTGTCCTTCCTGCCCCGAACCTTCAAGTTCTCTTCCAGCAGCAGCTTACGAATGACTTCTGGACCCACTCCTTTGATGGGGCATGTTAGATTAAACTGGCAGATGTCTCGGACGTGCTGTCAACGTAAACAAATTATTGGAGGCAGAATCAGAAGTGATATTAGTTTATTTCAGCAGACATTTTCTTCAATATTTTCTTCACAGCTGATTTCTTAGCTGTAATGTACTTGAAAAGACACATGAAATTGATTTCTTTTTCGGCATAAAAAAAGAATATTGTACTTTGCCGTATTAATTATAGAAGCTATAAAGCTTGACATGCTTTAGAAATAAAAACCTCTACGATGTGTTTTGGATCATAAGGGGATATCTAACCTTGTCGATTTCTTCATTTATTCCCTCCACTTCGTACCCCTCCACTCTCTGAGCTGAGATAGAGAGGGCAAGTTCGTCGTCCCTGAACTGCATATAGTCGTTGATACTCCCTAGAAATCCATTGACACTGGATAACTGGAGGGAAGCAGGGTGATGAGATACGTATGTAAAATGAATGTAAAGAAGACCCTGGATCAGACCCTCACCATCCCTCTGAGTGTCTGCTCCACGTGGGGCTCCTGGGTGTTTGTGAGGATGGCCTTTAGCAGCAGGGGGTACTTTGTAATCCTCTGATGAGGTTTTGCTTGCATGTCTCCAAGCCTCATCCGCTCACATTGAGGGTGAGCCTCCACCCACTGTACAGAACAAAACAAACACATAATTTATCTTTG
This sequence comes from Menidia beryllina, assembly GCA_013363375.1. NCBI lineage: Eukaryota > Metazoa > Chordata > Actinopteri > Atheriniformes > Atherinopsidae > Menidia > Menidia beryllina. The sequence continues at coordinate 3,274,115 of JABUIW010000019.1, read as the reverse complement.
TCTTCGTGATTAAAAAAAAAGTATATATATATATATATAAACAAAAGAGACATTTCCTGTTGAACTGTCTTAATCTGTAAAGGGTTAAGTTTGCCACTAATGCATGTAGGCATGCACAGACAGATATTGCTCTATTGTTTGGTTTTCAGTACGATGAGCAGAACATATATGACCTGCAGCCAGATTTGAAATCTAAAAAATCTGCTGACGCTTAATCATTTGGAAAACATGTTGGAGTAGCAAGTGACTTGCCAGGCTCGAAATGTCTATCACAGGTCGGCAACAAAGTTATGACAATATCAGAAACCACACAGTGCCACAGTTAACAGAGGCTCCAGTCATCGTACTAAATTCCATTCAGCTAAGAACTGTGTTAACATAGCAGAGCGTTTCAGTCTGTGTGCTTTCATCCTCACATGTCTGTGTTTGTGTAGCCTTTTGCATGGCTGCTGCTTCGCCTACCTGGATGAACGTGAAGAAATGCGGGTTCAGCTCCATTTGCTTGCGCGCAAACTCAAGATTGTCTTCCTCTTCCCAACAATAATCATGGTAGACAGAAAAGCGCTCGTGGAACTGGGAGTGAGAAAACACTAAGATAAATAAAAAATTTGGAAATCTCTGAAGTTTATGCGTGATTGTGCACGTCATTCTGTGCTGATGTGGCTTTTCTCTATGCAGAAACTAACAATATGCGGAAGGTTCATATTCCTTTTAAGTATGATGCACAGATATTATCTCAAGATGTGCATTTGTGGCATTGCTGCTGATCTCACATGCAACCTTCTTTCTTTCTTTTGTTTTTTTAACAGCCTTTTCCTTTTTTTCATTCCATACAGAATGAAACTTGTTTTGTTATAAAAAGGCTTAATTGTTACCTCTTAAAAAATGAATTCAAGAATCAGGCTTACTAGTACATGAGAAGATTGTAGTAATTGTATCTAAGCTGCACGGGAATTAATAAATGTATTTAATGGAGAGAAATTATGTTAAGAGAGAAAAGGATTTATATTCAGAAAACTATAGTGCTAATGTAAGTACATTAGTTTTTAGAACAAGGAATCGAGCATGTTTGCAATGTATTTCACAAAGAGTGAATTATACCTGCAGGCATCCAGCTTCTAGCCTCATAGGGTCAAAGGGTTTCCCTGAATGTCGGACTTCCTGCAACATTGGAAAAACCACCTCCTGCCAGAAGAGCTGGTGTGCATGGAGGATGGAGGGGAGGTTGGAGAAAAGCAGTTTGGGGGTCACCTGATGCGGGGGTCAAAGCAAAAGTAAAATATTTTAATTTGCACTGCCCTGCTTTGTGATATTTTCCATCTTCTCAGTGGAAACATGTTGTGTTTCAGAACATGTTCCACTCGCTCTTGTGTGTTGTATTTTGTCTCATCTTGAGCGGATGTCAGTCAGCGTTTTTAAAAATGATATGCAGAGCAGTGGAAAATAGGCTGGCTTGTTTTTGTGCCACTTGTTCAAGTTTTTCCTCTCAGTATGAGGCTGAGCGCTTTGCAGACTGACCTCCTGGAGAAGTCCTTGTTCATGCAGCTTAATGAGAGCAGCAATAACCAACTGTGAGACACAAATGGAGGAATGTGAAACATCCTGTAGAAAATCCCACCATGGCACTGATGCTCATGAAAATACATTATTTTTCAATACAGATGCAATCTGTGACATCTTACGTCTTGGATGATCTTCAGCTTGTTGATATAGCTGAGCTCAGTGTGGACAAACTCCCACAGCGCCTCCTGTTGGTGTTTCTGCATCTTGGGCATTGTCTGTGCTCATGAAATCAAGATGGAGGTCAAAGAGAAGACAAAGGAAACTGCTGTTCAAGACTCTTTCAACAATGTATTAATGTACTGTACGTACTGAGTATGTGTTTTAAAAGAGGACTTTTTTGAAATCATTGGAAATTTTTACTTCCTGTCTTTGTACTTCTCCACTTCTGTACTTGTGTGAGGCAGCAATAAAAGCTTTCATACAATGGAGTACACCACAGAGTGGAACTAAGAGCAATATGAAGGCTCAAAGCTCCCGTTTACAACTCGGGTGTAAATCGAAGAAGACAAAATGCTGTTCCTTACTGAATGGGACTGAACTAAAACTGTCCAGCTGCTCTCCAGTGTGGTTCCCTGACTTTCCTCCTTCCACCTCCATTTCAGACTGTCTGGCACGGCAAACAAGTCAAGCTCCTGCCTCAAAGCGTCCAGCTGACCTCGCTCCTGCCAGGGAGTTTTAAAAGAACAGAGATGCACAGACACAAAAAAAAGTCAGAGAGGGAAAACTGGAAAATCTGATCGCACAACAAATCAGTGGCTCCATAGCTGTGCACACATGTTTTGCATACTTGCGGCCGCACGAAAAGTATGCCAGTGGAGCAGAACAAGAAATGCTGCATCGATTTAAGTGTTTGAGTGGGCGGGTGCAGTTAAAGGCAAGTCTATATCTGTTTTTAAACTGTGAGAATGCCGTTTGATAAGCGTGAGACCTCATAATACCTCAGACGTCTTGTCAGACACTCCCTGACTGAACAGGACCTGTTTTAGTGCCGCTCTGGGTTTTGCTCCCGAGGCGCCTCCTTTACTCAGTGTTGAAAAGTCGGTCACAACCTTCTGCTTCGTCCGTCTCTGCAACCAGAGAATGATAGGCAGGTTCAATAACAGGTTTTAAACAGACAATACAAATAAGTATCAGCTTCATGTGTGAAATATCCTGTAATTTATCCACTTTGTACTTGTAAGGTGACATACTTTTCCTTTGTAATAGAAGATTGTAATTTGGAATTTTTTGCTCAAATCTCACTGAAACTGAGTCTGATATTCTTTTGGGAAGAAAATATCAAAATTAATAACACCGTCTACATTTGCATTTCTAAACATGCATTTAGCACTTTTATCACACTGTTATCCAAAGTGACAGACAGAAAAAAGGAGAATTAATGATTAAGTATATTTTGAATTACAATGTACAATTCAGAGTTACAACCTCCTAAACCTTTATCAACAAAAAGGTCCAAAATCCACTATCTGTGAGGATAAAGTGGAAAATTTGTGCCAACAGCATAAATTGCGTTAAAGGCAGACAAACATGTCTTTTCTTGTCAGATATGTGACGATTTCAGCTGGACAAAGTCAGGCCTTATTCAACACTTTTTTAGAGCAGCATTTTCCCAAGAAGACAATGACTGTGCTTAACAAACCTTACTGTAGTCACATGTGCCACAAACCCCAAATTCACCCAAATGGTAGATGAACAAGAAGAGGACAACGACCCCAGGTCGCTGAGCAGCTCATGTTTTTAGAATGAACCCAGATTTTATCTTGCAAATTACAACAACTATTTTCAGTTCCACAAAAAAGAAAAAAACGGCAAAAAACTCAGCAGTTAGTAGATAATAGACTTCAGAATTTGCACTATTTTAAAAGACTTCCCATCTTATCTGAAAATCTTTCAGGGATGAGTTTGTTCACCAGATTACATTTCATGTTTTAGCCCGATGTCTGTTTGTTTTACAATTCATGGAAATGTATCACATTAAACTGAAAAAACTGTTAAACATTTAAAGATGCTGCAGGCCTTCAGGTATAAAGAATCTTGCTCAGACAAATGAGTTTCTTGTAGTGCCTCTAGCGTCTAACTTCTGTCTTTACTTGCCTGATGGCCGATTGTGCTGAACTTGAGTTTTTCTGCTGACCCCTTGTGGTGACTGTTTGTCTCTGCAGCTGTAGTCATGCCATCGACAACATCCGACTCTCTGGTTTCTGTTTCTCTCTGCCTCTCCCCATGAACACTGTCACGCCTCTGCTCCATTTCTTCCAACGGTGACTCATTTCCCTCTCGGCTGTTTACTTGCAGCACCTTTGAGGGAAGGCTGAGGGCAAACACCCAGGGTTACTTATTCTCAAAGTGTACACACTGAGCATTTTCAGAGTAGGAGAGACCTTGTAAATGAAGCACATGGAAAAATAATTATTCAGTGTTTACTTAGGCTCTGTTTTAAGAAATGGGCTGAAAAACAAAAGCTGAGTAAATACACATAGAAATATAGAAGCTTTCAAGAGAGTTTTTAGTGTCTGTGTCACTATGCGATTATTACAAATGACATGCTAGTCTTGGGTCATATGGAGGTCCGACCTGCTCAGAATTAAATGACAAACTGCAGATACAGCATGATGCAACACCCGAGCATAGTTTAACATTTATTTAATGAGAGAGAGATAACATTTTTCACGTTTACTGTCCAAAAAGAATCCTTTAGAGCTGCAACCATTAAGTAACTACAGAAATATAAATGTTTCTTTTTACATGTACTTAACTGTAATCCCTAAAACATAAGATTTACAAGGGTATAAGATATAAAATGTATGGTGATTTTTACTGACAGGAAGGAAAATAAAGGTAAGTAAGCTTGACCGTAACACTAGAATGACAACATAGCTAACATAATGAACAGAAGTGTTCAGCTTTTTAGGGACTGAGGAAGTCATTTCAGGGCATGAGTTTACCTTTTGCATATTTACATATAAAGCAAAGGCAACAAAGTAAAAGGACTTAAGGATCACATGGACAATGACACTGCCATAACTGGACACATTAGTTTCACAACGTTCCAGCTCTGGTTACACAGATGCAGATTGCAGGTTAGATTACAGTAAGAATTTACCTCAAATCTCAGGAGGCTCCTGTGTCTCAATGAACCGTTTGACTACTCTCTGCAATAGTCGTCAGATAAGTGATACTTTTGTTGAAAGCTGATTGGGGGCTGCAGCTTAAAAACATCCCTAATAAAGCATTTGTTGTTCACTTCTCTCACTGCAACTGATGTTCATTCTGATCTCTTTAAAGATCTCTTCGGCTGTGAGACACACAGGTGTGCTGCACTAATCTGCTCATGTCAAACATCGGAAGACTGACGTAGGTGCTTTCACCAGCATGCTGTACCTGTTCACAGTCACATTCAGAGGAATATCTGACATCTAATTCATTTAGATTTTTAACACCTTAGGCCAGGTAAATGGTGATAACAGTCCTTGAAAATAGGCCTCTAAGCACTCGTACAGCCTCTGTAAATCAACCAATGGAATACATGTCCAGAGTCCGTAACTCTTGACGAAAGCTCCAGCCAGAGTGTGACTTAAAAGAGGTAAAACAAACATAATGTTTTACCTCTTTTGCACCATACCCCTGTTAATCCTTAAACAAATAACTGGGTATTGAATAGAGAAAACTACAGACTTTACCTGGGCTTGTTTGAATCCATTTTCGCTTCACGCTGTCATCTTTGGTTTCTGTGAGCTTTCTCCTCCTCTTCTCTCTGTCATGATCAGCCCCTCCCACTCCTCCTTTCACCTGCACCCCTTCCTATGCAACTGGCCCGACGGGAACAACTGGATCTGTAGCCAACAAATCAGTGCTGAGGGGCGGCTAATGTGTCGCATTGAAAAGTGCTTAGTGGAACTGAGGCGGGGACTAAAATCTTTGAAGCTCATCCATTGCCGTTTCTCGTCAATCTGGCACATTGATCTGCCCGAGGAACACAGGAAATCATTTTCAGTTTGGAGGAGAAGGGGCTTTCATGAAAAGAAGTTGTTCTTCTGCTTATTTGGTGACAGAAAACAAGATCCAGAGCTTTGAAATCAGCCATCGGAATCTGGATGTGTGCTGATAAAGTATAAGAGAGATGGAATGGTGTGCATGGAAAATGTTCCCAGAAGGAGGAAAAGATTAAGTCACTCAGCCACTGAGGATTAAATGATAATAAAGATCTTGTAATTGTCATAGAAAATAATTGATTTTTCAGTTAAATCAATAGAAACAAGGATGTAATCACAGGTGTTTTGAGCCTGGTGCTGGAATGCAGATTGGCAGCGTGTCTGCAGTTAGACACATTAACATTAACATCCATTAACATCCACAAACATTTTCTCACTCTTTTCGTCACGCCCTAACGTTCACGTTCAGACAAGTTCATGGTACAGTTCAGACAAAGACCGGTGGAAAATTTATTCAAAGACATATGTTCACTCATCAAAAATGGAAAACAGAGATTGATGTCTTGAGAGTTCTTCGGAAACACACTTCCTCAACCTGAGTGTTAATGACTCATTTGAATCTGGCATTACTGCCAGGCTGAGGCAGACTGAGATGAGGAGTGTCCTCTTTTCTCCAACAGTCACGAATTTAATGCTGGTATGATGGGGTCTGAAGGACAGCAAAGGGGCTGTGAAAGGCCTATGAAAGGTGTTACAGTACTGATCAACACTGAGGAGGAAGTACACACTTCCCCAAGCATTGCCAATTCAAACGGAGTCGACCGTGTCCACTTCTTTACACAACTGCTGTTACTAAATTATTACTCATAAAATCTATGACACTGGTTTAAAAGCCAACATTTAATGAGACACTTTTCTATGAAAACAGCCTTTTAAAAAAATATACGCTTGAAAATGTTCCCAGCCAACCTTTGATGAGTGACAATATAGTAAAAGAGTAGCTTAGGTAGCCTAAAAAAGATAACGTAGGAATAATTTTAAAAAATAATTTGTAAAATTATAAAGCTATATGAAAATACAATGTTGAACTAAAATGCAAAGACAGGCAAATAGTACTTGGTTGGCATGTAGCTGTGGGCTCAGCCGTTGCTCATCACTGTTATTTTCCGACTTCCTGAAACTGACCATCTTCCTGATGAGACTGACGATGCATTTGTTCTATGTCCTACAAATACAGCCTTGGTTTTTACAGGTTAAAGTAACTGCACAGATGAGAGGAAAACTGTAATATAACACCTTACTGTAAAGAACCCTTAAAGCACTGCCAGCACCTGCAAAGTTGTCACTCCTCTGAAATTCTCTGTAAAACCACAGCTGACTTGTTCATCAAAGACATCTGGGTTACGATGTCGGTAGGTTGACTTCGTTACCTTTCAGCCGAGTTAGGCCAGCTATTTCTCCGCTTTAGGCTAAGGCGATGAAAGCTGCAGCTTCACAGTCACTGTACAAACATCAGCCTTCACCCCTGCCTCTCAGCTGGAGTGTGTCTCGCTGTAAAGGATCTGTGTGTTACATTAAGCTCCATTTCTGTGAACATGTGTGAGAGGTTTGAGTCTTTGCTCACAAGTGAGGGGATGTCTACAGTGATGAAAAGTCGAGTCCTCAGTCTCAGTTTGATTGTAGCACCTTGTCCATTTATAGCCCGTCCACGAGCAGGTCCCCATTGGCGAACAATACTTGGTCTGTTCACGCGTGCTGGCGAGGTCAGTGAATGCCATACTTTGTCTCGAGTTCTTCGGCAGCGCGACCCAAGTGCATCTGTCTCAGTTTGTCCAAAAGCTCATCCAAAAGCGGCCGGTGTAACATTCCACCTCGCCCCCCTCCGGCTGCGAGCGAGCCTTTCTCGGCCCACACCCGCAGCATCTGGTAGTGAGCCTCCTTGCAGCATCGGTGGTCCATCTCAGCTTGTTCGATCTCCGTGTCCTTCAGACCGAGAGAACGCACCAGCTGCTTCACCTGCGGCACCGGAACCACATCCAGCACCGTGTAGATCAGCTCAGACACTGCAGAGGAAAGAGAGAGAGGGGTGGGTGTTCAGGGACAGTAGTTGTTTGTACGTTGAAGCCAACACACTCTGCTAAAGACTCACTTTTTATCTCCAGAGGGACGCAGTCAGGCAGACTGGACGGCTCCGGCTCAGTCAAATTAACCTGAGCAACGGATGTCACCTTGCTGTTCTTTGAAGGATCATTGTTGTGAATGAGGACCTGCTATGGGACAAGAAGACATTTAGAGATTCATCAACTGCCAAAGCACATCCAGACAATGAAAGTAACAACAAACATTAGGATCAAGATACCTGGCAGGAGTCTGTGGAGACAATGGACAGCTGGGACAGAGGAGTCTCCCGCCTCCTGCTTTTAATTTTAAACTGCTTTTTGGTCACATAGATGATAAAAATCACCAAAAGAAGTCCCACAGTTATCGGTCCAGCAAGCAAATGAACATAATTTTCATTTTTGGATTCAGAACCTTTATGAGGAAACAGAGAGGGACATAAATGCATTACTTAAGTCCAATATCCATTGTCATTCTTCTGATAATCTCTTTCATACTTCTTTTTGACTTTACACATGCATCTTAACCGCTTGAAAACACCAAATCACTTTTCCTGTATGTGCGAAGGTCCAGAGAATAGTTCCTAATAGTAAAATGTATAGTTTATTGAATGAATGCACAAAGCCTGGATTACCGGCACAAAAACTACAACTATTATTGATGACCTTCACTATAGGACTTTGAGCTTTACATTAAAAATGCTGCCTGCAAGTCCAAAACTGGGTAAACGCGTTTGAAAATAAAACAAATGGCAGACGTTTAAAAAGTTTATTAATAGAATTCGAGACTGCTGATCTTTGCTTTTTTTTGTGTCATGAAGAGAAGAGGATGTGAAAAAGTAGTGCAGAGGTTACCAGACATATTCAATGTATGATAAGTGTATGATCACATAATGAATTTGTCACTCGTCTGGGCAGTGGGACTGATTTATGCTTTAGAAAAAAATTCCCTGATGGTGCATACCTTTTGTTGCCTTAGGATTTGGGGTGGTAATGCTGTGGAGAACAAAGAAGAAGTTTAACAACCCTGATGAGGAAGTAGCACATCTTAAGAGGAAGTGATTACCAGGAAGGCCTATGTTGCCTTTTCTGCAATTGAGCTCAACAAGAATGTGGTTTCAATTGACACATGAACCGATACAAGACTATGCAATATTACGTGCACAGTAAAATGTTGCCGTTCTCATCCCGGTGTTTCCCTCTCAAACATCTATGATCTTGACAAAATCCTCAGATGCAAACACTGAAAGTTGCACCACAGGGCGCAGAGCTTTAGGTTGACCATGATAACCAAGAACTCGTCAAATTTTACACTCGGTCCTTATTACACTAAATTGCTAAATATTGTTGTAACACAGAATTCATTGGCTTCAGATCTTTCGTGCTACTCTCTCAGAAAATCAGGTCAGCAGTAGATTAGCGATATTTGGGCTTGTTAGTCACAGCAGAGCACTTTGAGTGTGTCATAACTTCTCTATTGTATTGCCAACAAATGGAAAGACTGAACAAAGACCAAGTTGCAAGTTTCAATTCCCTACTTTACACCAAAATAAAAAAACACAAACTGATCGAACTGAGAGATTGGAGTAATGCATGGATGGGGGTCTCACATCCAAGTTGTATACTCACTTTCTGCTCACTTGTTCACATTGGCCCATGACTCTTTCGTAGTTCTCTTTACATCCACATACGGTGCCTCTGTTTTCTGTGCCTGTCCACAACAAGAGTTCCACCATTTAAACAAAACTGAAGATTTACAAGATGGCCAAAACCATCCATGAAATCTGTAATACTACCAGAGCTGAAGACTTACATGTTTGGATTTCCTTTTCATTAGGTCCACACTTTGTACATTTGAGGCACTGATAGGTTTCTGTGTCAATATAATCTTTGTAATAACCATCTTCACATCGACAAATAGTGTTTTGGTCTCTTTTACATTCTGTTACCTCAGTTTCATGGTTTCTGTCTGCAAAAGAGTATACGACAGGAAATAAAATAGATTGATTTAATGTCTGATGTTCACCAAGATGGAAAAGTGAGTTAAAAATGATTATGTTCTACCTTTGCAGGTTTTGCACCGTCTGCAGTTTGGGGAAGCGTTTATCTGGTCGTTGTATTCCCCTTTCGGACAGGGTGTGCAATTACTTCTATGGCCCACAAAATGACACTTTTCTACAAGCTTAAAACCTGAAAACACAAAAAACAAAGTAATGCTTGTGTGAAAGATCAAATTAGCTGGCTGGAATGTGCATTATGTGGCCTGCAAAGAGCACCTGCTGAGCACTTGTTACAACATATCCCATTTTCGTTGTCATAGTCTCCAATTGGACACTTATGGTCGTCAGAATCTTGCAGCGTGGAAGCAGGGAAGGTCATGCACTGAAAGAAATACCTCACAGTGAGCTTAGCCTTAGAATATGAGGCATGTGTTTAAGTCCTCATTAATGCATTTGAAAAAGTTCTCACCATAAGGAGCAGTAAGAGGTCAATGAGGGCTCTTTTACCAGACCGTTGTGGATGTCCAGATCCCTCCATCATGTTCAACTTAATTCATTAACTTGATCCATCTGAGGTCACCTGGAAGAAAAAGAATCAATATAGCATGCCGAACGTTGGATATGTGCAGCTCTTTAGACTTTAAACAAGCTATTGATAGACCCTTTATTAACTGTAGCTCGCTGCTTTTGGCACTTATGTTATGTCCCTGTCATTAATTCACAAAGCTTTGTCTCTTTATTACCATGACATAAAACTTCACGAACATATCAGCACAGAGAGAAAATGATAAAACTAGATTTTCATGCAGAGAGCACACTGGAACTAATGGTGAGGGTAAAACAACAGCACTCCCATAATGGCATCAACTTATCTGCCGACATTACACAATCTGTGGTTACATTTGATGGGCATCTCTGCTTTTAAGTAACAGAGTAACCACTAAACTTGGTTGCGCCATGTGGAAGCTGCTGCTGACAGGTCATAGTGCGGCTGAAACTGCTCACACACAGCCCTGTGTGCGAAATAAATCTGACCATGAAAAGATTAACCCAGGCTGAGTCAGACACGCTCTAAACGATGAGCATACAGGTGACAAACAATTGAAGTTCAGGAGAAAACGTGGAATTAGTTTTTCTTGTTTTCACCTCGTAGACTAAAAAAATATACTAGTGTAAAGCCACACAGATGCTCTTCATGAAAAAAAAAAAAAACTAATCCAGGATTCTTAAAACCTATTTTACTATAATATAATAAAGACAATAAAGATAGCCAGTCGCACACTTTATTGTGGTTGTTATGTTGATGGGAAACGAGGAAATAGAAGGCTCGACAGTCCCAGGAGAAAACAAGAATGGTTTCCTCATAAGGACGTTGACAGATAAGACGAAAGGCAGGGTCACCCAAGGTAAAGGAGACCCTCTGTTGCCTCATCTCAGTAAAGGCACAAGTCAGTAAATTTCATTTAACCCCGCATACTCACAGTTACACTGACGTACTTTTTCAAGGTTTTCACTTTAAATAGCAGAATATCTTTGGCTGATTTGAGGGTGCAGGAGCGACAGAAGGCGTGCGGGTAATCTCGTGACAGGGAGGCTTATTCTCAGGCCCCCATTTCATCCAACGCGTCTGATGTTAATGTTCAACGACAGATCGTGATCTGATATACTTGAGGAAATATGCGGTTTGCCGAGAAGTAGAACAACGCTCTTTAATGTGGATTCAGAAAAACGGATGTCACGCATTCGTGCGCCACTAGTTTACCCCCACCCCTCTCTCTCTCCTCTCCGCACACTTTTTCAAACGTTTCAAACTTTCCATTATCAATCACTCAGGTTTATGTCATTTTGTTTTTTTTTGGTATGTAAGCGTAAAGTTTGAGGATCAACATCTACAGACAAGACATGACTTTTTTCAGAGTCAAGTTTCGGTTTTAAGAGCAGCACAGACGCCCACCACTGCCCCCGGGCTCTTGAAACGGCGCTCCCCCCCCCCCTCCCCTCCCCCCCCCCTCACCCCCCGCAGAGGCGCAGTAATGTTTGACCGTCACTTACCTGGAACACGCGCTCTCCGTCTACTTTTGTACCAGAAGTCCGAAAAAAAACGGCGTCAAGGGCGAATGGAGTTTGCTCTGCCAGGAGCCGAGCGGCACCTCGGACCTGCTCAGCCTCGGCTCAGGATGAGGAGGCGGACTCAAACGGGAAGTGGCTGCGTCACCGCCGTTTCAAGGAATTGTGCGGCGGCAGTTGGGCAAGAAGAAGCCCCGAGACGCGCGTGTGAAAATCACAACCTGAGCTCTGTTAGACACGAGCTGGGGTGGATTCCAGCGGTGTGCAGCCAGCCTCACACTCAGCACCTAGTGTGACAAACAGGAAAGTGAAAAGTGCTTCGTCATGCAATTCTCTGGAAGTCTTTGGGCCATCCTTCCCGAAGTTCTCCCTCATTTAAAGGCCTGGCTGGACGTCTTCCGGGACGCACACTTTATGGATGTGCCTTTAACTATTTACAATTCAGGAAACAATGACCAAAACACAAACTCACACAAAAATGTTTATATCTAACATCTGTTTTATTCGTATGAAAACGTAAAGGTGTTTGTAAAAAAAAAAAAAAAAAAAAAAAAAAACATTGACTCCTCTTTGTAATTTATAAATATGATAGAAACATGTGACAAGTTTTGACGTACAGCTCAAAGAGTGTGCCTGGCTGCTCGTTGGTTAACAAAAGAAGCAGTGGCCTGGAAGTTGGAACAAGTGAAAGCTTAGTGAGGCTCCATCATCAGAGTGTGTTCAAAGATAGTGTTTGTTCCTGGTTGGCTGGGACGACAATTTGGAGCAAAACAAATGGCAAAACCCACGTGGAGACACTCAGACAGACCTGTCCCCAGTGTCCCAGTCACAGATGCTCACAGAATCCCTTTATCAACATGCTCACACACACCACAAACCACTGCATGTGATAAACTAGGAGATGGTGACTGGTAAGAGCATATTTCAGTCACTTGAGAAAGAGCAGCTTCAGAGTTGTGCTGCTCCCTGCTGGCCACACAAACTCTCCAGTCAGATACTGGACATGCACGACTGCTCTCTCTGTTTTTCCAGTAAATGTTCATTCTTTGTGCTCCTTTGACCTCAAATATGAAATGAATAACATTTATTCATCAAGAACCTTTCTCAGATGAAGACATGTGGGGACAAAGCTTGCTTGAATAGACAAATCTTGAGCTGTTTTTTTAACAACAAAGGTTAAAACAATGAGATTTCATCCAGCAGCTCAGACTGCCTAAAAGTAACGATCCCACCGAGGTTTGTGGCTAATAGTTAATCTTTGTTATTAAAGGTTTAATTGCTGGGGCTCGGCTAAATCTTGCCTCCTATAGGACGGGGCCACTGACGCTCCCATTCCCTTTGGAGGAGAGCAGCTTTGTTGTTTCAGGATCATGGTCATTAAGCATGAGCTTTCAACTGACTCCTAGTCACAGTTCCTGTTCATACATGCACAAGCTGAGCAGTCATTGTAATATTTGTGCTGGTAGATTCTCTCTTCTAATTTATTACTGCCAGGACAAGACAGATCATACGGTGGTCCTGCTGAGTTATATAGATACCATGAGAAGGCACGGTTGCATTATAATGTATCACACTGCGGATTTATTGGTTGCCTGTCTTCACTCATTTATTGAGTTATTTCATTGTCTGTACATTTATTGAATATCTTATAGCTCAGTGGCCAAATTATGCCAATTTTAGGGACATCTTGTGGTAAATATTTGTACTGCAGCAGCAACTGTCAGAAATAATGGGAGACTACGCTATAACAACTTATTAATAAAGTCATTTTAAATATTATTATTACTGATATAATCTGACAGAATAAGAAGGTGAACATGTTATATTGTTGTTGGGATATGAAGTACCATTCTTTAACATTGTGAAGTGGTCCACCTTTAAAAAGCATTACTGTAGTTACTGAGCCGTAACTACAGCTCTGAAACATCTCAGGAGTTTTGGGAAATGGAACTATTTCAAACCTCCCTGGAGATGGTCATATCATTGCATCACTGCTTGGCACAGGCATGTTGAATCCATAGTTAACATTTAGTGACGCTCTTAGCTCTAATTTGTGGTTTGAATTATTATTTTAATATTCTAAAACACTGAAGAAGAGGACATTTTTACATGTTATTGTATATTGTGGACCATGACATAGTCCTGAGATTATCTACTAGCTAGTTCAATCTCATGGATCTTACGAGAACAGAGCTGAAGAGCTCATTCAGTAGAGCGAGACAAATACTTCCTCAGAAGAACCACATCCTTCCTTTAAGGGTGCAAATAATGTCTTCATCTCTTATTTATCTTTCATTTCTCAGCGTCCCGATTACACAGCTAAACTAAAAGACTCTGGAAAATGAAACTTTGCATAATTGCACATGACAACACACCGCTGACTCTCCCACCCAGTCATTTCGGACCAGTTGTAGGGACCGAATTCAGACTCAACATGTAGATTTTCTTCTAAAAATGTATTTGTTTACCTGTTTAGTTCATCACAGAAATATCAGCCCTAAACGTTCCCCTTAGCTTCTGTTTGAACATATCATCCTTACGGTCAAGCAGTGGCAATACTGAAACCTTAAGATGACTAGGTCTGCTCTAAGTCAGCTCAGAGTGATTTTGATGCTTATTCACTCTTGCCCAGTCATCTATATTTTCTGTATTAGTGTTCCTGCTTCTTCAGAGGCATGCACAGCCTTTAAGGCCGTCCCTCACACAGACCCTGCTGTCTGAGCCTAAGACTGAGGGGAGGTCACATGCTGCTGTGGTTGTGAGTTCATGCATAGTAGTGAAACTTCATCATAACAGGATCTCTCACTCCATTTGCTAAAACAACAAGGCAGAAGCTTAAAGCATTTGAAGCCAGAACGAGAACTTTAGGAATTGAAAGAATAGTATAAAGTGTAGTTTTTTGTTGAAAACGTTGCACACATTTGCTCGTTAGTTGGTTATCACTGATCAACTTGAAAAGTTCTCATACCCTTGTAGAGAGGTCAGTAGAGAGAGTTTTCTGGAGGTTTGCAATTTATATGAAACTATCTCATCAGTCTCCACAAGGTGGAAGTAAGAAGGGAAAAAGACAGAAAGAACATAACGGCTATCTACAAGCAAAATATTTCTTTTTGGATGAAACGAGAGAGGAGATGGAAAACGTGGAGGTTGGTGGAGGGTATGCTGTTGCAGGCAGGGGGTCCATGTAAAGACAGTTACAGGATGAGACAGAGTCAGAGCAAAAGTGTTGTTCTCATGATGAGTCATTATTGAAGTGTAGTGAATAATCTTCTGACACACTTCTGGTCAGCTTTCATTGCAGCACTCAGAGGGTCCCAGGTAACATCTCGTGGTATCTTTGTCACCATGGTAAGTGAAGACAAGATTTTAAGCTTCTTTTTAAGCTTCTTTTTAAAGTTGTTATTGTGTTTGATGGCAGGCTGTGTTCATGCTTGACTGTTTTGTTAGTTCCTACATCCTGCGTGACCCTTCACTGAGGATGAGATGTCAGGTATTTGTGTTAGAACGAGACAAATGTAAAACATAAATACGTAGCATGTTTCGCGGATTTTCTGTGAGACACTTCTAAAGCAAACTTGTATTTTGAGAGGAAACAACTAAAAACGTACGTGTCTGCTCATCAGTTGCTGATTCTTTTCGTTATGCAAATATCTCTGACACCATAAATAACCTATTTCATCGTCCTCTCTCTCTCCTCGTTGCCTTCCTGTTCTTTCTCTTGTTTGTTCCTTCTATAATGCAGCAACTCTGTCATTTTACCTTTTCCCTACTGTGTAGTCTTCTTTTGCTCCCTTCTGGGATCTCCATTCACTGTGATAGGACACAATATGAGTGGCCACTAGAAGATCCCAAATACTGTTGCAGCATGTGTTTGCCAGGTACAGCAACTTTGTTAAACTTTCCTATCTAAAACGTATTGATTCGATGGATGTTTGACCATAAAAGTATCATGTGTGCTCCAGGTCAGCATATGGTTCGGCGACAATCTGAAAATTGTGAGATCGAATGTGTCACCTGCAAGGGCAACCGCTTCTCTGCTAGCCACAACGTGGAACAGAGCTGCTCTGTTTGTGAAACATGTGAAAAACGTGAGTAACTTTAAGATTTTAAGACCTTTGGGGTGGGATACTGATAATGTGCCAGAACTGACATTTGTCAAATGTAGTAACTGTGACAGGCACTGTCCCCATTTGTCCTCTCAAAGATGATGAGTCATAACCCCGAACAGAGCAGGTTGTAAAGTCCTTAAAACAGCAGTCCTCAAAGTCAGTTTGTACACTGTCATCAAACATTCAGACTGAAGGCATGGGCTAGTTTTGATTTGAATCCATGACTGATCGAACATTGCTGTGAAAGAAAACCACATCCACAGACTCTGTGGTTTTATGGTTGCCCATACATCATGGTCATGTGAACTCTACATTTATACCTAGTAATTTGTTTTTCTGGCTAAATCTGATCATTTTCAGGCCATGCCAAGCAATACAGTTAGTTGTTACTCAGCTTAATCTAGAAATCATGCTTTCAGAGAAGTAAATACATAAATCAGGGGATTTCCCATTCGTGTCTCAAAGGGACATGACAGTCAAAATGAGATGAAACAGAACGGGGGGAGAGGGGTCTGTGAAACCAATGTTGAACCGGCAGTAGGGAAGAATTCTGCTGGGTCTCATTTTACAAGCTGAAAACACCAGCCTCTGTTGGCAGCCCACCAAGACAAAAGGAAGTAGACTAAATGGAGCATATTGGTGTCAGTGGAAAAAAAAAAGTGATAAACATCTCAGTGAAACACTGTACAGGTGATCAAAAACTGCTTATGTTTAAATGTCACTGTGGAAAAAAAGAGAAATTCAGCACATGCGTGAGAACAAGTTTGCGATTCTCGGGCTGAATTTCAGGTGTTTGGGTTTTTTGGGTGCAAAATGTAAATAGGCTTTTATATATCTTGCCTTTGAAGCTTTCTTTACATACTGCAACCTCAGGGCTTGCAACTATCAGCCTATTTTTATCGCAAGTTCAGTCATCACCGAACACGGCAATATCATCTGGGCTCGACAAAATTTTAGAAAAACTCTATTGTGTACTTTATAATCTCAGCAGAGGAAGGTGGGTGTCTAAAATGTCAAAAGGTCCACCGTCAGGGGCTTTATGCCTATTAAAACGTATGGAAAGTAATTTAGGTGGAACTCAAACCCACGCAAAAACTTCAGACGCTTCATTTGCAGTAAAACGGTGTCTGTTGTGCATCGGTCTTCATCACTGAATGTGCAGGTTAGCTATCTTAGAGAAAAACAGAACATGTGCCACACATTAAAGCCTCAGACTGCTTTCAGTAATGTCAGTGGCACAGGCGGTTCTATTCTATTACACGTCTCTTTCTGTCCTCGACATTTGCTCACATGGTAACCAATTCTGAAAACCTTTTTTTTTTTTAAATCTAGTTATAACCTCTTTCCAAATGATTGTCATGAAGCAGTAGGGGTAAAAGGGGATATAGTGAGCTGGGACTTCAATCCCATTCTCTGCATGCTGTTCTTAACATGAGGTTTGTGAGTAGTGATCCCCAAGGGATGAAGGAAAGGAAGGGGAATATTGCTAAATGTTTTTAACTCATCTCCTTATGTGCAACTGCAGATAGAAAATTCTGATAATTCTTCTTGGACACTTTCGTTCCAGCACTGAAAAACAGCAATGTGCTCTAAGGTAGTTTGTGATCAGACTCTACATGACATATTTGCCCTCCGAACCATGACTATACATGGCCCAAAACTGTTCAGTTTTTACCATCATACCTGATGTGGTATATCAAAAAAGGTATTTTGTAATGACTCCTGCTTTGTGAAAGTCATAAAAGCAGTTTTCGGTTCGCTCACATTTGACATCAGATTAAGGTGCGACACCGAAGCATTCTGTAAAAAAGCAACTGTTTGATCAGAGTGAAACTGCTCTGCACTGAAAGCTGCACAGAGAGATACTCAGCACTTTAAAGAAGAGGTGATGATATTACAGCTTAATGACCTAAACCTGCCAGTTTTAGAGTCATCTGGCAATTTCTTGAAAGTATCAGGTCTAACAGACACTCTCCTCATTTTCGTGTGCTCAGAATTGCAGTATCTGATGTCTCTAAGTTATATTTGTTATGGCAAACTGTTCTCCTCCCCCCCAGCCAACATGGAGCTCAAGACCAACTGTACAGCCACCAGTAATGCTGTGTGCACTTGTAAAGCTGGCTTTAAATGCAGTGACCAGGTCTGCACAGAGTGTGTGCCGACGCCACCCACCATCAAACCCGACCTGCCCGTGGCCTCTACAGGTGAGGGGCACCCGCCTTGCACTCTAAACTAAATTTGAAGCAGAGTTGCTCAAGTAAAACCGATTTGTACATCACAGATAATAGTTTGACAAACAGGAAAGCAAAATGCTCCTCAGCCCAACAGTGGAGTTACTTTGAAAAGCTGTGATGGGAAAATCATATTTCACATTAAAGCCGCAAATTAAAAGGAAATAAACAAAAATGATGATGCTAAAATTAGTAAACTTAACCATAGCATAATGAGAGGTTACTATAGATTTAACCATGAATAGTTTCTGTTTCTTTATTTGTTGCACCACAGAAAACATTTTAATTATGTGTGGTTAGAAATGTGGTCATGTGAATTCGCAATAAATACGCCACCAGAGTGCAAATGTTTCACTGCCCAGGGTACCAAAAACTTTTAATCTATTTCATATTTAGCAACTCTGGAACTGCAGTATCTTTAATCCCCACATTATTTTTACTCTGCACGAAACTTCCTCTTCCCCTAATCACCACTCATTCTTCAGGGGTGGAGCTGATTACAGAGCAGAAGGAAACCATATCTCTCCTTCATCACAAGAAACCAAAAGTTTGAGGAAGTGGCCACAGCACGTAAAACTGAGAGATAATACGCCTTATCTAAGGAAACAAAGGATTACAGGAGAGTCTTTTAAAAACTCTTGGATTTTAAAAATATCTGAGGGCCAGCTCTCACCCACCCAAGTCTATGTGGCATTGGGAATTTTATCTTCATTTTTAAATAAGGCCCCAATATGTCCTCACTTTAAAAAGGTGTTTCCAAATCTCCTCCCCTGTAACACCTATGGATCAATAACTGCTTGTTTCAGAGGAGAAGAAAGCACCGCAGTGAGACAGTGAAGGCAGTAGACAGTGAAGACAGAGTTATTTATTTCTTCATGATGACGGCATTGAATATGCAGCATTTTCATTTCACACTGACTGTGAAGAAATACACACTAACAAATGGAAAAAAGGGAAAACTAGTTGTCAGGAAATATGTGGTGTGACTGAGAAGAGAGACGTTTGACAAATGAGACTTGTGTACAGTGTGATATTTTTTACTTTCAGCCACCACACTCATAGAGCTCGCCACAACCCAGGCACCTCTTGAACCCAACAGAGGTAAAGTGAACAAAGCGCTATGTATCACTGAAGTGACTTCTTATTCCATTCTTAGTATCAAAACTGACCCTCAAAAATGGCCGTTTCTCTTCACTGCAGACACTGTGTGGCTTCTGGTGATTGTCGCACTGCTCTGTGCAGGAATCGGCCTGGTTTTCATGGCAAAACTCAAGCCATTTCTACTCTGGATCAGGTTAAATCGAGGTTAGTAAACTTCTCCATTTTCAATACCTTTTTAAACTGGCTGTACATCATAAAGAAGAAACCTTGAGATGACTAGGTGTGCTCTAAGTCAGCTCAGAGTGATTTTCTCATTTCTGAGAAAGCTGTCAGCCACCAATGCAGAAAGAGGTGCTTTGCCCTATTGACATCAGGTGAAGGGTCTGAACCTATGTGTTCATAGATTTTTTAGTCAAGATTTTGATTTTTAATTTAATTTGATGTATTTTTAATGTCCAAAAGTACACAAGGAGTCTTTGCAAAAGAAGCGTCCATCAGACGATAGTAAATGCACTGAGGAGAATATTTTTCTCTCCTTGTATTATGTCAGGGGGTTATTTCTCTGTATTCCAGTTTATCTATCCTTTACACCACTTTATTCTTCACCTTTTGCTCAGGTTACATGTTGACTCAAAACATTCAGAAACCTCCACCTGCAGAGGATGAAGGTGTCTCCAAACCGGTCCAAGAGATGTGCGGGAAATGTGACCAACCTATCGTCATGTGCATAAAAGACTAGAGCTTGATAGTGGATGGGCAAGAGATTAACAAGACATTTAGTGGATACAAAACAGAATACAAAACATCTGTAACTACTTTGTGCATTTGTGACAAATGAAGATTAAACAGTACTCCACTTTGCTTCAAGGGCCAGATAAATAGAAAGACAGTTTCCATTTCCTGGAGAAAAATGGGACTATTTGACATCTAACATTAATGTGGAAACAGTGGACACTTACTAACATCTTAATAACATCTTTATGTGTAACTGCACAGAAAAAAAACATCTATTAGTCACAAAACAGACAGATTCTGTGATTTTGCCATGCCCAGCATGAATTTCACATGTTTGGTTCATGAGTCCAACAGATTTTCTGTGTTTATCTGAGGAGACTCCTTAGCCAGTAATCCAATAGAGGGTTAGTCTGACGTGATACATTATCACAGCTTTTGTTTTACTGCAAGCTAGGATTTTTTTCCTAAACTTGAGCATGTTTTTTATCTGATCTGATTCACTTACAGTTTACAAAGTTTTAGGCTTGTAAATTATGTCTCATTCACACTTTAAAACAAACATGGAAGGGACAGAATACGCTGTGTGTACAGCCTCATCCATCAACGCCTCAAATCATGGACTTTGTTATCATTTGTTTGTCATTTCAGGACTGTTGTTCTACTAATGTATTTGTGTGACCACATGTTTGACAAAAAAACATGTCAATCAACACAATAGTTGCTTTTCTGTTACTTTATAGTGTTGGAGTGGACAGGTTTTTTTATACCAGTCAGCCATAACATGACAGCCACTAACAAATGTTGCCCCTTTTGTAAAATGCAGCCTGCTGGGAAAACCTGTACCCTGGTACTAAAGGGCTGAACGTTGTCTGTTTGCTTCCATGCTTGTGTTAAAAAAGCTAAGGGAGGGTGCAGTATTAAAATGCAAGCCACCGTGTGCTTGTCTGATTGTTAATGTTTTTCATTAAAATGACAAAGGCTTGTAGTGATCAACATGCAGTTGAACCAAAAAGTTTTTTCCTTATCATTGTTGGCAAATAGGAAAAGGAAGACAGGGACCCGTAAATGACTGAATTAAACAAAAAGCAATTGAGAGGCTCATCTAAAACAAACTGTGCCCCCTTGTGGTGGAACAGAGTGTATATCAGAATCAGAATCAGAATTATATTTTTTTAAATTCTTTTTTGCAGTGCACTCGTTTAAAGAAGAAAAAAATAAAATGAGAAAAATAAAATGAATACACTTTACAATCAACAGTTTTAACAAAGCTGATCAGTGTCTAATTTACTATTGTATATTACTTTATATACACATAAATATATAGAGATAAATATATCTGTGTGTTTGTGTTTTTGTGTGCAGCTTTAAAGTTAGTCATGAGTATTCATGCCATTGCTTTTTAAATAAAACTTTATTTCACTGTAAATGCCAGTAATCAGATACAAGAATTGAGCTGTCAGAGCTCATTCATAAGTATTTACAAGAATTAAATTACTACTTACAGAGAGGAACAAATTCCATTTGTTTTAAGTTAAAAATGTAAAAATGTGCAGTACGCAGTGAATTTTTCCAGAAAATTCAGATATCAAGTAGGAAACCATCACAGTTTGCCAGAGGATGATGAATCTTCTGCACAGGCATCTGTTGCTTTGCTATCACAGTCCAACAGTCCTCAAATCCAACATAGCGTGTTTTAGAGCCAGTCTAGATCCCAACAATCATGGCCTCCAAAACAAATGGGACCCTGAGGAGACGTCACAGAGACTCCTCCTTTGACATGTGGCAGTCCTTCCCCTGCTCCTGGGAGGGGAAGAAAATGTCCCTGATCTCCCCGCTCCTGTCCTCCTCAGAGATGTGAATGCTCGGGGAAGATGGAGGATGAAACACAGGTTTGTCTTGTTCATCTTTATCGCTGTTTGCTCTCTCTGTAGTCTTACTCCCGTAAATAGTCGGCCCAACTTGGCCCGTGAACTGACTGAGCAGGCTGAAGATGACCGTGCCCGGATTGTGGACGTGGACTGAACCTAGATAAAACATGAGAGGAGAACACATGAGGAGATGTTATCTGTCATCTGTGCTCACACTGTTTCACAGAATGAGACTACAAAGTATAACAGCACAACTCATGAAGATACCACAGCTGTTTTTTTAACTCGGTGCTTTCTGTATGACCAAACAATGTGAGTCAAGGACTTCAGATGAAAAGCGTTCATTTTACTTAGCAGTACCTTCATTGTTGGCTGAAAGTGACTGCTGCTTTGCACTGAAAGAGTCTCTGTGGGACTGATGAACCGATTCCTTTGATTTATTAGAGGTGTCTTGCCCTTCCTGAGGAAAAACACAACCACCAGTTTACAGCAAACCAAAGGAGGAGTGACTCAGGATTCTGTATGTATGCACATGAGTATTTATGATACGTACTTTCTTACACAGCTTTGCCATCGCTGAAAAAAAAAGATGAAATGATGAGTAACAGAAAGTAATTTTCTATTATTGATGACTCACCAATGTACATAACAAAAGGAAATAATGAGAAAAATGCACGCAAAGGTCATGACAAGACTGTAATTTCAACAGTTTCCAATTGTCTCAAGTTAAAGGAAAAAGTTGATTGTTTCTATGAATTCATATAATCAGATAGCTCAATTGAGACAACAAAAGCCATTCTGAATGTAAAGGCATCCTTACTTTGCCTGAAACAGGTTTCATCTTTCGGGTGACGCATGCAGAACAGGATCACAGGGGTGAAAAGTATCATGAAAAAAAATGGACAGAAAATGGCTACCAGAAGACGGCCTGAATCTGTTGCAGAGAAAAAAGAAAAAATCCACAAAAGTACAAAAAATACGTATAATTAACAATGTTTGCAAAGCATGAATGATTACTGCTTTATGTCTCTGTTATTCATTAAGTAAAACCTTTTGGCCAGATTTTCATGAAAGCATGTAAAGTATGGGCAAAAGAAAAAACAGCTCATATTAGTATCTGCACCATGAGTCATGCAGAGCCACCACTGGGTCACCAACACACACTGTGCAGAGGGGGATTGTTTCAATGTTTTAATCAGCTATTAAGTTATATTTTTCTCTTATCACTATTTGGTGATAAGAGAATCACCAAATGTCACCCTGTTATTTCCATGAGTAGCAGGATGGAGACCGTGGCTGTCAGCACAAACCACCAAACTAATCCATTAAAGCTCAGACCAAGTATCGAATGTGCTATGATGGCCTCAAATCTGCTGAAAACATAACAGTATCTCCTCCAGTCGTACGCAGTCGCACTCACCTTCTTTGGTTTTAACGTCTGTATCTTCTGTCGGGACTGACCCACGGCTACATCTGTGTGAGAGAAGGATATAAAAATCCCAATTATGTGGCCTAATAAACAAGAGTAGAATGCAGTGTCCTCTACAAATTCAAAAATATTTTCAATGTAATTTTTTAAGCATTTTTTTTAAAACTCCACTATTATTGATTATTGAGAGTATCCAGGGAAATGCATTGCTCACCCTGGAAACTGGCACCCTTTGGTGGGTCCCAAAAAAGGGCGAGGCGTCAGCCCTGCAGTGGCAGAACAGAAACATCACCGGGTCGGTTTTCCATTTCAGAGAATGATAACATCAAAGAAAAACCACGCTGACTTAACATTAAATGTTAAATTTCCCATTCTTTTCATTGAAATGAGTTAAACTAGACATCCTGCTGAGCTGGGCTGCTTTGGAGATGTGGAGGTCAACATGCTGAGGATAAATGGAGATGTTGGCGCTCAGTTTTTGGCCTGGAATCTTGTTTGATTTCACATCCAGCCTTGGCTATCCCTCATTTCCTTTCATTGTTGTTAGTGAAAGGAGAACTTATTGTGCCTTCCACTTACGCACACAGACACACACACACACACACACACACACACATATGTACAAAAAACAAAAACAAAAACAACTGACGCTTTTGAGCCACTTGGGGGCACTGGAAAATCGTAAACGCAGCACTATTATGTAATTTCTCCCCAATTGCTGTCTGGTGGTGAAAATTTACAGTGCAGAAGGATTCTCAGAGCTATGTGCAGGTGGAGAAAAAAAGAGCTGACAGTAAATCCACTGATAAAACAATCTGTTGAAAGTCTGTAAGAAACCTCTAATGAATTTGTTTTTCAGTAGGTTTAGGAAACGATCTGGATTTTCACACCATGTTAGTGTCTGATTGTCACCCAGTATATGTAACTGACTAAAGATATTTAGAAAATATGAATAAAGCTGTATTTTTTAACATTTTTATTCTAATTGACAGAAAGTTCAGACATATTGTCAAACATATTTATGCGTATTTTGGATATGTGCACATAAGTCTTAAGGTAGAGCCCCTATTATGATGGATTTTGTACAAAACATATTATTTGAATTACCCCAAACTGGTAATCTTTTTAACTAAGACAGATAATGTTGAGACGCAGAGTTCAGTGACTGTTTTTTGTGATGATGCACCTGTAAGCATCTGCTTTGTAGCTACTGAGATAGTAACGCTTGAAGACCCAAAGGCCCTCTGCCCTGGGTTACATCAATATCAGTATTTACCGGCTGTGTCTTGTGTCTTGACACATTTTTTGCAGTTCTCTGAAAATGGCGATTTTTTAGTGCAACTGTAACCAGGCTCACAGACGCACTTCAGGTCGGCTGTGCTTGTGCAGTTCTTAACCACCCTCAGATGATATTCTACGACCAAGCAAAAGAGAGGTGATGTTACAGACAAACAGGTGTTGTGGCAATCTGGGGATAAAATGAAGCCGCTAAAGGCAAGAATAATGCTATCTTACTTGGTGAGCAGTCTCTATAGCAAGGATGGCAACTTTCCTCGTTGTTCCATTCAATGTCTGTGTATGTTCCAGCAGGACAGGGCTCACACTCTGTACATGACTTCTTGAACTGACCTGAAAGAAGACAGAGAAGCCACTGAAAGCAACCGGATGGCACAAGGTGCCGTGAGAGTGTGCAGGCGCATAATGCATATCAATGAAGGATGTGGCCTCAATCACCATTTTCTAACCAAGCAGCAAACAAAAGAAGTAAAAAAGGAAGAGAAAAGAAATCAGTCAAATCGAGGAGAGGATTATCTTTAGCTACCACAGCTGATTATTGTATTAGGTGAAACCACTTTAGCCGCAAATGGGTAAGAGAGAAGAAACAAAGAAAAGCATAGAACATTAGAGAGCACTTGAGATGTCTTTATTTCTTACCTGCTGGACAGGAAAAACACATTCTATCACCATCCTGGTATGTCCCATGTGTCACCTAACGTATTGGCACAAATAAAGCAGAAATCAGATACACACAGATACATGACATTTTCATGCAGAATGTATTAATTCATTTGGCTTTTGTTACATACATACATACACACATACACGCAAACATGGCACTTTAATAAAAATCCATCTTAAAACACCGAAGCTTTCTTTTTTACCGAGGGAAAGCTGAGCCCCTTCTGTGCAGACAACATAAGGACCGCCACAAAGTATTGCACGTATCCCATCCTTTGGGCAGAGACTTGGAAGAAAAACACTGATAAATGTAAGGGTTAAAAAACTATATGATTTGTAAATGTTTATGTTAATAAAAACTCATCTCACAAACCAAAAAACAGGTTTTACCTTCGGTGTGATGCTTCTGCTGCTGTTATTTTGTTCACTTCCTTAAGGTGTGCCGCTCTCTTTCTCTTTGTTTGTGTTCTCACTAACTTTACCCATCCTTTGTGTAAACGTTTCCTTGACTGGGTCTTCCTGTCTGACTGTCTCTTCCTGTCTGACTGTCTCTCATCCACCCACTACCTTTTCTACGCACATGCTGCTACCCTGTTTACATGTTCTGCACCTACTCTTTGAACTGTCATCCAGCTCAGATCTCTTCAGCAGAGCCTCATCATTTCCACTCAAACTGTAAGCTATGACAAAGACTAAAACGAGAGTTGTCTGCACACCTAGCATGTCAACAACATTGTGGAGCTGCAGATCCTCATGGCAGTGGCTGTTGGAGCTATTTTCTTATCATTTTTCACTTTCCCTTGATTCTTTCTGTACAGTTTTTTTCTACACAATATAGTGTTATGTATGGTAAAATCCAATGGTCACTTTAAAAGTATAAAACCACCTCACATACATATCACACCATGCTAAAAATTCACAGTGGCAGAAGGACTGACTCTTCCCTTAATTCATAATACGTAAATTATTGTTGGCTGTGTCACTCTTCATCATTTGGTGACCTTACTGAGGACAGTTCATTTTCCTGGAAATGGTTGCTTGTCCTTGTACGTCCTGTGTGTGGCCCTGCGATGGACTGGTGGACTGTCCAGGGTGTACCCTGCCTCTCGCCCGTTGACCACTGGGATAGGCTCCAGTTCCCCCCGCGACCCCATCAGGGAATAAGCGGTATTGATAATGGATGGATGGATGGATCAAATATTCTACCTGAAATAAAAAGCATTACTTCCTGTGTATATGCGGCGAAACATGGGGTTCAATGAAGAATCCAAATTGACCAAAGGAGTAAGAGTGTGTGTGCATATTGGTTAGTCTCTGTGTGTTCCTGTGATGGACACACTTTAAAAACATGTTGGATCACATGATTTGAATGTAAATAAAGGATTTGGTTTAAATGAAATCATCCTCAGTCAAATCAAAGGCTTTATAGACATTAAGGAAAACCATCCATGCTTCAGATTCAGTTAAACCAAATGGTCAAACCAGATCTAATATTGATAGAATCTGTCATTTAATAATCTGATTATTGAAAGCAATAACAAACTCACACAATGTTGCTGAGTTGCATCTTTTTATTCATTCAGTCTCTCTTTACACGTTACATACTGTAGCTCTGCAGTGAAGCTTTTAAGCCAAGATGACTTTCCTTGTCGCAAAGTCACACACTTGTTCCTGATGCTCAGGACAGTCGTCCAATTGTTACATGACACAAACTACTGTTAAATCCATACAGTTAACGGTTTCTATTTAGCAAAAACACAAGATAACAGACGGAGAGAAAAAAAAGCATTTCATCTGCCGTAGTTATTATTGTGAATCCTTTCAGACCAATCAGATTTGTGTGTCTTATTTGAAAGCCTTTTTGAGGTGTGTGACTGGACAGTCTTCGTTTGCAGCCTATAAACACATGTGGTATATTCAAAGCTTTATTTCCTTAATAATTTCAAAGCCATCGTACAGTCATTTTGCCAAAGCATTGGTATTTAACCGGCGCATTTTCCTGAACTTGAGCTATTTTTAAAACTGACTTTACTTGGCAACCACAGACTCTCATATAGAAAGTCTACAGATGGAAAAAAGTGATATATCACTTGATTTATGACTTTAGGGGTGACCAAAAGACAGCTCAGTTTAAAACGTCAATTGAAACCAATACAAAAGCTGTCAAATTGTTTCATTCTGCTCTTTTCAATGCCGTGCATATGCCTCAGTAAAAGTCATTTTAAAAATACTCACTGTACAGACATAACTCTCAAAAACACACCCTCTGGCACATGCATACACAGAGACTCACTCAGTGTGTGAAAAGGAAACAATATTGAGAGAAATAGTATTTTACGACTCACACAGTTAACCTCAGATCTCTAAACTTCTGCTTTTCGAATCAGCCAATCACTCAATCAGCTGATTCAGCCGGCCTCACATGCATGAGCGGAAATCTGTCCGACCGTTGTTACTGAAACAAAATATTGATGGGTGAGAATGGTTCAGCTACACAGGAGAAACAACAGCCAGGACAACGTTTTGAATAGTGTCCGATAGGGAAGCAGTGATATAGGCGTTGTTTTCCCTGGCAGTTCTCGAGTCATGATTAAATACATCCAGAAAAAAAGAGGTAAGAAGACGAAAGGTAGTGATACGTTTCCAGCGTGTGATGTGATTTCTTGTTTGTTTGTTTTACAAGTAATATAGCCGATTGTTTCATATGATTCATACAGTTTTGCTTCCTTTCTATGTGCAAATGCTTATAGGCTCAAAAATAGGTTTAGTTATATACATCAAGCACCTTGGAGAGATAGCATCCGCTGCAATAGTTAGTCTTTTTTTCTTTGCAGTTTCCTGTTGAGTCATAATCTGACCATTTCATTTTGGCACTCAGTGGCTAACTTGCATTTTTATGACCTTTTTTCTTCTTCAGCTCATCCGCCTTCCATAAAGCGATTCTGCTCAAGAAGGCAGCGCTGCTCAAACGTCTTACTATAATCTACAAAAAGCATGGCTACTGGAGTAAAACTATGGTTTTAACTTCAGTCACATCACTGCAACACATTTCATGCCTACATCTAAGACCAGTCCCCCCCCCCCCCTTTGTCTTTGAGCTTTACTGCCTTACTCTAACTGTTTCCACCTAATAAAGTGGAGAAAAAGCACGTCAGGGGATGTTTGCAGATGGTCACAACTTTCTTTTCTGCCACAGCAGGTTTTTATTCAGCACATTATCTCCATGAAATTACATTGATAAGTTTTTTTTTTATTATTTCAATTAACCTACCCTTTTTTTTCTAACTGGTTTTTAGCCTATGGAAAGAAAGCGTGGAACATCCAGAGTATTCTATGATGTGAAATGTTTATGATCTTGGTGCTAAAACTTTGCACATAAAAATGCGTCTTCTGGTTGTTGTGAGTTATCCAGTGAAATGACATGAGTGCTTATACTAGCCGGATTTTTCTGAGCCAATCCTCACAGCTAAAGTTATGGTGATATCAAGATGTAGCTTATTATTACACCCTTTGCAATAGCCAAGAAATCAGTAGCCCATTTAGGCATTCATCAGCAGATTTAGAATTTGATATTGATACACAGTTGAGCGAGGGCACAAGGAGGGTCCTCGTACAAATCTCGTAATGAGCCTTGTTGCATTTTCTCCACAGGCATTCTGGCTTCATGCCACAGTCGACTAACTGCTGATACTAAACTGACCCCTAGCAGTGATTTGGAGCGTGCATGGTTGTTTGTTACTTTCTTTTTTCGTGGCCCTCTCCGGCAACTTGTCCGTGGTTAAACCTTGCCTCTCACCCAGTGACAGCTGGTTACAGGAAATGAGGTGATTCACAGTCTATGAATAGAGTGGGATCAGAGCTGTCGCTCACCATTTTAAGTTACATGCCAAGCAATACTTGAAGGATTGGCGAGGCATGTTGGTAGTTTTGTACACGGTCAGGGACCAAAATAAAAGTTTTGGTATGTTTACTTTCTTTCTGCATGATTTAGTTAATTTTCGAATGACACAAAGCAAACTAGCAATGCAACCACAAGGCAGTAAAATGCTGTATCATGACATCTTATTAGGCTTTAAGTGTGAGATCCCTGATCCCTGCTTCCGTCTTTACTGATGAGTGAAACATCCACTGATTCCAGGTTACATTTAGAAGGTCATGGCATGATTCCTCTGGTGGTGTGCAGTATAAACATGGTTTGTTATGCGTTCCTGCTGCCTTACTGCACTGAAAAAAAAAGATAAACAGCAGCAGCAGACCTTCATTCTCCTGAATCTTCACCTCACAATCCATAACAGATATGATATTTCTAAACTTTAAAGCTCCCATGACTGATCTGCATGGATGACATAAGAGCAAACGATATGCTTCAGTGGTTAAACATGTCAACATGTAAACATGGGGTTGCCGCAGCTATTGGTGAGTATTGCGTTGGTGTGGTACTGCGGTTGAAGACAGCAGGGATCATGTGAGGAGGTGTCAGGACCTCCCAGCACCGGAGGAAGGTGGAGAGGATGACGACTTGTTGTTTTCTCTCTGGTCACTCTCCTCTGCTGGTGCCGGTGCTGCAGGGTTACTGTAATAAAACAGACAAACATACACGTCAAGGAAAGTGAACATTCCCCATGTTTCAACCCATTACTTCATCCCAAAGGTCATTTTAACTTTGCTTCCTGCACCCAAACAGGACAGAAAATAGTTTTCCGATTAGTTAATCCCCATATTGTAAATGTACATAGAAACGTTTATTCACATGATGCAAATAATACATAAAACATAATAGCAAAGATAAAAATGTCACCAGAGAAACTTTATATCTTTAAAGCCCCTCACAATTTAAAACAGTTTAAACATGTTACTGTTGCAGACACATGATAAATAAAGTGCATGCCTACTCGTCTCCAGTCTGAGTGATGAGCCTCCTGCAGGTTTCCATCTGAACATCCAGGCCTCTTTTCATGGAGCACATCTCCATGTACTCGTGCAGGTGCCGGTTCATGTCGCTCTTGGCTGTGGCCAGTTCCAGCTGTGCCAGCAAACATATATTCAGCATGTAAATGCCACATCTATTTTACATAACAGACTTTTTTTGCATTTCTTCATGTAGAGTAAAAAACCAAAAAAAGTTGTTTGCTTGCAAACATAAGAGATAAAGAATATATTGTTAACAAATTATATGAACAATTTTACCAAAGCTTAATGATGCATCAGTCAAATTGTATGGCTCTAAGTCAGTGTCAGTTATTAAACACTTTTACATTTTTAAAAATAGAGCAAGAGTCTGACCTCAATCTGGTCAATTGTCTCCTGGTATTCCTTCTCTCGGGACTTGAACAGACATTCTGTATCATTAATTACTTTTTCCAGACAGTCCTCCTGGTAGACACAAGCACAGACTTATTTTAAATGTGCATAAAGTGATACATGTGATGAAATGGAAAATTTTGAACTAAGTTTGAGAGGCCACTAAAGCTCAGAAATATAAAAGGCAAAGGCTAATTTATGCTCCCCGCAGCTCAAATTTCACTGACTAATGCAGCACCTCCCTTCAAAGGAACAACAGACTGCTCAATACCGGCAAATGAAAACAAATACCTACATGCATTTTTGGGAAACAAACACACTCTGCACCAACAGAGGTTTAATCTCTCTATTTATGGTGCCAAAATGATCCGACAACAGGGAGAGACTATCGACTGAGACATGAACCTGCAACAAGATGTAGGTTTCACGATTCAAACAGTTTGAATCAAACAAATTTGAGTCATGAGTAATGCTGAGTTCACTCAAAGACATCTGTGTTTTTGGTATACGTGGAAATGGTTGACTTTCATTTTGGCTCCCAAGTTTCTCACAAATCAGGTGCAGAGTGAGATGTGCTGCAACCCAGAAGTGTCCAAAATGTTGACATGGGTATTTTTCTAAATTACTAAGAATCACCGTGAACACCAGCAAAACACACACTTAATACACTGGTGAGTCACCAAATTGACCACCAAATATCAACCATACACATTCTACTGTAGTTTCAGTGAGTCAGACATAAACAGACGCATCAAAAATAGAGCTTATCTATTATGAATTTGGTTATGTCTTTAATTTTTGTCATATCAACACTCATAACTCATTACCAGAGGCTTCTGAACACGGCTTTAGTTTGGTGCGTGTACATAATCATGCCTCCCCTTATTGGAATGATGTGTGGCCACAGCCTACCTCTCCCGCTGGATGGGTGGGATCTGGAGGCAGAGTGCATCCTGGGAAGTCCTCCCAAAGAAGCAATGTCTCCTCTGTCTCCTCCCAGGCCAGACTGTCACAGTCATCCTCAAACTCACATTCACGCCTGAAGTTAGAAAACAAAAAGAAGGCTGACAAGGTGGCGTGTCCATTACTGTTAGAGCTGAAAGTCTGACCACTCACAGCTGGTTCAGCATCCTCTGCATCTCCTCGTTGATCTGATTGGCCGATGAGCCAAAGTGCTCCTCCTCTTTCACAACGCCTCCGTCACTTTCAGAGGTGCTGACCGGCTCGTCGCCCTCACTCCCGTTAAAGGACAAGGGGGTTTGCTTACGCCGGCAGTTGAGGGGGGACTGGTTGTTGGGAACCTTGCAGCAGCATTTTCAGGATTGGGTTAGTGGATCAAACTCTTGTGGCCAATGACTGGGTTTCATTTTAGCGTCGATACCTGATACATCTGGATCACGTCTTCGCAGTTCCTCTGCTGGGCCACGTCACACAGGCGGGCGGTGATGTCAATCCTCCTGCAGATGTCCATGTCCACTTTCATGGCTTTCTCCTGAATTTTACTGTCCAGCTCAGACAAATTCTGCAGAATGCAGAAGAAGACACACCAGAAACATCTTCTGTGAGCTCTCATGAGTGTACGACAGTGTTGTGGCTAATCACAAAGCTTAACCAATAAACAGCAAAGAGCTTTCCTGTAAAAATCAATGCTAAAGTCCATCCATTACAGACAGTTCATCACTAACAAACGGCTAAAGGAATCAGGAAATAGTTTGTGGGAACTGTTTACACTCACATTGCTCATAAGGCCTTTGAACAGAACCAGTTCTGCCTTCAGCTGTTGCACTCTGAGAGCCAGCTCATCCTGGCAGCCCTCACTCTCCTGCAGGTCCTGCACGTTTACAACAAAGAGAAGAAAAGGCCAAATTTAAAATACCAAAAGCAAACATACATCCAGAGATGGTCATGGCTTACGCAAGCAAGGATCCGGCAAAAAAACAAAAAGACTTATCTACAAATCACACATAAACCGTTTAAACCCTATATGTAAAACACTTTGTGAGAAACTATGCACACGCATGATGGGAGAGACACACAAACATCTGCCTGCTGACGTTCTCACTCTCGCTACAATATTGGCCTGGCTCTGTGGAGCTACAGGGTTTGTGGTTTTTAGTCAATGTGGTGCAGCTGATGAGATGCTGTCAGGTGATAGATTACTGGCAATTGTGCGCAATAACATTAAGGAATAACATGCACATACCCATACAGGAAACCACCCCAAAAAAAAGAAGTAGCTAAAAAAAACAATATTTGGTGTCTGAGCCACTGACACAGGACAGAACTGAGACAATGATACAGGACAGAGCTATCACTTTTGTATATTAGTCATTTTTTAATTCTTTCGAATGAGAATGGGTCGGATGATTTAATTTGAATTGAAGTCTGCTGAGAAGAGAGAGATAAACATCTGCTTTATGTGTGAGTTAGGACTTCACTTAGAGTCAGCGGTGAGACAGGAAGCAAGAGCGCCCGCAGTCAACTCCATGTTGAAAGGAATGTTCAGCTAACCTTCAGCTTTAGTGCGACTCAGCAGCTGATTTATACTGAAATATTACTTTTTTTTACCGTGTCATCGGAACGCACTTTGATTTCCTCGAGGCTAACTCTGGAAAACCATTCAATCTCACTTTTAATCAAATGTACGTATTCACACAGGAGTTATTTACGTCAATTCATCAATACGTTTCTGATAGTTTTTAAAGCTTGGTATGCTTATTCATATTTATTTGATTATACTCTGCAGTATGATCTCTAATGGAACTTGATCTACTTTATCTACTTTATCTGTATCTATTTGCATTTAAATGTTTTAATATCTGATCTGCTTAATTTACCCCCAAAGTGAATCCTTCACTTTGGGCATTGAACACGCCTGGGAGCGGAGGATAAGTGAGTTTTTCCATTTTGTATAGAAAGATTTTTTAATTTTTTTTGCATGTGGACTATGAAAAGCATCCGTTTAACTGATTTATTTCACCAAACAAATATGAAACACTGTCTTCATAATGTTTTACGCAACCTTTGGGGCTTTGTTAATGGGACATGATTGATACAAACGCACAAGCACGGGGCAACATATTATTACCTCTTGCAGGTCTGCAATCTTCTGTTGTAGATCCATTCTCATGGTGTATTCTTCCTCCCATCTAAAAGAGATGCAAATCAGTATAAGTAAGAATATTATCCTGGTGCTTTAGTTTCCTGATGCAGACACAAACACAAAGACATTAGGGGATCTACATTAAACACTTAAAGAGTCTATATTATTAGAATAAGAAAAAAATATATATATCCATCCATCCATCCATTATCGTTACCGCTTATTCCCTAATGGGGTCGTGGGGAGAACTGGAGCCTATCCTAGTGGTCAATGGGCGATATATATATTATTAGTAATGGTATTAATTGTAGTATTACTTGCATCTTCTGTACTGGATTTATAAGATGTTATACCCTTCTTGGTGTATTTCTCTCATAACTCATGTTACATGTCACATAACTCTGCAGTCCAGGTTTACCCTTAAAAGGAGCCAAACTAGCTAAACCTGCATCCTGGTTGCTGAGTCAGCAGGCAGCTCTGGCCCCTCTGTCACTTGTGTGTGTGTGTTTGACCAGCTAAAACAATCCCATTTCAACAAACCTGTCTACAGATGGTCAAAGCTTTTCCGAATTACCCCCAAACTGCAGATGCTGCTGCATCCACAACAGACTGTAAAAGCCTGCATCACTGATTTCATGTCCTGCCCCTGTAGACCTATTTCCCTAAACATACATGTGTTTAATTCCACTGTAAAATCCTTTAGAACTCAACCTGCACACTCACTTCTGAGTCACCACTTTTGAAACACCAAACCTTGACAAGATTCAGATCCAGATCCCTAAAATATGACTGCTGATCTATATGCTGTGCGTGCAGCGGCTCGGAAAATGTGCCCACCCATCTGAACTTGTGTGTTATGTGTTCGTAGATCGTGTGACTTCACGCCGCACATGCTGGGGGGGGGGGGGGGGAGACCACGCACTGCAGTCTGCAGACTCTTTTCTGAAATGCTGTTTGAAATGCAGAATGTTGCAGCACACCGAGCCCTTCTGGGAAAACTAAATCTGAGTCATTAAACAAAGGTTGTTGCCGTGGTGGGGGACGCTTGTTCAGCCAGTCAGGTGCGAGGAGCCGGGAAGCGTTTTCCCTCTGCAAGCTGAGCCACCATCCAGCAGCGAAAGCTTGCAGTGCATGCTGCATTGCAGATAGAGTGTGGAGAGGAGAGAAGGGGATGCTGCGCAGCGGAAGAGAACGTAAGAGGGGGAGAGGAAGTGGGGAACTGTGTCTGGTTTGACACAAGAGAAAAAATCTGAGGTGGAGACAGTGGTGGACCGGGTGGTGAGAGTGTCGAGCAGTGAGATGACTGGAAAAAGGTGAAACTAGGCCACGGGCGAAATCTTAGACTCTAAGTAGATGATTACGAGATAACAGAGACACAAGGGGAGGAAAAAGTTTGAATCAGTGCAATCTGCACCACAAGCTGGAAAAAGATTACCCCAGAGGGACTTTACATGATTAATTCACACAGTTTTTTTTCATGGTACAAACTGAGACAATGCTGAGACCAGGTTACAGTATCGAGTGGGACAAGATATGGCCGTACTCCATAAACACAGCATCTTTCATGGACAAGAGTAACTCAGGCTCTCATATGCCTCTGCACACAAAGACAGCATGTGTCTGAGCTAACTCGAGTTGTTGTCCCTGTCCCACAAAGAGACCACTATACCCTGGTCAGCGTCTCTTCTATGACCAATGCATGGCTGCTCATTCGGACATAATCTGAGGGAATCCAGCGATAAATGTGCTGCAACATGAGGCCTGTTGGAAAAACTTTCAGACTCAAGAAGGAAAATGCAAACAAAAATTAAAGAAAGGTCACAATGTCTCATCCCCCCTTTCTGCACACACAGGCAGCGGTCGCCCAAACTGGAGATCAAAGCATTCAAATTTCAAGTGAATGACGTCACCATGAGCCCATGGCTGGACCGGGAGATTCATCAGAGGACTCTTTTGTACATGACATCATCCCAAATAGCTTTGGCACAGATCTTCCGCACATAATAAGCGGAATGATGTCAAATGAGCCACCTTTCCAAACCAGGTCCAGATCAATTGAAACAAGGGCAAATCTGAATTTTAATCAACAATGAATCAACTTTGAAATGATAGGTCAGAACTGCATTCTTGAACATCCTGCAGCAATCCAGTCTCAGGTGGGCAAGCTGTGTTTACACGGTTGTGCGACTACCTGACCTTTACCCACTCTTTTTAAGCTCTGCCCTTGATTCAGCTTTAAATTTAGCTCCCGACGGGTCCACATTTTCTGTGTATTTGTGGCAGCTGCACCTGCCTCTGTGGTCAGACATGAGGCGAATGCAGGAGCTGCGGGACAGGGGAGGATTTGTGCTGACTCCGCTTCAGCCCGAGACAGCTGACCTGCAGCTACTTTACAGCTGTGTTCACTCCACAGAAGTGCACCATAAAACACTCTCTAGAAAACAGCAGTACAATCCACCCCCCACACAAATGCACCTAAAGGATGCACAACAGTGTACTAACGGGGCTCAAATCCATTTACCTGCGTTTATACTCGTCTCTTTCCCTCTTCACTTTAGCCAGGACATTATAAAGGGCCCTGATCTCGGGGGTGATGGTGTCGATCTGGACCCCAACTCCATCTGGGTGCATCCAAGAGACCCCGGGGCTCGTCAGGCGCTCGGCACTGGAGCCGAACTTGCGGGTGTGGTTGTAGGACCAGATGGTCCCTGGTAGGAACCGTGGAGGCGGGTTGGTGGAATTGCCCACACCTGTGCTGTTGCTTTGGACCGTTTTGTTGGTACCAGATCCCGGAGAGTCCACACAGGGGGATGCCTGGCTGATAGTGATGGCTGGATAAGGAGCGGTGTTCGTTTGGGTGGAGTTTGAGTTTTCGGTGGCTGCTGGTGGAAGGGTTGATGTGAGCGCTGGCGGAAACAGTGATGTAGGCCTCCTGGCTGAGTTGTTGGTGTTGTGGAAAGGGAGGGAGCCAGGCCTAATGGTTATAGTCCCCACGAATCCGGTCTGCACACCCGCCTCCTGGGTATGCGGCTTGTTCTCACAGCATCCCCCCGGACACGTCTTGTTGGCGTCCAGGGCCTGCTGAAGCTGTTTCTCCAAAATCTTATTTCTACGCTCGAGCTCGTGCACTTTGGCCAAAAAACACCTGAACCTCAAGTTGAGGGTTTTCAGGACACTGATGTTGGATCCCAGGTCGTTTCGGAGGGCCATCGCTGCAGGGGGGTGCGGCACTGCGCGGTGCGGATAGGCGCTGCTGTGGTTGGGGTGGAAGTAAGGTGAAGTCTGTGAGGGTGCGGTGTAGTCAACTCCCAGCTGATCAGGCCCCGAAGCGGGTTGCTCGCCCAGAAGAAGAGACGCCGGGTCCGGTCCACCGAATACGGCGTCGGGAAGGATGCCTGAGGGGGAGTCCGGGTGTCCGGGCGCTTGGCTCTGCTGCGGGTGCTGTTGGAGATGCGTATTGGCCCCCAACAAAGGATTCATGCTATGGTATTTAAAACTGAAGCGCTGCAGATCTGGCATGAACACGGACGGGAAATGATCTTGCTACAACAGAATATTCTATCTGGATAAATAACAGACTACCGCTAAGCGTGCGTCAAATCCGTGCGCTCAAATCATCAGTTTACCTGATTACGTAACCGTCTCTATATAAGAATCTTATCCTTAAAGCCCGGAGGTCTTAACGGCGACTGATGGATCACTGCTCTGTGACGGTCCGAGACGACAGGCCACTCTAACCTGCCAAAAAAACAACGGAAACGAGCGGAGATGGAGCGCACGAAAGATGCAAAACACCGGCGAAAACGGTTCGCAAAAAAACAAACGTGATGAAATGAATACAAAAGCCGCAGAGCATGAATGAATAAGAGAGAAATCCAGCGCCACCGCGTCACTGAAGTTCAGACAACAAGATGTGACCGCAGGCAGGAGCAGGAGCTGCGGGATTGGAAGATCCTCCTACCGTAAATACGCGACAAGGAGCGCAAATTCCTTCTCTGACTCAACGGAACACAAACACTGTACATCTCATATAAACATACAAACACAACTATTTATGATGACTCAAATCGGAAAAGACATGTTTTGATTAATTTTGATAAGAAAAAAAGATAAACGTAGAAGGCTGAGGTAAAGAAATCTCCTCCATTATTTTGGTGGTCTGTGATCATTTTGAATCAATGGCCTGACCCTAATATTTGAAAAGAGCTCAAGTGAGAAATAACAAGGTATATCTTTCAATCGGTTTGTTGTAAAAAGTTTGGAATAATCACAAAAGATGAGGGAAACAAAGTAAATTTCGACGTGGTGCAGTTTGACAGTGACACAGTTCAGAAAAGAATAGATTACTGTCATTATTATCATCATCTTTACTTCTGAGAGACTCTGCCTCTCTGTGGTGCTCATTTGACACCTAGTTACGTTACAGAGCTTATTTTATTGAACACAATATGCTATACGTTCCTATAAGTATAGCATATTCCTATACGTTCTGTTTCTTTACCATTAAAATTCTTTAACATGTTGATTCCATCACAGATTCAATATGAGTTAATATTTTTTCACAACTGGAAATGATAGAAAAACAACATTTAATGCTTTCTGTGTTCCACTATTGTTTTTTAAACAGTGTCCAAACCTTTTGGGAATTATGTGGCATCTAGATCCAGATCCTGGTGAATATTTATAGGTGGCGATTTTAAACTACAGACCACGCTGACCTTGAATGACCACTAACGCACTAATGTCAGACTTTCCATTTTGCAAACTGAAGCTACAGCCCCTCTTACTTTCAACAGGAGGTCCAAATATGAAGTGAGTGTGGAAATTCTGAAGCAAAATATCAGGATGTTAACAATATTCTGTCACTTACCAATGACCTCATTCTCCAGCTTCAAACAACCAAACGGGTTGGAAGGTTATCGAGCAAGTTGCTCATTGCAAAAAAAGTGACCAAAAAAAGCAACAACACTCATGCTATAGCTGATACCACACAGCTGTGGTCAATAACTTGGTGATGCTGCAGGTGAGGATGAAAAGGTAGTGTCCACCCACACAATGATGGACACAACCACTCCACGTCCATTTCTGTGCGATAGAAAAAAAAAGCACCACGAGGCCTTTGCATTTAAATTGATTATTGTAATGCAAGTACTGCATATCACGAGCTGAAATCAGTAAATCTACACCAAAGCCACAAACAGGCATTTGGTCTTCCTCTGGTTCCACCGACATGAAAACAGCAGATTGGTGAAGCCACATATGTATGGGTGGTTTATTTGTGGGTTAAGTCGATTTTTAATTTCTCAAAGAACACTGATCCAGGGAGATCCTGCACAGGATCCTCAGTTCTGTCACATAAAGCACCCTCTGTCTCACAAATGTCGGTTTTTATCAGATTATACACACATTCAACCTGAGATTAAGTTTGACTGCTCGGTTGTTTAAAAGAGCAACTTGACAATTAAATGAGAAATGGCACTCCCAAGAGGCTGAATAGTAAGCTGCAGTAAAAACACTTAAAGTGTCTTCAGCTTGAGAGCTCTGAACTTCTACTCCCAAAGTAAACTGGAACAATACAAGTTGAATATTTGGGAGGAGATGATTACCCTCAGGGTGTGAGGACAGTTCATGACGACTTGGATAATCAACCAAACCGACTTCCTCCCCTTAAAGCAGTTTGTCCTCATCTTGCCATGTGTGTGAATACGGTTTTCTGGAGCAAAAGATCTATGAATGTCCTCTAAAACTCTGGCATGATTTTCTATAAATGTTTCACCTCTCCAAATATGTAATAACCAGCTGAAAGACTACAAAGACACAGAAGTTCAAGCTTGGAGCTACACATTTTTTTTCCCCCCCATTAACAGGAATTGGGGTGGAAGAGCTGAGCAAAATGTAGTCTCTGAATATCAAAATAGTTTTGGAACTGTTTATGTACCATGCAACAGTTGCCCCAGCGATTAAATCATTAGAGACCATCATTACTATAATTAGGTGAAAATGGAAAGAGGTGCCTCAAATACGTGGATGCATTTCCTTAAGTCGGCAAGTCTAAAATAGGTTAGCGTCAACACCAGCTGAGGGAAAAAAAAAAAAAAAAAAATAAAAATAGGAAAACTTAAATCTCACAAACAAAGAACTTTATTCCACCACTGACTGCGGCACTCAAGTACCACAGACAGGAAAAGACTTTCACACCTTTCCTTCATCCAACAAGAGCAGAACAGGGAATTTAGTACAAAAAGATCATTGGTCAGCAATTTAAATCTTTTGTCGTTTTGTGGAAATTTTTCTCAGGCGTATAATGGGGGGGTTGAACATCCGATGGATCCAAGCAGAGTAATAAATATGTCTCACTGTACATTTAGAACTCTGGACTAAGGAGAATATGGCTCATTCAGAGACGATCAAGTGAGCTGGCTGGTTTACTCCTTGGCGGCCATGTGGGCCATGAGGTCACAGACACGGTTGCTGTAGCCAAACTCGTTGTCGTACCTGTTTGATGGGAAGAAGAAGAGTCAGGAGGCAGGACTGGGAAGATAAGACAAGGGTAATCCATAATGTGGACGTACCATGTAACCAGCTTGACAAAGTGATCGTTAAGAGCGATACCAGCGCCAGCATCAAAGATGGAGGAGTGGGTGTCGCCATTGAAGTCTGTGGACACAACCTGCAGGAAGGCCAACATTTTAAAACAAGGAAACCATTTCAAAGCTGTACTTAAGAAAACTTTAAAAAAAAAAAAAAAAAAAAACGATTTAAGGCCATGAAGACACATACCTGGTGCTCAGTGTATCCCAGAATGCCCTTCATGGGTCCTTCAGCTGCAGCCTTCACAACCTTCTTGATGTCATCATATTTAGCCTTTAAATTGGAAAAATAATGTAAAAATTAAATAGATATGCATTTTTTGAGAAACCTAGAATAGTGAGCTTAGAACAAGTTAAAATTAAATGTAAATGTCCCCATTCCAAAGTTTAAAAAAAAAATAAAAAAAACTGAAGACCTAAAACTACAAGGACAAAAGTGATTAGGAAACAAGCTCTCTTCTGTAAGTGG
Organism: Menidia beryllina; assembly: GCA_013363375.1. Lineage (NCBI taxonomy): Eukaryota > Metazoa > Chordata > Actinopteri > Atheriniformes > Atherinopsidae > Menidia > Menidia beryllina. The sequence goes on along the minus strand of JABUIW010000019.1, from coordinate 3,233,541 downwards.
GGAGACAGGATATATCCAGATTTTTAACCTTAACTGAAGAGTCAGTTTGCATGAATGGTCACTTACTGGTTTCTCCAGACGGACTGTCAGATCAACCACTGACACGTTGGGGGTGGGAACACGGAAGGCCATGCCAGTCAGCTTGCTGTGGAGTGATGACATTTAGATTTTTTTCCTTTTTAAAAGACCCCAAAATCCTGCACTTTAACATCACAAGACAGCATTTGTGCATCGTTTTCTTATGGCCGAGTACTGCATTTTGGACACGGACCCATTGAGCTCTGGGATGACTTTGCCGACAGCCTTGGCGGCGCCGGTGGAGGCGGGGATGATGTTCTGGCTGGCACCACGCCCGTCCCTCCACAGCTTGCCGGAGGGGCCATCCACAGTTTTCTGGGTGGCAGTGATGGCATGAACTGTGCTCTGAGGGGGCAACAGAAACAGAGGAACTCAATTGAATATGGCTCAACAAAATCCCCAGTCAACAGGTTCCGTGTGGCGTCGGCCTTTACCATCAGGCCCTCAATGATGCCGAAGTTGTCGTTGATAACTTTGGCCAGGGGGGCCAGGCAGTTAGTTGTGCAGGAGGCGTTGCTGAAACGGAGGAAAATCAGAAATCAGTCACTTTTATTTTTACCCTTCCACATGCACAAAATGATCCATTCCAAGATGCTCTGATTCTTACCTGACAACCTGGAGGGAGTTGTCGTACTTCTCGTGGTTGACACCCATCACAAACATTGGTGCATCGGCACTGGGTGCAGAGATGATAACTCTCTTGGCACCGCCCTTCAAGTGAGCCTGATACGCGTTTAAAATCAAGATTAAAAATCAATTCTCTGCACATATCAAAGCCGTTTAAAGAGAGTGGACATTCTGAGGCCGGGGGAAATACGTACAGAGGCCTTCTCAATGGTGGTGAACACACCAGTGGACTCCACAACGTACTGGGCACCAGCATCACCCCATTTGATGTTAGTTGGGTCCCTCCTGTAGGAAGAGAAGAAGGCAAGGAAGTAGTGTGAGTGTGAGGTTTTTTTTGTATGACATATCTCGCAAGTTTTACCGGACACAAAAGATAAACTCACTCGTGGAAGACGGTGATCTTGTGTCCATCGATGACAAGCTTGTCTCCCTCAGTCTTGACCTCACCGTGGAAGCGGCCGTGAGTGGAGTCATATTTGAACATGTAAACCTAAGTGACACAAAGGTCCATGGTAAAATACACTGCTTTAACAAGAAAACAAATATTACATCAGAAAGTATATTCAATTTTTCTTCAAATCAAACAAACTGCAACAGTTTTGCTCAAACTTTAATATGTTCATCCATATGTGTATTAAGTTTTGTGACTTGCAAAGCCCTTAACACCATGATCTGTGTGACTTACCATGTACTCCAGGTCGATGAATGGGTCATTGATAGCCACAATCTCCACCTTCTTGGAGATGATAGCGGCACGAGTCACCAGACGACCAATGCGGCCAAATCTAAAGGGGAGCAGAGAGATTTTGCTCACTATGGACTCTAGATGGCGATACAATGCCATGTAAACCTGTTCAGTTTCATCTCTCTCAGTGAAATGGAGGTTCAGATTCTAATCAATTTAGAAAAAAAGTTTTCAATTTATCAAGTAAATCTAAAGGGAATTCATTACCTTGCTATTTTTTTGATAAATCTATTTTTTTAGCCCTGTAAGAGCACAGATAAGAGGAGATATGAAGCTGCAGTGACAGAAAGGGCAGAGTTCAGGAGGAGGGGCTGAGGGGGGTGGGGTACGAGTGGAAATGCACATCCAAATGTTGTAATCCTGGTGACGACAGAGCAGCGTTTGATCAATGGTAGAGTCAATCTTTAACTTAAGGTCCAAAAACCAGGCACAGATAGTGTCCTTAAACAGGCCAGCAAGCAGGAACTTGGGACATTTAGAAAAAAGAAAAAAAAAGCACCAGTGCAAAGACTAACATCAGACTGCGTACATGGTAAGATTTAAGCTCGCCTCAGATAGCAGGAAAACAATCTGCTGGATGAAGCCCACGTCAGAGTCAGTGCCCACAGTGTTATCTGCCCTGGGGCCAAAGTTCAAAGATGAAGAAAAACAGGGGACCGGACAGATAATGGTCCATAGGCTGGTGTGCGTAAACATTTCCTATCTGTACGCACACTTGTCTGTCTTTCTAAAGACAAACGACTTGAGTCTCATTCGACGTTGCACAATACAATGGTTTGCAAACTTATCAGTCTGTGGGAAAATCGTGCACGATAACATTGCATCCATTTGATTTAATAAAAATTTGTACATCATTGATGTGCGAGTCTGACTGTAGAGCCCCAGAAAGTGGCACTGGGCTACACAATAGACCAACAGGTGTGTTGGCCTTGTGCACCCCAATTGGTCTTATTTTCTAAATCAGAGTGAGGGAAAAATCTTCTTACCCATTGATACCAACTTTCACCATTTTGCCTGGGTTGGATTAGTCCTCTGGAAGGAATGAGAGAAGAAGAATGTTAAACACTGATAACACAACCTGCATTGGTATTCCCAGATGAATAAACATTTTCAATGCACACTCCTAGTAACTTTACATTTCAGGTCATAAATGTTCCCACCCGTTCAAAACTTTCTTGCAAACACGGAAATTGCAAACTTTTTTTTTTCCCAATTTTAAGTCTTCACAAAGAAGAGGTGAGCGTTTAAAGCACAGCGAGGGAATTTCAAGCCATCGTCCCCCTGTTCTTTAAAAGCCAGGCTCAATCAGGCGTGTGCACGTCGTCCCCGGCTGGTGCGAGGCAGCGTGCACGTTCTGCAGCTTCCGGATGGAAACCATTCCGGAGCCCCAAGTCATTTACCGTTTGTGAGCCTCCTCAGTCTGTCTTGACTCCGGGTGTGAGTGGGGAAGAGCAAAGTTTAGCCGTGTGTTTTTATGATTGACCGGCGCGAAAGCCACGCCCCTCCGGCAAATTGCTCACCCAACCTGGCCCCGCCCCCTTTTTTAATGTCAAGGTCGTCAGCTGCACAGACGCTGACACTGTTCTCTGAAAGCTCTCTTTATGTTGAGCTCCTTTCCTCTCATCTAATCTCTGCTGCTTTTAGGCCCAAATATTGAAAAACCTCTTATATGTTTTTGGTGCCAACGGGAGAGTTTGGCGTGTCCACCTTTAAGAGGTCTGGATTTAGCCTCTCCCGTCTCAAAGGCCACACATAGTGGGCTGTAAAAAGAGAGGGGTCCCCTGCTGACCTTCTCGGTGCATGCAGACACATGGAGGGAGCGAGTGGGGGGATCAAATCTCTTTCTTACTGGCTGTGACATTTAATGTTCAAAGACCATGACCCTTCCCTTCGCTCACCCCGCCGCTGCTCTGCTGCCTCTGCTGCCTCTGCTGCTCCGTCCCCTCAGCCCAAGTCAAAAGTTGAGACCCGGTTGCCCAACGTGAGCCGTACGTGCACAGAGGAGCCCGACTGAGTCGGTTTGCTCAGCCAAACTGCACCTTTGTTGGGCTGCATGCGGATCACAAAAGCTCTTGGTGGAAACACCGGGGGTCTGCTGTTAAGGTGTCTGCAATAAGTCACGCAGCAGCTCAACCCCCCCCCCCCACCCCCTCCGAGATAAAGCGCCTTCATTTGTCTGACCAGCACACAAAGCGGAGCACGGCTCAGCTATGTCAGCTGCTTTTCCAAATCTATTTCTGACTCCCTTCTCTGGCAACATTGTTGACATCTGATAAAGACGGCGCTCCGGAGGGCACAATAAAATGTCAAGTCTGGATGAAACAGGAATTCGGTTTAAATCCAGAAGGCCGGAATCGCAGATTCCTTTTTAGAAGACAGCAAGTTTAGACCTTCTCGGCGGCACGCCGTCTTCTCACCACGGCATACCTGAAAACCTCGAGTCATTTCAGGTTTTTTGTGAGTGGAAGAAGATGTTTTAACCACTTGGTCTCCCCTCCGACATTTTGCAGAAGGCTGTAGACATGTTGCCCTGCTCTATAACTGGACAGCGCGGGGGTGCTTTATGGCACCTGTCCAATGGTCCTGGCATAGTTGAACTACCAACACCCCTGAGTGAAAGCATGCCTGGCTCAGCTTAAGGTCAAAGAGGGGAATTAAAGGTCACGCTAAGTTTAGACTCTGGCTGGCTAGTCCACTCCCGGGCCACGTTAAACTCTCAGTACTGTCAGTGGTGCCTCACACAGATCACGAGCTCTCTCTCTATATTACAAAAGTTATACTACCCGGTGTAGGCAGCTGAGTGATCAGCCACGATTATTTTACCTCAATGAAAAGGTCTAAAAAAAAATACTCAGCTGGTGAATTCTGTCCGGATGCAACAGTTATGTCAAATAAAATATCTCCTGTCGAAAATGTTTGGATTTTCTTCAGTGTTTTGCTGAGACTGCTGCGGCTTTTCCAAGCGTAAAAGGTGGACTTTAGTGACCTGTGCTTCGAGCTACATTTACACAACTAGAAGTGTTGTACAAAGTCCAGAGTTCAGCCATGTGCCACCGCAGTTGTGGACAAATTGTGCTGCACTGCCATCTTCTGTTGTGGCACAAAATCCCATCTTATGTTATTTTCTGACATTATTCGAAATTTGATGTTGTGATGGCTCAATTTTGAAGCTCTTATTAATAAAACATATCTCCTCGATTTCAAATGCCGATTTCAAGTTGCAGGACAATATTGGGAAGAATCACATGGACACTCAAATTGACATTACAAAACCGCTGTGAAAGATGTTTCAATTATAAGTGAAACCTCTTTTTTCAAAACAAAAGATTTAGATATGACCTAAAACTATGAAACAGACGATAAACCTTCATTAAATGAAACAAAATGAAACTGAGAAAGCATGCTGCCTCATGTTTTTGGGACTGTGTGGAAGTGGAAGGTTGTTGATGTTTTTTCACAAATGGTGTGTCCGGCATTTCAAGGCAAAAGTCTGGACAAACCTCATCTTTTTTTACACTGCATGTTTAAACCATGCCTCAGGGTTTAGATTGATTTACTTTCACTAACCCCTGATGGGACACTGTGTAGTCAGTGAGAAATGTCCTTTAAAAAAATTCAGCACTGACTCCTAAGTTAAAGAATTACACGTCTGCTAGAACCAAACCAGTTTACTGAGCCCTCCCGGTGTTCTTTTGCAGTTAAAAATGGTTTTGTGCTGCTCAGAGGTGCTGGTGGGTGCTACAGCAAGGTTTCACACAGCTACACAGACAAAGTATTAGACATATTTGCAGTTATGTATGGAACAGAATTGACCTTTCAAGAGGCTGATGGCTGAAGTTTTCCCAATTCCCATCCTTCCCATTAGTCTGGACAAAAGATTTCAGGAGTTTATCATTGGTCTCAAATGTGGTAAATTTCTCTAACGGCCACTTTTGTGTCAAATATTCTTTTTGAAAAAGTTTGTCTGTTTTTTTCTAAAGTTTTCCCAAAAAACTGGGACGTAATGTGTATTCAGTTTCAATCTTTTCTTCAACACTTGGCAGATTTCTGACGGCAGGCGGTCTCCAAAGTGATTTGCATATTTATGTGTCTTTACAGATTTTCTGTTATTTCTGCTTCTTTCCGTTTTGGAAGATTTTTTTTTCTATCTCTGGGAACTTTGCTTCAAGGCCAGAGTAAAATTATGTTTGAGCAGGTTCACGCTCCAGCATGACGGATGAAGGACTCAACTCCTTCCAGCAGCCACAAAAATATTCAGTATGTCATCCAGATGAAAAAAAATCTGTCATGAGTACACAACGCTGCATTTTTAAGGAGAAATTGGGATGACATGCGTCAATAAGGAGTGGACCATGTTGGGATTTATGAGTGGGCAGGAATTGAATTTCGATGAGCAAGAACCAAAATGCCACAAATGTCAAATCCATTTATTCATGCAAATCAAAGGGGAACAAAAAAATAAGCCGCAGGAATAACAGGTGCCATCATCTTTGAATTTCCACGTCCATTACAGATGCTTTTTAAAAAACACAAAATGTCAGAACACCTCCACATTTACTGTACGCAGACATAACAAGAAACACAGAATCAACCGTCCAGGATGAGAAACTGATGGAAACGTGTCTAACACGTTCTAATAATCACTTTTTACTCTTACATTGGGAACAAAGTAAGAAGCATCTGCTCTATGCTCAATGAAACCACATTAGCGACACTGAAAGTTTACACCATACTACACATCGCCTAGATGTTTACATCCTTCTCTGCAGGTGAATGCTTTGCTTTTTTAAATTTTTATTCTATAAGAAGGATGTCACCAGTCTTTACTCTCTGCCTCATCTCTCCACTAACAGCCCAATCCGCTCATGGACCCAATCCGATCCAGTTTCAAGCCAAAGCACCCCCGGTTCCATCCCCTCCGTAAGCGGTCCGGTTCCGCTCGCTTCTGATTGGCCAGGGCCCCCTTCAGCAGCCGGAGCCAGGGCGTCTCGGGCTGCGTCTGCTCATCGGCCCACTTGGGGCGCTCGGCTGCTTTGCCCCCAGAGGGGACGGTGGACTGCTCCTCCGACTGGCTGTTCAACAGGTTCTCCAGATCGTCCAGAGTCAGAAGGTCATTATAGCGCTCCAGAAACTGCTCCATGAACTGCGCAAGGAAGGAAGAAAAGACGAAATTTAATTGCCAGGGTGTGTACAAGGGAGAATAATTCAATCAGAAAGACATTTCATTATCCTCCACTCCCATTCTTTTCAGCTTCTCCTTTCTAGGACTATTCATCTACTCTGAATTGCCCTCAATCCACTTCTTTTTTTTGCTCCCTCTCTCCCCCCCCCGTCCCCCCCTCCTTGTACCTGCACAGCATCGGGAGAAGGATGCAGAGCGCGTGCTTCTGAGATCTCAAAGGGAGTCAGGAGGAGCAGGGTGGCACAAAGCAGCACAGCACACAGCATGGCCGTGGAGACGGGGAGCAGCAGCAGCAGCACAGAAACTGGAAACACCGTCTGCTCAGGTCCAAATACCCATGAAGTCCCCCAGAGAAAACAAAGTTACTTCAGTTATCGTCCCCAGACATAAAACAGCAATTAATAGAAAAACCATCTTAGTATCATTCCTGAAGGCACATGTTCTAGATCTGCTGGAGGAAACGTATATTTCTCCATCCATTCTATTGGCAGAGGGACATGCTGGCACACAAGATTGAGCAAATCAAAAATGTTTTATAAATAAGGACGTCAAGCTGAAACTAATTGACAGCCCCCGTCAGTGGATAAGCTTTTAAATCTCGGTTTCAAAAGCGTAGGAGGGAAAAGAAAAAAAAACATGAATTTATCTTAAAGAATAAAACCGTCTGTTGCATAGTCTCAATATATGGATCAAAGTTGACCTTTTCTTTTAAAAACTCTTATATGATCTCTGGCATTGCACTAGGATTTATTTTAAAACTGCCTCTTTTCTATTTCACTTGTACAGTTAGAGAATTGTTAAAAATGCAACTGTTTAAGGCAATTTTAGCAAAAAAATTGTCGTAGACCATATTAATTTAGCATCATTCATGAATCCTTATTATCATTTAACCTTTCAAATGGATAAACTGTAGTTTTAAAAAACAAAGGAAAAGAGGAAACATTTAGACGTACTCACGTTTATTCTTTTCTCCTCAAAAGCTCTGGTTGTCCTCTGCTCTCACAGACTCTTCTCCATCTCCCACCTTTTGTCTCTCAGCTTCCTCTCACTTGTTGGCACCTGCTGGGAGCATCAGTTTCTCACTCGGCTGGCTCCTCCTCCTCGCGCTGGCTCTGTGATGGAATTGGGAGGGGGATTCTCTTCCTCTTGCGTCTGTCCCTTTGGCAGAGGCTGGATGCTGGGGCATCAACTGGGATGCTGCAGAGGTTTTGTAGAGCCAAAGGTGCCCACCCCCCTCAGAACATCATCTTCCTCCCCCTCACCCCCTTTTCTTTATAATGATGTCATTGGAAAGACCGACTCTCATTGCCAAGGTGACTACGTGGCCAGCACTGTGGAAACCAGGCCGAGGCCAGTGTGCTGCACAAGCCAAGGTCAAGGGGGAACGGTCAGCGAGAGCCTCATCAAAGCAACCTGCAAATGACCAGTTAAGTGGAAAGAATCACGTGTTTTAGTCACGACTTAACCTGAATTATACATTTCCTATGTGGTAACGACGCTCCTCCAGCACATAAGCCTCCTTCTTTCCCTTTGTCTCAGTGGTCTTTCCCAGCAGGCGCTGACCTCCCCTCTCTGCTGGGTAACTTACAGTCTGTCAGTGCCATCTGCTCCCCGTACCCCCTGCCACCAAATTACAACATTAGCAGGAGCCGCATGATCCAAAACACTGACCTTAAAGTTCAGCAGCCTCTGATTATTTCAAGTAAATAAACCCCTGCCACACACATGAGATACTGGGCATGCGATCAGCGGGTTCTGCTCTCAGGGGCTTTCATATGGCGCACGCACAGACTCAGCGAATCTTTGTACAACTCGGACTAAAGTTGTGGAGTGCAAATGAACTTAGATTTGCACTCCCAGCACCCACTGAATACATTTAAAGTCAAATTGTCCTCAAAACCAAAAAAAACTGTTTGCCCGCTGCTGGCAAGTGTCTTTATGTAACGTATCAATCACTACAGAAAATGCACCCCTCTCATCTTTTTGGAGAGGACGAGTGGGAGCGGGCGTAGGAGACAGGGAGAGATTAGTGAGGAGGGGAGGGGGGTTAAACTAACCTACATGTGATGTCAGAGAAGCGCTGGAGGAAAAGTAGGCAGAAGAGAGTGGGAGGAGGAGGAGAATAAAAGGGAGAAAAACACCAGGCAGAGGACGGTGGGAGATCTACAAAAGAGATTGATTATAGGAGTACAGAAATGGCGAGCTAAGCAACGCAATGTGTGTCAGACACGGTAACGTGGGGGGGGGGGAACAAAACATGCAGTCGCACGCTTTACAGAATAGTGAAAGAACTTCTCCTGAGAAAAAGATTTAAATCTATTATGATAAAAAATGCAAGGAAAGAAAACTGAACAAAGCTGAATTGGAGAGGGGCAATAATACTGTCTGGGCAAGCTGTGGCCTCCCTTTAAACCCCGCTGTCCAAACACAGAACAAGCAGGCATTCAGAGCCGCTTGTCACGATGCTGTAAATTTACTGACATAAAGCTGCAGACACAAAACCCTACATAAGAGAAAAGGCAGAACAGAGACAGCCTATTAAACCCAGTACTCAGTTTATTAAAATATGTTTTGATTTTTGGGTCATAAAATGCATCATCAGACCACTTAGGGCTACAAAACATAAGGCTATAAAAAATAAAATAAAAAAAAACACACAAACAGGTCAAATATTAGCAGAGACAGACAAAGGACATAAAGGAAATCAGTTTCTGAGGCGAGCTCGTCTGGATGTGCGTGCGATGGGTGTCGTCACTTTAGGGGTCTCGCTCTCTGCCATCACAGCATCTGGTGAAATAAACAATCACACAGTTCAGCTTCATTTTTAAACCACTGTGGTGTCAGTAACCTCTGCAAAATGTAACGCAACTCTTGCTTATACTGGTTTGATGTCTACCAAAAGGCACAATGAGAAGGTTTGGTAATGCTCAAAGGAAAATAAAGTGAGCCCCAACTTATCCAGTGAGAGGAAACAAAGGACTTTCCTCACAAGAGATGCTCTTGAGAGGGATAAAGTCTAATGGCTTTAAAATATATTTTAAAAAAATTCTGTAAATTGCAATCTGCTCAAAAGCATGAAAGACGTTTCACCCTCTGTCAAAACTACTGAAAAAGCAGTGAGCTCTACATTTAATTAAAAAGTGTCAGATTTCTGTTTGATTTGTGGCGTCTTCGGCACTTGTTGGATTAGTGCTGCTGCTCTACACTGTTCACTTTTTCAGAGCAACTCAGATACAAGTCCTAAATCTTCTTCAACAGCGGCTGAGTGCGGCTCACTCCACTGCTCCAAACTCTCTCAACCTTGTTTTATTGATCCCAAATGTTCTGTCATCTCTTCAACAAAAGTTCCCTGGGTGATAAAACCGTTCAGACTGAGGGATACATTGTTTGTGCAGTTACAAGGGGATTTTTTAAAAACCAAAAATCAGAAGAGAATTTGAATGTTTCACCATTAATATATATATAAAAATAAAAAACAGTCACACACAGTTTTCATTTGGAGTCCTCAATTCATATTTTATGTTTTCATCAAAATGAAAAGCAGAAAAAGCAGCCTGAACTCACCCTCCTCATCCTCTTCATCACTGCTGAAGGTGATCACAGGTTTCTTGGACTTGCGAGACTTTTGAGGAGTTACAAAGCTCTCATCGCCATGGCTGGAAATGAAGGACTTTGTCTGACCTTTAAATAAGACAAAAACATTTTTTTGTTGAACACAAATTGGATTAAAAAAAAAAAAAGTATAAAAAGCTTTTTTCAACAAGCAAAGTGGAGGCTGGCAGTTCTGACCTCTTTTTGGCTTCTGACGTCCTCTGGTGGGTAGAGGTGTACGAGTGTCACTGCTTACAGATCCTCCTTCCCTTTGCTGCTCCTCTTCCATCTCAGGACTTTCTACATTCTCCAGGCCACGGGTGTGAACTGCAGTCAGACGCTTTTCAAACTCGTCTACCTGAGCCTGATAAACAAATCAAACATTAACAACAGAAAAAGCAAACAAAAAGAAAAAGCAAACAAAAATAAATCTAAGCATCAATTCTCTGGAGGACTTTGGGAAATGACGCACACCTTTGCTTTAACTGGTATTTTACTACACCTTAAATTGCGGTTTAGCCCCACGACGGAGCTTGGCAGTGATGGAGAGCAGAGGCTGGTACACTCCAGACTCAGTCAACTTGTCACTGTAGCACTCCCAGCATTCCTGCAGCCTCTTAAAACCCCGCTCGCACATGGACAGCAGAGACAGGGACACAGCCAAGTCACACCACTGACGCTCTGTCCTGATGAGTGCAAAATGAGAGCTCCAGTGATTAGGAAATAAACCTGATTAGCAGCAACAAAACACACAGAAATTCCAGACCCCAAACAAAGCAGCTCATTACTCATGAACATGGATCTGCCCTGACATTTGGACCAAATCTCATTTGCCAGGAACCTTTTATGCCTCAATTGACTTTGCCATTGTATAATATAAAATGTCCTTCCTCTGAGCTCCGTGTATGGATGGGGTATGAGTCAGAGGCTGAAGCCTGGCCAGGCAAGTCGTTTCATCTACTCTGCCAAACTATAGAGGAAGAGCGTTTCCATGACAAAAAGACTGAAATAAAAAGATGTCCATGTACGTGATGGGTGAACACAACTGTGAACTTGTTTTAATTGTCTAATTTTCTTCCACGTGAGAAACACCCACTAATTGCCCATACATCCTCCCCCACACTTCACATAATAAAACGGTGCTGGACACACTCAGATATTAGTGAAAAAACGGTTTCAGTAAAAAAAATTCAAATAAAAAGAAGATGCAGGTTAGAGGTGGGAGGATTAAGGAAGATGCACTCACTTGGCAGTCCTGAAGCGCTGACATAATTTCTCTACAAGAGACTCAGTCTGCCTTTCTTTAGTGATGTAGGAGAACAGCTGCCTGAAAACACAGACAGACAACCTCTAAACAAACGCGATAACAAGGCTGTGATTGAACAAGTGTTTGAAAATTTCAGATACAAAGTCTGCACTCAAAGCAATGAAATGGAGGAATAGCTGTTAGAAACTGTGGAACTCACTTCATAATGGTGTTGAAGTCCTCGGAGCTCATGGCTCTCTCCGGGTCAGACAGACGGCTGATGATGTCTGGGAGCAGGTTGTAGATGGCGTTGTCCTGATGGGAAAGAAGAGTTAACAGTCTGTCTATTCACTCAGGCTCCACCACAGTCCTGGAAGGGCATACCTTGGAGGCCAACTCATTGAAGAAGTTCAGGGCCAGGCTGGTAATGTGTGGCTCCGGGTCAATTAGCAACACAGCCACCTCGCTCACTTGACCTTTGACCTTGAGCACATCCTTAAGCACCAGTTGAGTAAGGACTGTGACAGCAGTCTGCCTGACTGAGGAAACCTCATCACTCAGCCTGGAGAAGGAAGAAGAGTACAAAAAAGAACTAATTTAGAAAAAGAACTAAATCAGCTTGCTCATTCATTCTCAGCCTTTGTGGTTTGGGTTGTCGGGCACACATCCAGTGCGGTGAGGTAAAAATGGCTTTTAATCTAAAAACATTACATGCCGACAGCAAGAGAACAAACATGTGGATACTTACCAGATAGAAGGCTCTTTGTATTGCGCTGGTTTAGATTAATTGCATGCTTATTGAGAGCAAGCCTTAGGCAGGATGTTCGATTTTCACTTAATGCCACATGAGCACTTTAAATAAAGCAGATTAAATTATTTACAGACTGTTGAGATCAAATTAAAATCCTTCCCAGTCTTCCTCTTTTAATGCTCAATGAAGGAAATATGCAAGATAAAAATAAAACTACAGCAATTTTTAGCCCCATCTCATTAGAAAATGTATAGCTGCACCATACAAAAACTTAAATTAGGATTTAAACTATGAAATTAGGATGTATTAATGACAACTCTGATTGGGATGCTCAAGAAACGGATATCTAAACAAAACTGAACAATTTCCTCTTTCAAAATATAACAGTTACATATATAATTACTGAACGGTACTTTACAGAAGGCACATACACAAGTCTGTGCACCATACGACTGTTGTCTGGAATTTAGTAATTTGGATTAAGAAGAGTACATATAAAGTGGCCAATATAGAAAAGTAGAAAGGAAGAACTTCAAATCTGGATGTTCCTAAAAAAAAGGGAGAACTTTAAAGTCACCACCAGTGATGTTAGATTTTAATAGTACAGTGTTGTCTGGTTTCTTCCTTCATTTGAAAATATCAGTATGAATCATTTCAGAACTGTGTGCTAAGCCTAATGCTATTACTGAACAGAGAAAGGTTTGTGCTGCAGGAGATAATGGTTTGAAAGGCATTTAGTTCAAAAGTAAAGTGCGGCTCAAAAAGAAATTTGTCTTCATAGCAGAAAGAAAAATCTACCTGTGATAAAAGTAGAAGTCATGGGAGTCACAATGCACAAACAATTTGAACAATTTTAGTTATTGTACAAGATGGATGGATTCTTCCATCTTTTGTCTCAGTTGAAGGTGGCCAGAGTTGCATTGCAAAAACATTTACATATTTCTGTGCATCAGAATCAAATCAGGATCTTAAACATGCATAGAAAGACATGTTGTTAAAAATAACTTTCACTTCGGCTGATTGCCAAAGCCTTCATGTAAATGTTAATGCAGAAGGAGCCCTGACCAAATGGTTTCTAAACTTAATGCCAGCACATTCTGTGGATGTGAATACTGAAATCCATTACCCAAGTAACATTAAGCAGAAGTGAGAAAAGGGACACGAGTAATTGTCCATCTATGTAACATTGTAACAATTACAAAATATACTTGAAATAACAGTCAATGTCTGATTTTTGTAGGTGTTATAAAATCTCCAATTCAGATAAAACTAAGTCATATAACAAACACATTAATTTGAACACTCAGATGAGTGAAAAAATAGCCTATTATCATTGTGTTTTGGGCGCAGTCAAAATTCTTTAGGGTAAAAAGACAAACAAATACTGAACAATAAGGCAGTGGCCTTTGTTGTACCGGAGGGTGATTTAGATTCTTACTACTGAAGGCAGAGGCCAATGATTCAGGGATTCAAAATAGTTAAGTATCAGCATCTAGGCATCGCTACGAGACCTTTGCGTTTTTATTTTTTTCTAAATCTGTTCCCTTACATTTGGCAACTGACTTCATTTACATAGGTCATGTAATGCCATGTTATGTCTGGATTTTTTCCCTTATAAAAAGGCCAGGCACTCAGGAGTGGATCAGTTCGAGGGCACATCAAAGAAGTGACTTACATAAAACTACACCATTCTATTTTCCAGATTTTTCCAGGTAGGTTTGAAATGGCTGGAACCAAACAACTGCCAGTGCACTGACTGAATACAATAAGATGGGTCAGGCTGTGGTATAGCAATGTGAGACCAAATTAGAATTACCCTCAGCCAAACGCACAGAACAAAAGAAACTAATTTCTCATTTTTTTACCAGAGAGCAGGACTTCTGGCAGCGGATGACACATTTTTGCATACCACTTCCACATGCCAGTACGGGAGCTTACGACAGCAATGAACAGGGTAATTAATTCTTAATGCGCTTATCATGAGGCACCAGGGCAGCAGCCATGAGAACAGTGGAGGTGGTGGTGTGTGGGAGACAATTAGGGAATACTATGAAAGGCTTATCAGGTAAAGAACACTATGAGCATGGTGGGGTCTTATAAAAGACACTAATGTTTTGAATATGGAAAACACCCCAATGTGAGTGTTATCTTCCATTATAATTACTACCTCACTTCAAATAAACCAAACTTCTGCCTCTTAGGTTGCTACACGAACCCAGTAATAAAAAAAGAAAAAAAAAACGTGATAACATGAAGACAGCTAAATGCTTTTAAAATGAAAGCATACCTACTGCATTAGTCTTTGTGAAACCTCTGACTTTAACCAACTTATTCTTGTCTGCTACCTCAACCAAACTATATAATTATGAAATAGTAGTCATTGGTTCTAGTCACAATTGAATACACACTAGTAATTAAGCTGTTCGTTGTTTTTCTGAACCCTTGCTTGATGTGGTCCGAGTTACTACCCAAGTTCACAGTGACTTTATGGTTTAAAGCCATTAAGCACGTTCATTTCCAGTAGAAACCACAGACGTCAGAATAAGAAGCACATTATCAAGTTTGCCAGGAAAAAAAAATCATCTCAAAGTTTATTTCCCGCCATTAAAAGTCGTGATGGATGAAGTAAACTTTTCCCATCATATGGCTCAGTGGAGCATTGTGACAGCAGCACCACTCAATTGGCTGAGAAGAACACACACTGAGACATGGTGAGATGTGGATGAAGACGGCTCAATTTTATAAGCAATGGGGTTGTGGGAGACGTTTTGCTGCAATGAAACGTCATTTACCATTCACTCGCTTAGCAGAGCTTTCACATGTATGCCCCCAATCTCGGATGAAAAACATATCCAAGGATAAGATAATGTAGATCTAGTGTATACGAGAGCTGAGAGACTGATTAACAGTGAGCTGCAACACCTACAAACTAATTTCCAGGACGGTCAAAATTATTATTTTTTTTTACCTCGCATAGAGATTCTGTGTCCAGGGCTCCAAAATATTTGGGAAACGGACTGTGAGGTCTCCCAGGGCTATAATGGCATTGGCCCTTACGACAGGCAGAGTAGAGCGTTCCAGCACGGTAAACATGAGGCGGATGTTTTCCTCACAAACGGATGGGCTGATGAGGCAAAAATAAATGACAACATTAAACTTGAGCAAAGATTAAAGTTTTATGAAACTTCACTAAAAAAAAAGCATAAAAAAGGTTTAATAATGCCTTTACCTTATCATCATGTACTGAGAGAGTGCCAAACACGCAGCGGTGGTGAGCTGAGGGTGGGAATAGCGTCCTGGGGAGCTGCAGACTCTCACCAGCAAAGGGAGGAAAGCACTCAGCAGGTTTTCCTCTAAACAGATTGAGATAAGCTGGTTATGCACATCATTTATGGAAAAGATCAACTGTATCATGAAGGTCTTTATATGCAACTTGATGCAGCCCAGGACAACAGATGACAAAAACTTTTGTTTACCAGCCAGTAATTCAGCTTCGCAGATTTTTCTGATGAGTTCAGCCTCTGTATCTTCAGCTGAGGCACCAATCAATCCCAGCTCCTCCTCCATAGCACTTTCATTGGCTGCTTGCTGTAAGAAAAGCCATCACACATAAAACCTTCATCCTAAAAACATCATCATACTTCTCAGTGCCAATGAGAGGAGAGCGCAAATCATGGTTGTGGTAAAACAAATATCAACTGGGATCCCCTGGTACAGCTGGTAGAGCAGGCTCTCCATAACCAAGAGTTAAGAATGTATGGAATTCATTTTCTTAAGAACAAAGAAAATACATATTTCTGATGTTAATTAAGAAATCATTTATCTTTCTATGCCCTGATGGGCTGAACAGTTATGAACCATCAGTGATCAACAGTGTCACAAAAACCTAATCATAACACCTTCCTGCTGAGACTTGCTCTGATTGTCAAAATGCCTCACTACACAACAGGCTGTGTGCAGTCTTCCACTCCAACTTTCAAGTATAATCAAAGTATTTGTAGAGGTCCTTTTAAGTGAGAGTGCCAAGTAGACCTGCTTACTTTGGTCTCATCATTTATTTCAAGTGGTTTTGTGGCAGATTTTCATCAGGCTCCAGAATAACATAAAAATAATTCAAACCATTTGAATCACGTAACTAATAATATGCCTATTAACAGAGCCTGACTCCGTGTACTGTTGATCATTACCTTAGCTTTACTGGATGGTCCTTTTTCCTTCTCTTCCCTCTCCTCAGTTTCTCCTCTCCTCCTCCGCAGCTCAGCACTCACACTGCGCTCAAGGTGAGACACCTGCCAGAAAGCCACGCATCCACACAGCGCCAACAGCTGGGCCAAACACACACAGTTCACTGTAGGGGAGGGAGACAAATGCACATGTGTGATTAAGTTTTAGCTCTTTAACCCCAGGGACAAATCATGTCCCTTCTGTGTGATCATCCCAAAATGCCACAGTTCCTTTACAAATTTTCCGCAAAAATGCCTGCTTTATTAAGACATGCCTTGTTCTCCTTGTTCACTGGACTCCTGGGATCCATCTTGATTTTGGCCAAAGTCTTTGTTGACTTCGCCACCTTCTGCAATCTGATCGAGCAAGAGGCGAGCGCTTCGTTGGAGCAGCCGGGAGCACAGCTGGTCTGGGGATTCAGCCAGGAAGTAGATGAGACGGACCGCCTGCTCCATGAAGCTCTGCCAGTAAGGATCTTCCATCACTACACCTAAGGCAAGTCAAGCACAGACAGGCTCAGAGGAGATCATAAGACAATAAATAGATATACACACAAATCTAAAAGTTTTTTTATTTATTTATTTTTTAAATCGCTACTCTGTCATTACCTTCAGCTATAGCCTGTGTGAGGCAAGTGAAGAGCTGATGGTCCTGAGGCAGCCTTAATGGAGCTCCTTTTGATTGCTGGAGGAATTACAACAATCAGTACATTTAAATTTGACCTGGTTATCTAATGGAATGACTGTCCTTGTGTCGATGTAAAACCACAGGAAGGAAATTGAGTTATCGACTATAGTACATCTGACAGTGCCACCCTAGGTGGTGGCAGGCACTTTTAGCAAATGAATGTAGAGCCTATTCCCACTGACCTATGAAGCCAAAGAACAAAATAATTTACCAATAATCTCAGTTGAAAAACAATGTTAAAGGATGATTTAGCACATTTATTAGTTTCTGTCTGCCATTTACAAAATGATGATCATATTTTTCTTATTATTCTCTGCTTCTATTCAAGAGAATATAAGTCTGTCTAAATATGGGAACTCCGGTTTTATACAGTTGGTAAAGTTAACATTGTTCATATCCAGTTCAGATTACAAAAAAACAACTCAAAGTTAAACTGCAGTGTGCATCTTACCCGGACATGGTCAGTGATGCTGCAAATAGTGATAACTGTGTCTCTTGCGAAAAGAAAGTCCTCAGTCACTTTTTCTCCCAGAGCCACTGAACAAAGAGTATCCAGATTACTGAGCACCACTTCTCTCTCCGCCCTGTTACAGATAAATACATAGATTAAAAAAAACATGTGAAAAGCATAGTCCTAAAGCACACATTTCGAGTCAAATTTAATCATGTCTTTATACAAAGTGACACTGGCCTGTGCTGGCCTTGCCAGAGCTAGGCTGGTGCCCAAATAATGCATGTAGGAGGATGGGTTAGGAGAAGCACAGAAGGTTTAATAGGTTATGAATGCTGCTGATGCTGGATGAAGAGCAGCAGCAGTGTGGGTGGACTGCAGATACTCTCTTTTCGCTCTCATTTGCTCTCACTATCACTCTTCCCTAAAGCAGCAGCATTCTTTGAGGTAAACTGAGAGAAATCCGAATGTATAAATATATGTACATGTACAAAATCTCTGGCAAGGAGCCAGGTATATAGTCGTGACTTTGATTACAATGCAGAGGAGCTGAGGCTGGGCTTGTGTTTTGATTAATGAGGAATTGCTGTATATCAAGTAGCTAAAACATACAATATTGATTCAATGGCATCATAACTGCACATATTCTGCCAGTGTGAAACCCTCATCTGTTTAACAAACAAAGAAAGGGAAATGTCCAAATAAGTTAAAGTTAATCTTATACTGCAGTTTAAATATTCAACAGCTGTCTTAAATGTATCCTTGCTGCTAAATTGGTAAATTTAAAGTAACACTTACTTGAAAATATGATTTTCTACAATCCATTTTATATATGAGATGGCATCTCACTACATGTAGTGTACACTGTATTTGTGTTGGGGAATTGGTTTAAGATGCATTTTCATCAAAGAGTTGCAAAACCTGGCAGTTAAAAGCAAGAATGTGTAGCTGGATTTCTTCAAGTTGGTATGATAAAGTTGTCTTCTTGAGTCTCTTACCGTGCAGCCATGCCCAAAAGTAATACAGCAGCTCGCTTGTGTAAGGCAGGAGTTTCTCTTTTGCCGGTAAACCTCTCCCACAACACCTGTACTACGGTGGACTGCAGACTGCTGCCACTGCCAAAAAACTCCTGCACCTACAGACACATGTTTGCATTGGTTAGAGATCCTCATTTGCTTTAGTACAAGGACGGAAAAAAAACACAAAAAACCCCACAACAAATGTTTTTTTATTTAATGTTGACATATTTTCCAACATTAAACAAAGATGACTTTCTCTGTTGGCTAATCAAACAAAGAAATGACTCATATGAGAGTAACAGTTACTCACAATTTCCTCTAGACACTGGATAGTTCCCAATGATGCATCTACCATCAGTTCAGAGAGATTGTCAACAAGAGTGTGAGCTTTCATCCTAAGAAAAAGACGGACCTTATTTTAAGTTTGCCTTGTTTTCGTTATACGTGTACAAATACATAAATAAATAATTAGATGTAAACCAAACAGTTTAAAATAGTTTTTCAATCAAATAAATGAGCATAACTGAAAAAATAATTGAGCCAACAAGCATTTAGATTTTTGTTTTGTTTTGGTAATTCTCACTATGTAAGTAGCAGAAAATATAAATACAAACTGTCAAAATTTTAAACAAGTTCACATTAGATTGTACTTCATAATGCAAAGGGGATGTGTGGAAGATTATGTATGTTTATGAGCATGTTGCATTCTCCTCAAACCTCCAAATGAGAATAAAGTGGTTTTACGGACCTTACAGAGTCCCCTTGAGGGTTCAGATACAGGCGCCGGTAGGCCTGAACGACAGCGTCTTTGATGGCGGCATCAGTTGACCAGACCAGCGGCAACATCTTTCTAACCCCACTGACAGAGTTGGCAACACTGAACTCACAGACAGTCACACAAAACTGCACAGCCTCCTGGACAACTAACAAAACACACACAAAAAGTACATTCTTCATTTGATTACTGATTCATTAATTATATAAATAAATATAAAAACAGTAACTGATGAGCTCCGTACCTGATGTTGTTTTCCAGTACAGCATGGTGTTGATTACAGAGATTGCTTTCTCCACTTGTAAGGCAAAGGTTTCTGTATCTTTCAAGTACTGAACCAACATCTCCTGCTTCTTCAGCTCACCATCATCTACCTCCTTGGCCCCCTCTTTCTGTGGGGTTGGTGGCAAATTCTGGCTTAGCTCTGAGTTTTCTTCATCCGAGCCTGAGGAATAGAAAATATCACACTTAAATTAATTTGGGATTTGTAATTGAAGTGTCACTGCCCTGACATGTGAACATGCACCCGTGATGCTGTCAGGTGTAATGAAACACATTTGCATGTTTCTAATGATTTTATAAATGACTCCAATCTTTTGATTGTGCTAAAAAATTCTGACTATGGCAATGCAACAGATATGTTTCAATTAAATAACATTCTCAGGATTAAAATCTAAAAATAGTTAAAAACAGTTTTATCAGAAAACAGAGCAGAGGACTATCTGGTGTGCGCGTCTCCCTATACGTGTGTTAATTAAACACAATAAAGCTTTTACCTTTGAAAATCAAAGCCAGTGTGTCCATTATATTCTTGGTGGAGAGAGTGGAAAGAGAGGCAAACATCTCAGATTCTGGGAAACAGCTGTGAGCTCTTATACACAGCTGAACAGCATTCCTGCAAAAATAAGACATTTCGCATCAAATTCTTGGCTAATTAACTCTATAGGAGAGGTAGGGACACTACCAATAAACTTTACCCACAACTCTGCTGGTGACAACCATCACCTGTATTTGTTGATGCGCAGGTACTGAGCTATCTTCACTGCAGTTGCTCTGTCGTCTTCAGCAGCCTTTTCTTCCTCCACATCCCTGTCATCCTCTTCCTCCTGTTTTTTCTCTTCTTCATTTGTGGGCTCCAGCACTGTCCTCACAGTTACAAGAAGCTCAGGCTCCATGGCATCCCACAGCTCTGATGCCTTTATCACTGTAACTGCAGGAAGGGAAAGGGAAAAGAAAAAAATTCTCATTCAGTGACAGCTACTCACATAAAAGCGACAAAGAGAATGTGAAACAATGCACTGGAAAATTAAAATAGCAGCAGGAGAAATTGTCAATTCCAAGCCGAGAATCAAGATAATGATGTTTGAGTACAACTTCTCTTCTTCATTTTTTTCTCCATTTCTTTGTTTTTCCTTACTTGAAGCCGTTTTCTGATTCCAGTAAACAACCAAATGAAGACATTACTAGATGGGTGGTCGGCCTGCAGAACTGGTTATTCTCAATTGACAATCTTATGAAATCTGTAAAACTACTAAATATTTTTCAGTTTGCGTACAAATAAATCACCAAATCACATATGCTTTTTAAAAATGTAAGACCTTTTTTTTTTTTGGATGAATAATTCAGATATTCAGTTAGAGTGGGTTTTTGACTTGGGCCCTCAGATTACCAAAGAAACAGCTCACTGCTCACTGAACAGAAACAAGAGAAAAATAAACTTATTGCCACTTTTAACAGACAAATACACACACTGTCAGCTTCCTCCCCTGTGATTACTCCATTGTGACTTTAATGGAATAATTCAGGTCAAGCTAAGTCACTGTCGGCAGGCCCTTACAGCAGAGCAGAAATCCTCCTCTGCCCTACCAAGATTACCTGCCAGTCAAGGCAAGAAGAACATGACTCTTATTCAGTGAGCTGGCATTCGCCTTGGTCTCATCATTGGGCAAAATAGAAACTCAGCACTAATGAAATCACTCTACCATACGCAATTTTAAAGACATGTCTGAACAATCCAGGAGGCTGCGTTTACCAGGTGCTCTCTCCTCCAGCTTCTCTTTCATTTCCCTCAGTTTAACCATCTCTTTCTCCAAAGGTTTCTTCAGATCTGCACTGCTCAGCTGAAAACCATAGAAATAAAGAGTCAGTGTTGTAAAATTAAAGATTTCTGACATTAGAGTCTGAATCATGTCTGAGTTACCTTGCAGCTATATGGATTATGTGCAATGAAGGCTGCCAAAAGCTGGATCGCACTCTTCACTGCATTTATAGATTTATCCATCAGACGCCCCACAGTGATTTCCATCACCTCACTATACCTACACAGAGGCAGCGCCTGAAAGCAAAAAAACATCCTTTAAAACCAAGAGAGTGCTTTAATTATCAGAAAATAGGTAATGCGTCATCAAAGAAAACATACTTTGCTGTTAACGATGCGGGTGTAGACTTGAAGCACACGCGCCCGGACATGAGAGTGTGTGTCATGAAGATGCTCCTGCAGTATATCGAAGAATCGGTCACGGTCAGCTTTGCCAGACTCATCCAGCCCATCACCGCACAGCACCCGCACAAGGATCTCTCCCAACATCTCGCAGACGGCAACACGCATTGTGTGGCTCTAAAAAAACAAACAACAACATGAGAACCATGAGGTTGGAATATGTGAACTGAATCTGGTTCTGAAGTCGGTGAAAAGAACATTTACATATCTAGAACTGCGGGAGAATATAAATGGGGGAACCTTAGCCCTCAGATTACCAAAGACAACACTCATGGCTCAGAGAACAGCAAAGAGAGGTCGGTGAGCTTCTTGCCTTGTGACCACACATACATCACGCAACCACACAGACAACACACATGCACACTGTCAGCATCACCCAAAGCAATTACTCCGCTATGACTGTAGAGGAATAATTTGGGAAGAGCCAAGTCACTGTCGGCAGACCCTTACAGCAGAGCAGAAATCCTCCTCTGCACTACCAAGATTACCTGCCTGTCAAGGCAAGAAGAACCCGGCTCTCATTCGGTGAGCTCGTATTCGCCTTGGTCTCATCACTGGGCAAAATATGCATGATATATCGCAGTAAATTATAAGACAGCCAACTTGAATATAGGGAAGCTTTGATAAAAAGACGATTTGCTATTCAATATTAAAGAAGTACAGTGACTAAGCAGGTGTTGATTTAACGTATTTCAAGAAATCAGTTGCCATCTGAATTTTGTATTTAAAAAAATCATTCAACATTTTTTTAAAGCATGTAGTTTTCCCAATGCTATTCGAAAAACTCATTTTTTGCATAAATATAATGTATCCAGGGGTCTGTAAAAACTGAAGTACCAACTATGTGAGAATTGTTAATGCCAGAGAACAATTTAAAGAAACTTAATCACACTAAAGCTATAATAGATGCATTTCATTCACTAACACAGAGGACAACCCAACTCATTTAAACATTAAATGTAGATGCTTAGTCTTTTTAAAAGAGAATACATCATTATAATGGTCAAACCATGAAAAAAATAGTATATTTAATGGCTCATAATACGTCATAATATCTTTTAATTGGCAATTTTCTGTCTGTTAGGGCAGGGGAAGACCAATCAGACATCTTCAGGAGTGGTGTAATTTTTCTAACTTACTTAATAATATGCATGTACACAGCACAAAGATGGCAATTTAACAGGAACTTTGGGGGGAAAACATACCTCTCCTTCCAGATGCGAGATGAGGACACTAATGTTGGGGATCATTAAATCAGGTACAAGGGCACTAAGTTCTGACAGGAAGGTGGCAAAGGCTTTGACACCTGATCCCTCTCTGACAAGTTCTTCACTTGACTTCTGACCAATTTCTCTGAGGGATGAGAAAAATAAAATCAACTTGTTACAAAAAATGCATTTAGTTTGATATTCTTAGATTTCCATTTACTAAGCCACAAATATAAGTCAGAAAGTATCCGCAGCTTAATAAAAAAAGTATGTATTGACCTTATGACTTCTCCTATGATCGCTCTGACTCCATATTCTGTGCTCCACACAAAGACAGCCTGGGCAAACACTGATGACAACTGTTCAAAGTGTTGCAACAACTGGATCACTTTAACACTGGCACCTATAAAGGTTTTGAGTTTTCATTAAAACTTCAACAACAACTATGCCAAACATATGATAGTGATACTAACCAAGCAGGTGATTGTACTTTTTGATCAACAACCCCAGTAAGTGAATTATGCCATCTCTGGTGGGTTTGCTCTTGACATGACCGATGGTTGGGTTCTCCAGCAACTTGTAGCAGCAGCATGTCACACAGCTAAGAGGGGAGAAAAACAGACTATTAAATTAGTCAAACTTTATTACTGTTCGGGTGTGTGCAGATTAATCAGATCTGCAAATGAGTAACATTGTACTTAAATGTCTCCATTGGAAACAATAAATTGACAAGTTAAACGCCTTTCCAGGATCATCAAGCCTTATTTGATTTGCTGTGACATCACAAATGAACAAGCAAAGGCACTATTAAGTTGTTATTGATGCTTGGAAATCACACCATGTAACTGGGTTAAGACACATCAATATCATGGCACTTCGCCCACACATCCTTAGCCAATAAAGTACCTGATAAACTCCTCCTCCACCAGAGAGAGGTTCCAAAGGGAGCGGATATCCAGCTGGAGGAGCTGGACAAGAGCCTGCAGCACTTTCTCTCTCTCCAAGTCCCACTGTATCAGTCCTTCTGCACTAGACTTGCCTTTCTTCCCACCCTGTCCAAAAAAAATCATTCCAACAATCAAAATATCCTTAATTGTAAATCCCCAAATGTGATGAGAAATTTCAAATAAAAATAACATGCCCTCAGATAATGAGTTTTAGTTAATTATAACTGTCAAATCAACTTTTATAAAGATCATTGCTTTTTTGCCATTGAGTACATGTAATATAAATTTAAACAAGATACACAAAGATGACATACAAGAAAAAGCACCCATACATTGTTTGACATCTTCTATTTACCCATCCCATTTCTCTTAGAGAGGATATGGGCTAAAGGAAGAGACAACTTTACTGTGGGTAGGCCCTTACAGCAGTGTAACAAAACTCAACCACACTACCAAGACTACCCACCCATAAGCTGGCTAAAGACCACAACCTCTAGCTCTGACTGGAACAGAAACTTTATCATGGAATCTTTAATGGACACTCTCAATGGTTCATCCAAAAAAAAAAACATCTATCTAACTGTTACAGACAAACGTTTAACATTATGACCATACCTTCCCTGGTGCTGTGACAATGCTCTGTCTGCAGGAGACACTTTCAAGGTTCTCAGTGAGTTTGCAGAGCAAGAAGACACTCATTTTAACTGCATTAAGTTTCTCTTTGCGCTCTGCTGCTGAGATGGATGTAGAGACAAGAAGTTCCGGCAAGGAAACAGCCAGGCCACAAACCACTGAAAGAGAAAGATTAAAATGATACTCTCCCAAGTAAATCGTGGTTGTAAATTAAAAAATGAATAAAAGATCAGGTCTAACCTTGAACAAGTAATTCCAGAGTATCCTCCTTCACCCCAAGATCCACAGAATTGAAGTGTCTAAAAAAGTGAATACATTGGTTTTGTAAAAAGATTAATCACTGTAAAAAATAAAAAAACATATATTTGTAATAATAACACAACAGTCTCTTACTGTAACACGCTGTAGCCTGTGTCAAAATGTTCCAATATACACAAAGGTCCTTGGCTTCTGAGAGCTGCCTTGAATCCTGAGGTGTAAGAAAGCATCCAGTTACAAACATTTGTGAACAAAGGTGTATGTATGTGTATATATAAATTCCACTACTTACTACTGAGCTGGGATGGCAGCTGCTTCGGGGAGACCACATCCTGAACAACATACTGGTTTATCCCACCTGTCTTTACCAGGTCCCCTACGCACACAGGTACAAAAAAGTCCCACGACATCCCTAGGCCACGGTAAAAAAGTGAAAAGATACGCAAAGTCAGTTTGTTATCCAAGAAGTACAAGGCTTTGGATCAAGTTTAAAGCTATCTCATTACTTTAAAATATACACATTTGAACCAACAAATTCACCCTGGTCTAGATAAAAAACTTTCAGAAGAAATAAGTTAAAGAGGTAGAAACCCTAAGCACACTTTCTAAAAAAACAGTAAAATTAGTGTTTGTAACTCAAAGCAAACAACAGCTAACGCTGTTAGCAGGCTAAATATTAGAGCTAGATGCGTCGTTACCCACAAAAGTTTAGTAAAAACGGTCGTGGAAGGACTAACTTATGAACAGTTTTGTCAACGTTAAAACATAAATGTTACCTGCAACAAGTGCTGCCCCGTTAGCCACGAGTGAAACGTTTGGACAAACTAAGTGTTGTTCTGTCGATGCTCGCGTGTAAAACGGTTGGAGTCCTCAGCTTTTCAAATTTGTCTGTACCTCGCGCCAAAGAAACCCAGCAGTGACGTCATATGTGCGCCTTGGTTCTGGGCTTGACCCCACACTACCACCTATTGGACAATTCCATGCCCTACATGATGAAGACAGCTACCATTTCAGGCACATTCGGGTTAAATGACAATTTTGAAATGCTTTATATCAGAAAACACACTGAGACAAAAGACCACACAGGAAATGTTCTGTTTTTTGAGGTAGTAGCTGTATTCAAATGATTGACAACAATCATTCCCACTCTCAATATTTCAGCTACAGAAATTACAATACTTTTCAAGAAATGTCTTACTATGCATCACTCAGTCAAATGTTAAAATGATGGTCAAACTCACTACCACAGGTAACTAATACTGTAGGGTGCAGCATTTATTTGAAAATCTCCCCCTTTGTTAAACTTAAAAAACAAAACTAGTGTTGCAAAGTTAAACACAAGAAACCAACCGTACAACAAAGAATCAAATCATCGATTGCCTGAAAATAGTTTCAATGTAATGACTGTACAGAGTGTCGTGGAAATGTCAATTATTAAACCACAAGGGGCAGTTGTAGTGTTTATTTTTCACTTAGACATGAAAATTTAGAAAAAAAATCACAATTAACTAAAAAAACAGAATTGATGTTATTTTTTATATAAAGAAAAGATCCAACCTTAAATTAATTTGTAACCACTTGGCTCCTTCCCACACG
This sequence comes from Menidia beryllina, assembly GCA_013363375.1. Classification (NCBI taxonomy): domain Eukaryota; kingdom Metazoa; phylum Chordata; class Actinopteri; order Atheriniformes; family Atherinopsidae; genus Menidia; species Menidia beryllina. The sequence continues at coordinate 3,207,023 of JABUIW010000019.1, read as the reverse complement.
CTGCATCAGACCAAGGCAAGGACGTAAACAAAAAAGAAAAGCACCAAATGTTAAGAAAAATATGAAAAGAAAATCCTAGTCGCTAGTGAAGAAATATTCTTCCCGTCTTCCACCACATTGGCGTCCTTGTTTTGTTTCAGGACAACCAGGTGTTTCACTTCCTCTTTCTGTCCTGAGAGCATCGGGGGCAGTACCTGCATGTAAGGAATAAGAAATAAGAAAGGATGGTATTTGGCAACAATTTTGTAAGGCCGAAAATTTCCTGTTGGTCCTGATTTTCTCACCATTTGCCTCGTGGTTTGGTGGTTAGGCCCACACATGCAAAATGGAACCATTCAATGGAACACTGGAAAAAAAACAGACAGAGCACACAAAGTGCTGCTAAGTGTTGGGCATATGGGACACTTAGCCCAGACAAAAGGTGGCTTTCAAACACAGACATTCAAAATCGATCAGCTCAAAGAGCCTTTTACATATTGCAGGACACCTTACAATACAACAGTTTAAAGAGCAGAAACAACATTTGTACCTGAAAAGAGAACAATTTCAATAACCAATGAGCTTGATAAACTTTCTCCTATTTCCTTCACTCTAACTTCTCCTAATTATTCTGACTATAAAACCTCCTTTACTGGCAGCGATGAAGCACTTAAAATCTCAGATCGTATGGCCAAAATTTAAATGTTTAGGAGTTCAACTTTTTTCTAAAAGAATACAACCCTTTTTTTTTTTTATGGATTTGATTTCACACAATGTCTCGCTGCATCTAATTGTTCTGAGTGATTGAGTGTAAACAGAAGTGGGTATAAAATAGAGCTCACATCAGTATTGTCACATCCGATCATCTCGCCATAAGACACCTGATGACACAGGCAGTAGGTGGGCTCATTGGGGTCCACAGGCATGTCCAGGACATCAGATGGGTGCACATTTCCAAAGTTGGAGGATGGGCTGTTAAATTCTCCTCTGAATATTGATAAAGGAGACAAAAAATAAGAAAACATCCACTCTAGGAATGACAGTAAAGACATGAATGACGAGAGAAAGATCGTCACAAATAACTCAGCATACGGTTGAAGGAGTTTGACTTTCTTCTGTGCACTCTTGGGACTGCCATCTTCATCTGAACTCTTCACTTTAGACCTAGTTTTTGCTACTTTCTTTTCTTTTTGTCTGGAATCTCCTGGGAAAAAAGCAACAAAAAAACAAACAAAAAAGTAAAGCTCAGAACAGACCTTTTTAAACCCAACAGATCACCACCACAAAGCAGAGTAGTTGCAGAGTAAATAAACTCACACACACCTTTCTTCCCCTTACTTGAGGTGGAATCATAGTCTGTACTTTCAATTTGCTTTTCTTTCAGGTCAGCCTCAAACCGAGCCAAGTCTGTGTCCAGACGCCTGATGTGTTTGTCGACCTGCAGGAAAACAAAATACATAAACAACAAACTGTAACAGACTGATTTTTGTTGTTGTTGTTTATATCAGATTACCAAACTTTAGCAACCGTCTTGAGAAGAGACATATTTATTTTCAAGGGACCAACCATTTCATATGTCTGCATGGCCAGCTGCACCTTGTCATCTCCAAACTCTTTGCATTTACTGTAGGACTGCTGGATCTGCCTCAGTATGGACAGCTTTTGCTCTGAGGAAAGAGTCCGAGCGTTGGCTGTGTACTCTTTAGCCAGAGAGTCAATCTGTCCTTTTAGATCTACAGAAATAAAAATATAATAAAGAAGCATTTCAACAGTTATTCCAATCAAATTTTCCGTAAAGACAACAAGACTTGTACTACTTTGTAAAGTACGATTGCACAAACCTTCTGGCTGTGCTCTAAAACATGTAATTTCCCTACTTGTTGATTCCTCATCACAGGTGATCAATTTAAACCTTCAGAATGTTTTTAAAACTAATTTGAAAAAAAGAAAGACAAAGACAAGACCAGTTCAAACTAAATAACAACCTTATTTTGTGTGACAGACGTTTATCATTTAGTGTCTGGGGACCTTTAATGGGTAAGATCTCTTAAATGTCTATTTTACTAAACAATGTAATGTAATTTGTTAGTTTTTAGAATATATGTTTCATCCAGTTGGATACATTCATTTTAAGTATTGGATCACCTTTGATTAAAATAATACTACTAACTATTTCATCTCAACAAGACAGTTACTGAGGTTGTTCTCTGTGGTCACATTGAAATCCACGCAAATTTAGGAGTCCAGTATTCTCACCCTCTGTGCGCTGATCAAGATCCCTCATTAAATTGAAGTTTCTCTGCAACTCGAAGGGAAGATTTTCGATGCCTGGTGTGGAGGAAGAGATGAACAACAGCAGTTCAATCGCAGCCAGCGAAATCATCTTGAAACAATTAAACAAAAATGCATCCGGCGAGGCCATCGAAACCTTCCGTGCATATTCATCCTCCGAACTACCTTTAGGGTTATCATTTTTATTTATTTGGCAAGTGACATTTAGACAGCTGACGTGTGCGTCAAAACTGAAGCATGCCGGTTAGTTTTATAGCATAAAGCAGCATCCTTTCTTAGCGTCGCGGCGTTGCCATCTTCCAGCAATTAGACCGAGCCTACTCCCGCTATCTTTACAGGGGATAACGCAATTTTTTCCGCACCGAGAGACGAACAGAAACAGCGGTTCGTAAAAAAAAAAAGTCAAATATACAGAAAACATTTCAAGTTTAACATATTCCAGCAAGCTTGCAGCGGGCTAAACGACTTACTGTCCAAATAATGTTCCAAATACATCCCCGCCGCCATCTTGGAAAATGTAAACAACACAGCTTCCGTTTGGAAATGGAAAAACTCGATTGGCCGTTTGAAAAACGGCTTTTCCAGAACTAACTCTACTCCGAGGAGCTTAATATGCAGCCTATAATGAGTTTTTAAAAGAAGTGTTTCTCAACTACACAACTCTAAGACTTGATAAGTTCATTGCTGCTAAAAGTAACCTAGCTCATAAATAGATAACTGTGTCTAGACTCTTACTGATGAAACTAAACCATATAAAAAATATGGAATTCAATTAAAGAATGTCCGAAACTAGTACACTGTACACATGAAGGATAAGTCACACAAGCCATGGAAAAACCTTTTCAAAGATTTATTATTTAAATCTCTCAGAGGTCCACATGCACTTAACTAACAAACATGATGGATATTCTGTCATACAAACAAACAGATGTCAAAAGGTACATTGCCATCTTACAAACTGTTGTGTTAAAACTGAAAAAAATTACTTGAACTCTTTCTATGGTCAGAAATAGAGTTTTAATAAAACTCTGCAAAGTTCTTATGTAAAAGAGACCATTTTTACACTGTCCATTTGTCACTTTTTATCTGTTTTTTGCAACATGTGCTTCAACTTCTTGAACTTGTTCTTCCCAAGTCTTTTCTTCGCAGTCTTGGGTGTTTTTCTCTTTTTTGCTTGCTTTTTCTCAAATCTGCCTCCCTCCTTTTTCTCAGCTTTTGGCCCCTCTTTTTTCTCATCGGCTTTCTTCAGCAAAGGCTTCTCGGGACCCTCAGCAGTCTTTCCATCCAGCTTGGCAACCTTTGCTTTCTTTGGTCCAGTTTGTAAGTTCTTTTTTCCTTTTGATTTAATGTTGGCAGCTGTCAGAACTGCTGTTCCATTTTCTTTGGCATTTTGCTTTACGCCATCAGCCTTTGTCAGAGACGTTTTGTTCATCTTGTTGCTTTTCGATGGTTTCTCTTTTGGAGAGTCTGTAGTGTCAGCAGTCTCCGTGTTCTCTTCTTCTACAGGGGTAACAAACGCAGAAGGTTAATTCATGCTAAAAAATGTAATCATATAATTAAATGTGGCTTCAGTTACCTTTTCCTGCAGGAACAACTGGAATTACATTGGAGAACTTCTTGAACTTAGCAACAAAAAACCCATCCATGTTGTGGGAATGAGGGTAAAATCGCCGCGTGAGTCGCAGAGAAGGATGGAATCTAAATTCTTTGAAACTACAAAAAAATATATATATATGTTTTTTGTTAGATGATCACAAATAATTTACAACTCAGTATCTCCAGCGCTTGTTGACATTCAATACTGGATACTTTATTTACCTGGTGAAGCCTTCTTTTCCAAAGTCAAGTCCAGTGGGAACTAATTTGACGTTCCTTTTCTTCAAGGCGTAGTTCACCACCCACTCATTCTCCTCCACCTAGTGGAACAGAGACTAATTAGTATACAGCCTGAATCAATCACAAAGGAACCAATTGTAAATCAATTTAAAAAAAAAAAAAAGCTTAGGTATCTAGCCTCAGCTGTCACTCCATACAGAGGTTTGCAGGCTGAGTAAGTGTATGTTTTTACTCCATTTTAGCATATGACTGATCTTTTTTCAGATATCTGAAGCTTTAAATGACTTAAGTCTTCATTTTATGTCTAACCGGTACACTACTCACTTGTTCAAAGAGTATAAAATGTTTTCTTGTTCAAAGTGACTGTATAAAGACTTACCATTATCGAACACGTGCAGTAGACCAGATATCCTCCAGAGGGGGACTCAGCATTAACAGAGTCGATGGCAGACAGAATCAGCTCTTTCTGCAAGTGAGCAGAGCGCTGGATATCTGCCTCATCCTACCAGGAAATGGAATGTAAGAGGGACAAAATGGGGGAAAATTTTAGTTAAAATGAAAGGCAATCTCTGCTATATGTATGGGGTTTCATGCTGCCATTGAATGCTAATTACCTTACTGGTCTTCACAGCTGGATCTTTGGCAATAACTCCTGTGCCTGAGCACGGAGCGTCAAGCAGCACTCTGTCAAATCCGCCCATTACCTTCAAGCACAATTTCAACAGGTTTGAGCACAAGCCATAAATCTCTAATAAACAAAAGCCAAACACACACAGCAAACCAACACTCAATAAACACACTACCTTTGGGAACTGCCTGCCGTCGTAATTACTGACCACCGTGTTGGTGACCCCCAGACGGTGAATATTTCCCACCACGCTCTTCAGTCTTTCAGCGTTAGCATCGTTGGCGACGATCACTCCCGTGTTTCTCATCAGCTGAGCTAGAGGTGGAGACATTCATGGGTTCTTTCCCTTCCGAGCTTATGTAAAGCAGGCATTTACCACACAGACGCCAGGTCACCACATGTTGGTCAGGCATCTCCTGCAGAGAGCAGAGGCAGCGAATCTTACCGACATAGGTGGTCTTTCCCCCTGGAGCTGAGCTCATGTCCAGCACCATCTCTCCCTCCTGTGGAGAGAGCGCCATGACGGGCAGGAAGCTGGAGGCTCCCTGCAGCATGTAGTGGCCAGCCAGATACTCCGGTGTAGCACCTGTTCAGACAGGAGAGCAGAAGTATTGCAGAAGGGCTCCTCATGCTGCATCCTCTCTCAGAGTCCCCAGTTAACTTCCTCCATTTCTCAAATCAGAACTCTGCAACCAATCAAATGGAACTTACCGACTGGTACTGAGGAGTCGTAGATAACCAAACCAACTTTGGACCATTTCCCCAGCGGATCAAGGTTCACTCCGCGGTTAATCAAAGCCTGTGGGGGGAAAAACAAAAAATAATCCCAAAACCTGAGCATTTCAGAGAAGAGAATTTACCTAAAAGCAAAATCTAAAAGTGTCTGTTTAAGTTGTGCGTTGCTATCTGAAGACATTATCAGTGCTGCCACCTGTGCGAGGTCCCGCCTCCTCGTTTTCAGTGTGTTGGTGCGAATAGTGACCGGCCTCTGGATTTCGTTGGCTTCGAGGAAGTCAACCAGCTGTCAGGAAAAAGAACAACTATGTCAGCTTTCAAAGGTCTAAACTTCTTTTACTAAAATCGAGCTGTTGGGGGAAGAACACCTGAAACAGGTATTTAAAAGAAAACGTGTCCACATAAACGCCGTTTAGAAAAAATTTGAGTAATTTACAAACCCAGTCATGCATAAACTCATAAATAGAAAGCACGAGTGTTAATACCCGTGATTGTTAAAACCATTTTTAAAGACTAGTGTCTGCTGTCACGTTTTACCTCTGACCGCCTGCTAAAAAGTTTAACAGCAGCTCAGTGCAATTCAACACAGCAGACATGACCATAAGGCTAAATCTGCATTTGCCGTGTTCAGGGATATAGTCTGACTTCATGTGTAAGAGAGGATTAGCACTTTTGAAACACACCTCTGATAGAGGGAAGAGGTTCATTAACTTCTCGATCAGGAAGTCGTTGTAGCTGTAATAGGTACAGAGGTCTTTCTTCAGAAGAGAGAGGTACTCTATTCTGTCTTTGCCCTCCTCCCTTTTTGCAGAGAAATTACAAAGGACGTCAATGTTGTCCTTTATTCTTTGATAAATGGTCTTCAAGTCTAGAGACATGACACCTAAAGAGAAAAGAAAAAAAAAAAAAACAAGATGTCACTTTGAACAGAAGAACAGATTTTTCTGCTTGAGGAGCGGCGTTCTCACCGTCCTCTGCCTCAGGCAGTCTGAATGAATCCCCCTCATTTGTGTTGGTCTGAACTGTGTCCTCCTCTTCCGTGTCAGCATCTGACTCCTGTTCATCATCTTCGTCATCGTCGTCGTCATCATCATCGTCGTCATCATCATCACTGCCTAGAGCCAACGATTCTTTCTGCTTTTTCTCCTTCTTTGCAGCACGCTCGATGGGAAGAAGCTGAAAAGGGGAAAAAAAAAAAACACAAGAAAGGTTTTACTTCTTGAATTTTAACAACAAAGGCTTTAAATATAATCCAGTAAACCTTCTAAATAAACATGGACTCTTCAAAGTTACTACTGAACTAATTTACATACATCCTCTCCATCACTGTCCTCTTCCTCTGCTTCGTCTCCACCACCATCTTCTACAGCACCATAGTCATCAACCATTTCTTCATCCTCGTCATCACTGTAATCATCATCGTCACCCTCCTCCAGTTTTTTCACATCAAGTTTTGCGCCCTTTTCTTGGTCTTTTCCTCCCTTCTTCTTCAGCTGCTGCTGCTCAACTTCCTCCTCCTCCTCCTCATCTTCCTCCTCTTCCCAGTGCTCCTCACTATCATCCACACTCTCAGGTTCATCAAGTTTGCGCTTCCTCTTTGCCGGTTTCAACCATTTGCTGTTTTCATCCGTGAATCCTTTACAGATGAAAAACAGATAGACAAGACAGGGCATAATGTTCAGCTTTCGGACAAAAATTTCACACCGTGGCCTTTGAGAGAGAGAAAATACCAACAAACCAATAAAAACGCATATAGAAACCAGATGCTACAATAAGCATTTAGGCGTATGTGGGTACCTTTCTTGGGCTGCTCCTCAGTGACATCTTTAGGCTTCTGCAAATTCTGAACTCTCTTGGCAGCTCTGAAGCAAACCACAAAAAACTTAATATACAAATTCTAATAAGAGCAGCAGTAATTAACGTTATACCATCAGGGTACCTCTTACCTTTTCCTTGCTCGACTTGACAGACGTTTTGTCCCAGTTTCTTCTGCAAAAAGGAAACAAAATCTCTTAAACAATCCAACAACCCATCCAGTATGATTTATTTCAACTAATTAACTCCACACAATAAGTCATTAAGGAAAGTTCACAACGGATTCTCACCTTCTGTTAAAAACTTAGCCAATTCGACCTCTGCTCCCTGCTGCTTTTTGGTTTTCTTTCCCGGCCCTCTCTTCACTTTGGTGGTGGGATCCAATTTCCGACCCATGGCTCAGAGATACACACAAAGCCTGAAAAGCAGGGGTAACAAAGGTTATATATCATTAATGACAAGGTGAAAAAATCATTATTTTCCATACTCAGCCTTTACAATCTATCCCCGAACAAATCCCATATTTTTAACAGTGCACAGGTTTATCTAAATCAAGAACAAATCTCCTCCCGGGCTTCAAGATCTTAAATGCAAGTCAGTAGGTGGGAGACAGCTTATTACAAATAGCAAACATTTTTGGTAGGAAATCGAGCAATGGAGAATTAGTTATTCTCTTAGATAAAAGGTGAGAGAAATGCACCATTATCGTGAGCAGGGCTAATGCCCCAAAATGTGACGGTTGTGAGCAATTTAATGCTACACACTCACAAAGGTTTCTTTGGATGCTACATGCCATTACTTGTCCTTCTTACTACTATATGGCTCCATAATATTGATAATTAATCACGAAATGGTCAAACTGACTGATAATTTACATAACAAAAATATTGACCACATACACTGCGTCTGCTACGTCACCGCACGCGGTTTTTAAAACGTTAAATCCTTCTTGGTGATAATGCAGACAATTGTCAGCTGCCACAACAAGTTTAACACTAAGTCTTCACATACTCACCAATAAATGACGACTTCTGACACAACTTTAGAATTGGAATCGCAGGTTGGATTTCCACACGTGAAAATTGCCTCCACACGTTGCCGAAGTGTATCCGGCGCATGAATGTGACGCGTATGCGTCACATGCCCGCAGACAAGAAGTTGTTGATTATTTGTACAAAAAATAATGTGACCAATACCTCAAATACATCATTATACAAATGTACACATTTCATTGAATGTCCCTATTTAATTTGAAACGGAAAATTCAATGCAATAGTAGTGCATCCGGTATTGAAAACTGTCGTTTGTCGTGGCGTCATCAATACGAGACTGAGTAAAGACGCCGGAGAAGGCATCATGGCTGCTTCAGATGGAAAGAAGCGTGGCCTAGAACATTTGGACGAATATGAACCAAAACCAGCCAAGCACCTCCGCAGCCTTCATGACCGAATGGCAGAGAGGAGGCTGGTTGTTATTCTGGAGGGAGCGTCGCTAGAAACAGTAAAGGTGATAATCAGGGCACTGTTGTAGTGATGCAGCCCCAAACTGTTCATCACAGTAATGATCTAGAACTATTAATTAAGTAAAAGGCAATCGGTCAATTTGCGTGTTTTTTTCTTTCTTAGGTTGGAAAAACGTTTGAGCTTTTAAACTGTGACCAGCACAAAAATATGATCGTCAAAAGTGGCAGAGATCCGGGACATATTAGACCAGATATCACACATCAGGTAACAATTCACATTTATGGTGGCAGCTGGTTTCTGCACCTACAATATTTGGCAAATGGACGGAATGATCAAACCTGAATTCTGTTTATTCAGCTGTTATTATTTTCAATGACACATGGATGACACCCTTTGTCAGAATACACGTCAATAACTGAAACAATTTTCACTCATTCCAGTGTCTGCTCATGCTGATGGACAGTCCTCTGAACAGAGCAGGCCTCTTACAGGTTTACATCCACACAGAGAAAAACGCCTTAATAGAGATCAACCCGCAGACACGCATCCCGAGAACCTTCACTCGTTTCTGTGGGCTGATGGGTAAGCAATCATTTAAATGATATATTTGGAGTTTTTTTTTTCCCTGCACCCATCCCTCTCTGGCAGTATACTCTACTAATATTTCTTTTCTCTACTTTAGTGCAGCTGCTGCACAAGCTGAGTGTCAGGGCAGCCGATGGTCCTCAAAAGCTTCTGAGGATGATTAAAAATCCTGTTTCTGACCACCTGCCTCCCGGCTGCCCTCGCATCGCCACCTCTTTCTCTGCCGGGGAGGCTGTTGGCCCCCGGACGTTTGTGCCAGACGGACCGGCCGCTGTGGTAATCGGAGCATTTGCACATGGAGCGGTGAGAGATTTATGCAGCTGGTCTCAATTACAAACACTTAGCAGTTTTACTGATGCTCATGTTTTCAACAGGTCAACGTGGACTACACAGAGAAGACCGTGTCCATCAGTAACTACCCCCTCTCTGCGGCACTGACCTGTGCCAAGATCTGCTCTGCCTTTGAGGAAGTGTGGGGCGTCCTGTGACCGAACGGATCAAAATAAACTGATAATGCCCGATAAACCGACGCATACACAGACCTTATTTCAGTGGACTAGAAACACTGGGCCAAACATCCAGTGATGCCACATGGACTACAGACATGTATCCTGTTATACACTCATTTTTCTGTGTATTCTAATATTATGGTGGAATACAAAATGGTTTTGTACCTAGCATTGCCTTTCCATGTAAAAAAATAAATGTATTATTTTCTACCATAAGTTGAGTTTGGCCTTTAATACAATAATTACATTTAAATCTATTGTCAGGTAATGTTTGTTTTTTTCTCCCTTACATTCAAGAAACAAAGCATATTTAAAGTTCTTGAAAGTTCTTACTGCAACTGTGGGAGCAAAAAAAAAAAAAAAAAATGCTTTAGTTTGCTTGAAGGGATTCAGTTTATTCCAGTCTGCTTATCCTAGTGTAGTAAGCTCTTCTCCTGGCATTTCAACTTTGCCACTACTTCACTCTTTTTTTTGGAGACCTCCTTCTCTGTGGTTGTCTTTTCCGAGAAGATCTATACGGATACCGGCCTTGCTTTGCTTTACGTCTCCGAGAACTTTTAGCCTTCCTCTGGGGCTTTCTTGCCCGTGTGGCTCGCTTCTTTGCAGGTTTCTTCCTTACAACTTTTTGTCTTGATTTGCTTTTGTGTTTTTTACTTTTGATTGATTTAGCCGCCGGTTTGCGAGTCTTGCCTTTTGGTTTGTGGAGCCTTGCTCTCTGTGTGTGAGTCTTTTTGTGTGTTTTCTTTGATCTCTCTGCTCCTTTGGGCGGTTTATGGGTTGCAGAGGTTGGCTTTGACTTTCCTTTTGGTTTTGGAGATTTGCCAGCGTTTGTCTTTGGTCGAGTTGTGTCTGCGACCTTCTAAGTACAAAAAGGTTTGAGGTTAAACTCATTAAGCTCAAAACGAAATGGCTTGTAAGCAAATCAAATGATAAAATGTGTTACCTTGTTAAGTCTGAATGTTGTGCTTCTAGTAGTTCTCACAAGCGTCTCGCTGTTGGTCAGTCTCTTGGTCACCACATTCACCTGCCGGTTGTTCTTGGCAACGTCATAACCTTCAGTGGCCAGCGTCTGCTTGAGCTCAGCCATGGAGATGCCACCTCTGTGTTTGCACTTGGAGACAACACTGAGGATGAGCCTGGATACCTGCGGCGATGCCTGCTTTGGGGAGTTTGTCTTGGGTGCATTGTTGGCCTCTGATTGAATCTGATGCTTGAAAAGACGGACAGGAGTGTCTGAAAGATAGAAATGTTGTGACCATTACTGCTCACAGATTTATATTTTCTTCATAACACCAGGAATAAAAAGACAGGTAGCTTTTAAAATTTATATATAACAAAACAAAAGAAAGTGGCATTATACAAAAACTTACTGGATCTTTTTTTAGTTATGATGCATATATTAAAAAGTTGTAATTCTGGAGCACTTCAAATTCAAAGTGTTTGCAATATATGTGGTATACAGTTATGTACATATACTGAATATAATGTGAAATTTTAAACTATCTAAGGTTATTAGTTTAGCCAATAACCAACAAATCTACAGGGCAGCTTTTCCTTGTGTGGAGAAAACTGATATATTAAACATTTTCTATAATGGTTTGTAGTCTGTGGTGGTAAACCTTTAAACAAAAAAATGTTATGATGCATAACCATGGTGATTAAGACGCCAACTCAAGATACATTGATTAAATATCTTGAGAACAGACTACGAATAAAGTGGAGAGAATAGCAAAAGAAATCATTTCTTCCCCTGATCAGTAGGCGAAGTATGAGATAACTAACAGATAAATCGATAATCTTTGACGATTGGGGAGGAGATAGGATGATGCCAGGATTCGTTTTCCTCATTAACAACATGGGTGTAGCGAAAGTGACCAATCTTTGTTAAGATGGATTCATCCTTAACGTGTCAGCGAGGGGAAGCTGCTAAAGACGTGGTTACTAAGTGGTTGCTTGGCAACAACAACAAAAACACCTTGACCCTTGTAGGCTTTTTATCTGCTACATAAAAACTTTCTAAATGTTTTGTCGGACGATTTGTCAGTTTGTATGCATCTTTAACGAAATTATATCTCTAATCGTGAGTAAAACTGCAGCTATTTAATTGGTCTTCCTGGATTTTTCAGGTAAAGTCCAAAACAATCTAAGTATTTGGCGGAGTATCCTAGCAACCTGCAGCAGTTATAGCAGTCAGCTAATGTCTCAACCATTCACTCACTTGGAAGAGAAACTTTCTTCTGTCCTTTTGGCTCCTCCTTTGGCTGGATAGCCCGCTTCAGCAGCCTCCCCAGACGTTTGGCTCCCGCCTTTCCGAGACCTTTGCCTGTGGGTGTCTTGGCGGGTTTACCTGTCCGTTTAACCAGTCCTAAATGTGCGTTTTCTCCAGATTTGATACCATTTTCGGCGTTTCCGACTTGAGCCTTCCTCCGCATTTTTGTTGGTTTCTTATTTAAAAAAAATTATTTTAAGAACAGGTCTGAAGTATATGGACTCCTCCAAGCATTCTTGAATAATATGGCTTTGAATGGTAGTAACATTTTTTGTTAAATAACAACAGTTCTTTAGTTGCTATGCAACAATGACGAGACATAATGAGGCTTCATTACAGTTTATTTTAACAGCTTATGAAGTTATCTGTGGTAAGTAAAACATCAACAGCTGTACCTAAATAAAATGTACTTGATTGTGTACACTTAGAAATATTGACAGACACAAGAAAGAGGGATCGATTAAAGGTTAAAAAACACCATTGTGTTATTAATGTGTAGAACCACTAGATGCTATGGTGCATAACACTGACTGGCTCATTAGTCCATAGATGAATCAACAAAACAAATTTGTTCATCCTTCCAAATCACCTTTTCGTTGAGTACATAACCAACATTGATACACTGGTTTCCATGCTGCTGGTGAGTGGTAAACTTTTACCTGTCACACGTGTCCCGCTGCTTCTTTAGGAATGGTGATTTTCCTCAAAAAGAACATATTCTAAGGTCACAGATGTTGATATCTGCAGATTAGTCAGTGGTCACTTCAGGTAGTCACCTCTCACAGAAAGGCTTATTTCCAATTCCTTGCTGTTCTATTGACAAGGCTTTTTATTCTTATTATCTGATAAATGATGCCCCAAAGAGGTCAAATGAATATCTCCTTTAACGTTTTTGCAGGTTGTGTTCGACCTCAAGCGTAAGAATCTTCCATTTTACACTGATGTGCTCATACAGAGAACTTATGCTTTACTGCTTAAAAAGAAACATGAAAACAACATTTTAAAAGTTTATTCTCCATGAAATGAGTATTAAACACCCAGAACCCAGAATATGGCTTTATAAACAAAGTCCTGCTTGTTTTTAGAGAGGGCTGCTCAGCATGTCTCTGATAAATCCTTCTGGGGTTCAATGGAGCATTGTAGGCTTGTTGAACACAAGTCGGATTTGGCACAAATCATTACAATCAAGAAGGACGGCTCCAAGGGCATGGATTCATGGTACGGGTCAGCATCACAGTTTACCTGGAGAACAAAATAGTGAAACACAGCATTGGTGGAAGGAAGAAAGATTATTAAAAAAAAAATTTAGAGGACAGGAATTACCTGAGAAAATGATGTGAGAAAGAGACGAGTGTGCGACAGCCCAGAGAGGGAGGTGTCACTTGGACGGTGGCTGAGGCTTTGACCATAAGCCTGAAGAAATAGACGGACAAAATATAACCAATGAGCCCAACAATGCAGTTGGAGAGACGTTCCAGTCTGGGAGTGGCTCCTCACCTGCAGAGCCACCTGCAGAGCAGAGTACTGCACCCACACCTCCTGCTGCTGCGCCGCTGAAAGTGAAAACACTCCCCCTCTGCCTGCTTTTTCCGTCAAATTAAGATAATTAGCCCACACACATTCCCCCACATCATGCACGGTCTCACTGTGAGAATAGACTGTAAAAAAACACATATGGAGATTGTTAATCACAGAGAGAAAATAGCTTCTTGTTACTAATATCTGGAAGAATTTGAACACTGACAAATGATTTGTTGGTTATACAAAAACCTATTTTAAGTTACCTTTAATCTGTAACCTATTTTTAGTGTTATAGACACACCCTAATTAAACTAGGGGTAAGGGAATTATAGTTCAGAAATATGTGGAACTCTTTCAGGAGATGGTTACAAAACTAAATTATCCTCTGTTTCTGAGGGGTGAGTTCATTTTTTGTATATCCTATTAATTAAGCGAGTGAAAGGTTGGAAATTTACTCCAAAAACTGCATCTTCAGAGTGTAAAAACAAAACAAATCCCCATTTTGGATCTCTGAGAAAAAAATATACATTGGTGAGCTTGATAATATAAATATAATTTTTCAAAATTCATTATTCAATGAAAAAACTGCATCTATTTATTCACCCAAAGGAGCAAATCTCATCAGCCCGAGGATTTGGATCCTGGATGACAGTATTCATTTTAATGTAATGTTCTCATGTAATGTGATGACACATGTATACGCTGTTTCCAGGAGCACTGAGTCCAAAAGCTCATTGACCTGAAATATTTATGAAAGTACTGTCAGTTCAGATTCAATCAAACATAAAGCTTACCACCGCCTTGGCTAAAATTACCAATAAAAAATTGAACCATAATGTGCAAGCTTTTGATGGCAAAAAAGTGCCTTGTCAGTTGTTTGATCTCTCCTTGTTCGAGCCGCATTTCATCAGCTGAAGACTGAAAACAGATGGACCTTCAACCAGGCTAAAGCCAGCTCCAGTAAACCTCTGGGGAAGCTTTGAAGAGAGGGACACACGGCTTTGATAATGGCTGAGTTTTCCCGACTTCAGACTTCAGCAGCACCTTCTCATCAAAGCACTGAAAAGCTGTATTTTACAAGTGCTCCTGATTATTCATTTGATGAGGATGTAGGGTCTATCCAATAAATGTGCTGACTTATACCTAAAATCTGTTTATTTTCAAATTAAAGCTAAGATTCTAAACTAAATTACAGTACATTCAACAGCACCTTTCTTTCCTGTTAAAGGCCTTTCATAAGAAATACCGATTCAGTGTCCAAAGGTTCAGAGCTAAATGCAAAAGTGATGGTGAATACACATGCATGCAGATTAAATAAACTCTTTCTTACTCTCAGGCACTAGCAGATGGAAGATATCTTTGGCAATGAGGAAACCCAACGCACCATAATTCAAGGCTCTGTTACAGAAGAATTGGAATTGTTCATTTTTAAGGCTCATTTTTAAAACAAGTAATGCTTCTTTTATTTGTGTATATCTTACTTTGGATAAGACTGATGGAAAAGCGGGGGGATGAACATTCCCAGTGGAAAGAGGAGCTCATTACCCAGAAGAAATGGTGTGACAGACAGACTGAAAGAAATGAGAGGTTTTTGAAAGTCTAGGATTATTAACCAGTATCTATCAGCTGGGAGTCATGAAGCTGACACTCACATATCAGCAGCTTCAGCCTGAGTCGTCAAGAGTTTGCTGCGTCTCCTTTGCCACAGAGACAGCAGCTGGATGTAGTTGGAGAAGTAGTTCTGGGTGCTGACTGTCACCTGAAATAGATTGCAGGACGTGAGGTGTTTTTTCATTTCTAATTGCATCAAATGACCATCCTCATGAAATTATCCCTTCGAAGGTCTGGGCCAACAACAGAATATCTCAAAAAGTTGTTTTAAGAGAGGTCTATTTTCTATCCAAGAAAACAGGTTTAACAGGAAGATGTGGATGTACCTCAGCTAAAAGCAGATCGAGCTGATCTATATCAGAGATTTCTCCTGATGTCCACAGTCTTGGAATTAAAGAGTAAACCTGGAGAGAGAGACCATTCGTAACTGTTATGACAAAATGCTGATAAAAAAGTTAGAAATCTTTTTGGTCTGTTTTACACGTCACCTTTTTCATGACAAGCCGAAAAGACTTCCGATCAGTCCATTTGAGCTCATGTAATTTGGATTTGAAGGCGGAAAAAACCTCTGCAATCACTGTCTCTGCCTGTTGAAGATCAAACAACTTGAAACTGGAATCTCTAGCTACTGATGTTGAGTTTGTGTGAGTGCATCCCCTCACCTCTCTGTGGGCAGTCCTCTCACTGAGCAGGTGTGTGAGGACTGAGTCAAATCCCCTCTCCGTCTCCAGAACGCAGTATTTCCAGCGAGGGACTTGCTGGTAAAAAAAAACAAAACAACCACCCCCCATGTGACACCAAGAAATTAATTTGTAGTTATAATTTAACTTTTAAATTGAGTTGTTCAAATGCTTTGATATTAACTAACCTCATCAGAATTTCCCAAAGCAACTGAAAAATTCTTTGCTGTCTCAGAAAACCTGGAGTCCATGGCAGGCATCAGGGTGTGCAGCAGATTGAGGACCATAAATGTGTGAAGAGGGCCACTAAGTAGAACCAAATGACAGGAGGTGAAAAACCCAAAAAGCTTGCGGACAGTTTATGTTTGAGTTCTTTTAGTTGCAATACCTGCTGCTCAGTTCCCGTTTGTTCAGCCACTTGTTAATGATGTGGGACATCTGAACAACGTAGGGTAAGTTATGTAGGAGGACGTGATCGTCTTCTCTGAGCGACAGTGGATGGAAAGTAGCCCGCAGACAGTCCAGCCAGTTGATGGCAGGGGCCTGTCTCTGTCCGATCATTCACATACAAAACACAGAACATGTCACAGTAGGTGCGTATTCAGACATGAATTAAGCCAAAGGTGATTGGGAAACGCGAATTTGCTTCCACAAACAGCTGACAGTAAGATTTAGCTGTACCTGCAGCTCTTTGATGGTCATGCGCTGATGGAGCTGTCCTTTCACCAGACGATAGTGCAGAGGTGAAGCAGCCACGGCAAGCTCAGAGGACAGAGAAATAAACATGCCCACATGGATCATGCTTCTGCTCTGCGGGGATCCCAGGAGGGCCAGGTACCGCTGGCACAGTGCCAAGAAAGGACGAAGAGTCTGAAGACAAAAACACCCTCGTGTTAGTTTTTTTGGATGAGGGTTGTCGGCAGAACATTCCTGGCATCATCAGGGACCGTCTACCTCAGTTTTGGCCTTCGACTTCATTGTCTTGCTGTTCCATTCAATAGGGATCAGCAGATCTGGCTGGTCGATCTGTGTTGAGAAAACATGACCCAGAGTCACGGCGCGGATCGTACTCGAATCTTTATACACATTTTCTACACAATACTGGCCTGTATGTATCTTTTGGCTATCCCATGGGATGTTTCATTCGGGTCTTTGCCCACGTAGAGGTTGAAGAATGGAAAAGTGGCGTAGTCCCTCATCAGCAGACTGAGGGTGGAGTTGAAGTCGGTCTTTTCCCACTCCCCTGACACAGGCCAGCCTCCCAGCTGGACGCAGAGACAGTAACAGAAGAGGAAAAAGAAGAGGGGTCACAGCTTTAGAATAACAAAAAAATACTTTATTTCTGATTGTGAGGTATCCCAACGTGGTTTGAGGAGAAGTGCCGGACGAGACCTATCAGTGCATCTTTGGGATACCTTTCTTCGTCTTTATATGCTTCAATGGGCCACAGAAGACAGTCGCGAGCCAGTGATTGTATGTGAAGTAAATGTGAATATTTCCAGGCTCTATTACCTCTATAGCTTAGCAGAGGTAGAGTGTGAGTAGTGTGTGGCATTATATGAGAACTTTTGTTTTCTTTTTTCTCAGTCATGTCAACCGACTGTTATAGACTGTATAGATAGTCTATAATCTGTTTTATTATCTTATAAATGATAAGATGTTGTTTTAAAACAATGATTTATGGCCTGTCTATTGAAAAATGGAATTATTGATGGTGGATGTTTAAGCAAAGTACATATTCTGATATGCTATTTCCCTTGTGGTTATTTTCATCTTGAAGTAAATAAAAAAGATGCAACTTGAAATGCCCAAGGTTGGTAGGAAGGGAACATTCGATGATCGATTTGGGTAAGCCATAAAACCGTCGTTCAGGTTGAAGATCATCATACCTTCTGGATAAGTGCCAGGAAAGGCTCTGCTCCTGCGGTCTCTATTGATCTTGTGTCCAAGCATGAATGGTAGAAGTCTTTAGTCTTCCGTACAGCTGAGCGACCCCAAGTGCCATTGGTCTCTAAGAGAGAGATACAGGAGAACAATGACGATCAGTGTTTTCCTGGTAGTATTCCTGGGGTTATTGTTGAAATGCCTGCCTGAGATCTCAAGCAATCCGGAGGAGCTTTGACCTCAGAATCACTCTATATCTTTCAGGATCCGTTGTACCCTCCACCGTGACTAGTCTCTGAGCTCCTGGTGTAGAAATATATCACCGCAGAATGAAGCCACCATCACCATGTCTGACTGCAGGGACAATAATAACGGGCTGATGCTCAGTTTCTGGTTTTCTATGAAGTCTTGTGCCACTTTTTTTTTATTTTGGAACTGGTAATGTTTTATTGACTTTTGCTAAATTTGAACATAACAAACACTTCACTCTAGGGTTGTCAATCTTGTGTTTAGACACAGCAACTTAGCAAAGAATCGTGTTTTGCTAGCAATATGTTAAAGAAACTGAGAAGAGGCTCAAAACTTTTGCACACTGTCAACATTGGGCCGTTAGATGTAGTTTAGGAAGGAATGGCTTCTGGCATGCATTTCTACAACACAGCATGTTATATCTTCACAAAATTCTTCCATTTTCAATAATCATTTTGCACGGGGACTTCCTGCGGTCGTCAAAAGAGTCAAATCTATAAATGCTGGTAGTTGTTCCTGATAAGGAAATATAATTTGACTGCGGTGGAACCTTCAGAATGGTGAAAATTTATTCATTTATCATCAACAGCACAATGTTTTCTACATGTACCATCAGCTGCGATACCTGACTCAATTTTGATAAATTCACAGAACAACACCACACTACTTTTGTTTGTAACTGAGAAGAATTCCCACCTAAAATGTCCCGCAGATACTGCAGCAGAGCAGCTTTTCGGCTCAGGCTTTTATCGTCTGCCGGCCCTCTGTGTTCTGTCTTTTCATTTAGGTTGAGAGGATGCTCCGGTATGCCCTGGCCTCTATATCTGCCTCCACTCTCTGGTGAAAGTCTGTCAGATCTGCACGTGAACGTGAAGTAATCACAGGGCTGTGTGAAGGGATCGGCGGACACGGACAGACGAGCGGCGGCCCGCTGACAGGCTGGAGAGAGACACGGAGTCACTACAGGAAAGGGTGAGAGAGGACATGGATGAAAAGGCAAACTTCCAAATGCATCGTCTCATCTTGCTGTGTTTCTCTAAGTCCTACCAGGTGGGGCATTGTTACTGCTCCCATGGTGGAGGCTGTGGTGCACGTAGTAGACCATTCCCGAAACGGCAGAAAGCAAAGACAGTCCCAGGAGCAGGAGAAGGAGCCTTTGATGTTTTATCCACACTGGCTTTGCTTGGTGCTGGAGGGTGGACTCCAATAGCAGCTGTTGTGGAAGCTGAAGCCCCCTCTCAGGTTCAGGCCGTGACAATGACTGGACTGGACGGTGAAGCTGGAATTATGTTAGGATGACAAAATACAAGTGATTTAGAAAAAACAACATCATGGCTGTGGAGAAAAAAAAGGTCCATTCAATCGTCTTTTCCTCAGCTGCTTTCTTGACCTCTTCATAATCATTCAGAAGCTCATCAGATATTCTTAGATATTAGATATTGAGTTTTATAATATTTGCTTGCTCTTAATTTTGAAGTGAAATGGTAATACAGAATTCATGGGAACATGCAAAGTTTGACATCAACAGTCTGAGACGAGCTCTGACACACGTCTGCTATTACTCCCACTCTTACCAAGCTTTTCATTTTTTGCTGAGTCAGACAACACTCTCTTACACTTCAAATCAACGTAAAACAGTCTGATATGAACAAGAGAGGGCGGCACGGTGGTGTGGTGGTTAGCACTGTCGCCTCCCAGCAAGAGGGTTCTGGGTTCGAATCCCGGGAGGAACCAGAGCCCTTCTGGGTGGAGTTTGCATGTTCTCCCTTTGTCTGCGTGGGTTCTCTCCGGGTTCTCCGGCTTCCTCCCACAGTCCAAAAACCTGCATGTTAGGTTGATTGGAGATTGGGGAAATTGCCCTTAGGAGTGAATGTGAGTGTGAGTGGTTGTTTGTCCTTGTATGTCCTGTGTGTGGCCCTGCGATGGACTGGCGGACTGTCCAGGGTGTACCCTGCCTCTCGCCCGTTGACCACTGGGATAGGCTCCAGTTCCCCCCGCGACCCCATCAGGGAATAAGCGGTATTGATAATGGATGGATGGATGGATGAACAAGAGAAAACTATCCCAATTCCCTAAAGGTTGAGACACTTAGGGGGTCATGAAAGCAGAATGTAACAAACATTTCATCCACTGTTGAACATAGACAATTAACTGTTACATTTTACGAAAATACAAATTTTATTAATTTAGGCTTTGATGTTAAAATAATCCCCCTAAGAAGCTGAGTGGGGGGGGGGGAATTCTAGAAAAGGAGTCCTAGAAAAAAACATGGATCTAACTAGGTTCATTGGTAACAGTCCAGATGTTTTGATAAGAAAAAAAGATGGTCATGGGCATGAATTGATGTAGACTGGCAGTTTAAAGAAACTGTGAAGGATACATCAAATATCCTGAAGATATCAAGATATTCAGGAAATGTGGAAACATCCCTGTGGACAATAGACACCAGAAAACATAATTATGGATGACTGTGATGCTCAAGCCCTCAGAGACCACTGCATGCATTCTAGCCTGGAAATCATGGTTTGGGCTCAGGAATACTCCCTGAACTCAATATCTGTGAACATTTGGGTTTACCTGAAAACGCATGTTAGTGCTCTGCCATGCAAAGAACAACCGACACGTAAACATTTCTCCACATTGGATAAAAGCTTATTTAAAATGGACTGAAGCCAAATGAAAACCTGTTCTTTGGTCAGATGAAGCACATTATGAAATTCTCTTTGGACATAAAGCCAGGGCATCCTCTGGTCCTCAGAGGAGAGTCATTTAGAGTACAACTTAAAATATGAAAAAGTGAGCTGAAATATAAACATCTTTTGTGTTGCCATTGTAACACAACTTAGTAAAAACATACCAAACATATGATTTTTGCCATCTTACCTCAAGCTCTACTGGAGTTTCACTCATTCTTGCCTTGTGTTTTTGGACTATGTTGCCTCCAGTGTTTTCTGTCACCCTTCACGTGTGCGTCTTCCCCCTGTCCTTACGTCAGACAGCTGTCAACTCAGCTCTGTATCTATTTTCATCACTCACTTCTCTCCTCATCTGACACTGATAAAAACAACTCTGCAGGCTTTGTCCTATGCTCTTCTCCAGAATTTAGATAGAACATAGCTCATGGGCCTTCTTTCTATGGATGAAGAAGATTTAGACTAAAACACATTTCTCGAACTGTTCTTTGACGAGACCACAGCCAGATGGCCTGGACTTGGTGAGTCAACACCAACACCTTGCTTTCGCTTGTACATCCTATCATGAGGTGAAAAGCTCTTCTTCTTGGAAAGCATGTACACTTCAATGCACACGCACATACACACATCTGCTATCGTCATTATCAGCGCAACACACGGCTGTTAACAACTGATAGAGGGCCATGGAGGTCACGGTCTCAGAGCGTTACACATCACAGAGTCTGGGAGAAAACATGCTAAATGGAGGCATACAGAAATGTAAGACGTCCGGTTTGCAGAGAAAAAACTGAAAAACACATTTCAGCATTGAGCATTTTCTTTATTTTGATCTTCTGATACAGCAAAAAAAAAAGAAAAAGAGGAAGGGTGAGGCTAAATGATGTTTTAACATATACACAGTCACACATATCAAATGTATAAAAAGGTTTTCAGAAAAGACAAGGCATCCACAATTAATACAATGATATACAAGGTAATGCCAGGTAAATACAGCCATTAAGGCATCATCCTATCTGGAGAACAGGCTGATGCAGAGAAACTGGCGAGTCACTGGTGGAGACAGAGGACTTAACACACGAGTAAACGCCACAGCTGACACCACAACAAGCATGCAACGCTCAGTCAATATTGCCATGTTTTGTTGGTCATTCTGCTATTTTTCTGCACCTGGCTCAATGCAAGCACAAACTCCTCCTGTTGAGGAGCTCATTTACTTGGCTGCAAACCAGGCTCAATTAAAACCGAACAATAGAACACAATTATGGAGAAGGCACATTTAAGGCCAAGTAAATAAGCATGAAATAATACAAGCATTTAATCAATGAAAAACAGTACAGTAACATAGGAAGAAATAAGTAAGTAACCTACTGAACAAACTTAAGTACAAAAGCTGGATAATGGAAAGAATAGTGGTATTCCAGGAAATATTAAGTCAAGAGGAAAATGGCTGGGCTCAAACAACCAACATGAAGGTTAACATGTTAAGTCCCATTTAACCGCTTAACTGGTCTGAATCCTCTGAATCATCTGCTTGAACACATTTGGTCACTGTGCTTCAACACCTGCTAGTGGACCTTAAACCGCCTTTCTGAGTTCATTTTTCTGCTCTTGAGACAGATCACTGTAATACTAGTACACATGTAACTTAGATAGTAAGAATAATACTTAAAATTAAATCCTTAAATTATATTATTCAAAACAAAAGATTCGGAGAATTGTTTACCGTTAAAACTACTATAAAACTATTTTTTCTAGCTGGTCTTTAAAGAGAATTCATCATGTGCAGGGATTTTTTTTTTTTTCGTTAAAGTGACACTAGAAGAATATTTCTCTTCATATGGCACTGTGCAAGTTTACAGAACAGGTCCTGACGTCAGCCGTGCTGCTGACAGTATAAGTGAACCATCTGATGAAGGTGAGATCTCAGGGGAGGGAACCTGTGCTCGTTTGTTCATTCATCATTTTCACGTCCAAAAAGCATGCATCTATAAAAACTTACCATGATTAAATCAGCTTTAAGCTATTGTCTAAAGAGTAAAACTGGTTATTTTTGTCCCAATTTTGCCCTTAAAACAGTAAGATCGAAGAAAGAGTAGCAAGACGGAGCTCAAAGCATGCCTGAACATGATTCCATTTGGATCACAAAAACTACAAAAGCAACATTCACTGTTTGGACCTTTTTGCAGCTGCGTTGTAGCCCTACACAACCTCCAAAACCCACCAAAGCAGACAGGCTGATATAAAGTACGTTGTGGGAAGGAAAGCATCCTTAACGGTGGACACAACAACACAGATGTGTGATGATCCTTCTCACTCTACAGTACCAATTTTTCTCAGTGTCAGCGAGGTCCTACTGCTCGTGTGGTAAAATACCTGCGGCTGAAGGACTTCAGATGCTAAAATCCCGGTTATTAGGGATGAAAAAAACATTTAGGTAGCAGAGAGAGAAAGGCAACTTTATATTCATGAGACTGCTGTTTTTGTGCAAGTTATGCAGGAACTTTTAGCGTAAACATTAAGTTGGTAGAAAATATCTACGGTAGTACAAAGGAAAGCTATTGATGGAGCACAGGAGCGTTAGGGGTCAGGAACAAAAGATGAAGGGAGTTTAGTTCAGTGCAGTACATTACCTCTGCACTGGATAAACGACTCAACTACACAATATCGGCATGCAGACATCTTTTCACAAAGCACATTCTCGCACACAAACCTGTGCACATATACTGAATAAAGCCCCGCTGCAAAGGCATATTGGCATCTGGATAAATCATGTGCTTTTGGATTTGGTTTATGGTTAAACTGAGCCATGCGGCAGCGGCCAATCACTTCGCAGCCTGCTTGGCTCGCTGGGTGTGGCACTTCATACACAGGATCTTGCCATCCAGTGGATAACAGCCATTTTCATCAGCTTCGATAGAGAGGGGACGAGCACAGTCCTGCAGGGTAAACAAAGGCGTGTTAACTTTGAACTCTCAGAGCCTGATTATTCTTAGATGATTGTTTCTGTCTTACCTCACAGCGGTAACACTTGAGATGGAAGTTCTTGTCGAGGGCCACCACTCTGACGGTTTCCTCGCTGCCTGGGGCCGGGATGATGGGCTCATTACAGCTCACACACAGAGGGGAGAAACGCCTACAAGAGGGAGGTGGAGACGCTTCATTACAGGAAACCTCTTGGCAGCGTATGTGCCTGACCCCTAGCTGGAAACACTTTTTTGGCAGGAGATGAAGAACCGAGTCATTCAAGCTAAGAATGACTGTTACTGCCTCAATCAATCCTTGTTTTTGTTTTAAAAGGAAGGAGGAAATATAAAAAAAAATGGAAACGCTAAAAAGTTTTTTTAGTTTCTTATTTTATCCCTGATCTCTCTACAAAACGCCATTCCTTCAGAAGGATCTGAGAGAAATTGCACAAATCTTCTGATATGATTTTTGCACCTGTGGTAATCCTGGACACAATAGGGGTTGTTATTGTCATCTGTGATGAAAGGTGCCCCCTCCAGTACGCAGGAGCAGGTGCTGCAACGGAAACAGTGGGCATGGAAACACTGTCCCACTGCCTTCAGCACTCGGTCTGTAATCCTCTCCCCACATCGTGAACACACGGCCAAGGAGCTCTGAGCAACAAGAGGAAACAGGAGGATTTTAATGTGGTTGTTAAGCACGCTCGGGAGTGGGCACTGCACTTTTCGACATGGAGAAAATCTTCAATGAATCTTCCGAACACCTCCAAAAACAACGGACGTGTTTTCAGTTCACAGTATCTGCGTGTCAAATGCTGGACTAGTGTGGTCATATGTGAGATAGAGAGTATCTGAGTCTCCTCACCATGTAACAGTCCTCACACTGCGGCGAGCCGTCCCTGTCGTAGAACTGCATGCCCTGTAGGGGGCGGTGGCAGCTCATGCAACAAAAGCAGTTGGAGTGGAAGAGTTTATCCATGGCCTTCACAGCTGGCTGAGTACGGGAGAGAGCAACGCCACATTTCCCGCAAACCTCTAAATAAAAGCACAGGACACACAGACAATTGATAGGAGAGCACATTCCCCACAAATAAATCCCGTTTACCCGTTTCTGCTTCTGCTTACTACATTCCTCCATTATTGACAATAATAACCTGATAAACATTTAGAAACCAAGAATTTAAAGCATGCCTTTAGGTTATGTGTTCATTAGCAAACACTTAGCGACTGAATCTCCACAGTGGTAAACAGAACCAACGCCTCTGGAGATAAACATCTTCTCCCCCTAAAACTGTTTTCCTAAAAAAAATCCTTTGCATAGCCAAATACATCAGCAAACTGACAGGAATATAATCTCTTTTATGTCTTTAACGTTTTGAGTGAATGGGTATTAAGACGGTCCAGCAACACTTTCTTCGTCTATTAAACTCCAAAAGAACAATACCAGTCAAACAGACACAGTGTTTTGATCCATTAATGCAATATGCACAAACTTGCAGCAGCATAATGACTTTAATTAGCAACGATGACACCCACCATCCATCTACATTAGTACAGATAAGCCTGGTGTCAAACAGAAGTTACGATGAACGATTTTCTAATTAGCACACGTGAGAGCATTGCTGCACAAGAGGTGGAGTGTGAGATAAATGTGTGCACAGCACAGAATGTGGATGTGTGTACCTGTTGGAGGGGAGGTGATGACGGGTGGGTTATTGTCCATGTGTTTGATGAAGTCCTGGGTCATTTTCTCCAGCTCTTCCACTTCCTTCATGTTCAGAGGCACGCCTGCACCTGGGATGGGAACTTGGCCAGGAGGTGAAGGCTGCTTGTGCAGACAGAGAAAAACTGTTACTTACAGATATTTCAAATACCACAGAGAGCATTTCATTGTTTATAATTCATTGTTTGTGTTTAAAGTTAAAGCAAGGGGAGGAACTCCATCTGATGAGTTACTGAGTATTTCTAAATTGCATGCTACACCGGAGCCTACCGTTGAAGCAGGGCTGGTTTTCATTGGCTGACTCACAGGTGAGGGTGGAGACGCCACTGTCTTGGGTTGAGGGGGCTGCCCAGCCACAGGAGGGGTTTGGATTGAATTAACCTGACTCCCAAAGGGAGAACTCTTGATGTGGTTGGCAGCGGGGACAGAGGGCGCGTTGCTGGGAGGAGCTGGGGGCGCGGGCGGGGCGGCGGGAGGTGGAGGGAACGAGCTGCTGGCCGTGGGAAGAGACGGTTTTGCTACAGTGTTGACAGGAGTGGCTGCCTGGTTCAGGTTCTGGTTTAGTTTCTGTGCCAGTGAGGCAGATGATGTTGACATTCTCCCTCCAAAACTGGACTTTGGAGCCACGGCCGGTCCTTTTGTGAACGGCTGAGCAGAGTCTGGGCCAGAGTGGTGATTGGCCTGCCGGTTGGTCCTGGCCTTAAGCTCCTCTGCCCAGGGTGCGGGAGGAGGGCGGTCGCCCATCTCGGGAGGTGGCAAGAAGGAGAGTGCTGGTTTGGGAGCAGTCGGTGGGGGGCCTGAGGGCTTGGTGGCCGGTGCTGATGAACACTGGCTTGGTAACTATTGATAAACAACATATGAAAAGAAAAATTAACTCTTCACAGATTTTGTAGCTGTTATGGTCAATAAATCAAATTTCTCATTTACCAAAAAAAAAAAAACCTCAACAGAGGGAAGTCAATTTATGGTCTGCATCACTGCTTACAGAAATGCTGCAAGCAGACACTTTTATTAGGACAAATGAGGTACTTTGATTAAAGTAAACACTGGAGGCACTCCACAGTTTGTGCTTATCAGAAGTGCTTCATCTTTCTGACATTTATTTTGCTTTTTTGAGCCAACGTTACTCTGCTCTGATTCAGCACCTCCCACTTTGATAAAAAACACTCTCCATTTATGGCCCTCTCGCTGGATCCCTGGCAGCTCGCTCTGGCTACATCGCGCTCGTTTGTTTCGGCGTGCATCACCCTGCCGCTCAGCCAGTGTCTCCTCTCAGCGTGAGTCACCAACCACCTCACTTTTTTGTTTTCTCTTTCAGTCTGCTGTGCTGTGTATGCACTTCACCTCTAATTGAGTTTCTAACCTGTATGGATGAGCAACTACTTACAAAACTGAATTGGCAACTCTCCAAACTATTTCCTCTGACCAGCCTCTCTCTCTCTTTCTGCTTTGCTCTGCTTTTCTTTTCAGTAGCTCATTCTTGTTTTCTACAGCAGGGTTTCGATGAGTCACAGCTTGCTGCCGTTGTCCTTCTCATCTACAGCTTATGTCTACTGAGAGGTGTTACCTGGATGGCTGTTAGAGTTATTACCCATCTGTCTGTGCTGTATACCTTAGGGTTGAACGGCCCCCTGGTTTCCATCTCGGACAACAAGTCGGTCAGAGAGTCAATCTGTTTGTCAAAGCTCGTCTGCTGCTGGATTGGCTTCTGGTGGACGACACAGCAAGGAAAAAAAAAACACAATTGCATGAAGAGAAGAAATTGTTTCGAATTTTCCATGTGCATCTTTGAATCTTGTAAATTCTCACTCCCCTTTAACACACACCGATCTATTTGTAGCCTAAAAAACAAATGCAGTCCAGCATCTGCACTATGAATCTTTTACTCTATGTTGAAAACTATTTTTGTGGCAAAAAACACCAATAATCTTGTTAGGAGCATGAAACTGGCCGATTTACCCTGGACAAATGCTAATATAATTTGTGGGAAAATCTCAGCAGACTCAAATTCTTGAATTTACTCCTATTACTGAGTATGGTCACACATAAATGTCCTCCAGTGTCTCAAATGATGATCAGATTTTCAGGTAAATGCCGTTTCATGCAGTGAGAGAAAGAGAGCAAGGGGGCAGACTTTTGTGTTACATCGCAACTCACCTGCAGGTGCCCGGCAACAGCGGGGAAAGAGGCGCCGTGGGCAGGGAGAGGTGGAGGTGGGGGGGGCGGAGGGAGAGATTGGCAGGTGGGTGGACAGACACTTTCCTCGGGGGGAGCTGGCAGGGGCAGGTCATCTGCCACAGGAGGAGGAGCGGGGAAGGCAGGGGGGGGGGGCATCAAAGGCAATGGGTGTGGTTTGGCATTCAGGAGGTGGTGCTGGCAAATCGTCATCCAGCGGAGGAGGAGGAGGGGGGGGTGGGAAGTCTGGCAAAGAGAAGAATGATTTATTAGTTAAAAGTAATCCCGAAGGTTTCTTTTTAATCATCCAGTTGACTTGTAAAAAGTTCTTTACCAAGATTGCATTAACAAAAGGATCCACATTAAAAACGAGCTGTGGATATGACCCAGCTAGTTTCCTCATTTTGCTTAGCTGCTGGATAACATGAGCCAAAAACAGAATTGATGAGTAAGCCTCCCAGACCAAAATGACGTCAGCCACTGTTGGTGAGCACACATTCACGGCTTATTTGGAAATGCATTTATAACAATATTGGGTGTGCTTGGGAAGACTCTGCTTTTGTGAGCGAACAGTCACTGTAACCACTATCAATGTAGATCACAGGAAACACGGGGGAGTCATCAGCAATCTACTTCCTCAATATACGTAAAAAAACTCCAAAGGCTACCTTTAATGTGGCTTACTTCTCTGTCCTCATCCATGAATAATGCTAAGAATATTTAAAAAGTAAAATAAACACAACATCTGGCAAACATTATGGAATCCTTTGATTTTTTTTCAAACAGTAACCCCATTTCACCAATGCCTGTGGAAATTAACTTCAGCCCTGAAGCTCTGACCTCTTTCCTGGTTGACCTGCATAATTATCTTTGACAATCTTTCCAGTTTTCTTACCACCTGCTCCATATTTTGACACAGCTTACTGAAATAAACCCACAACTTTGGCACACTCCAAGATCAACCACCCTCTCTGAAAGGAGTGTTTATCCTCTCATTGTTGCTACCGACAGCACTCTTGCCGTGCTCATGTTTCCTGTCAATCAGTCAACAAGAAACTCATTAGCGTGTTCAGGCTCGTGCAGGTATTATTTAATGCAAATGGAAACGTAGTTTCATAAGTGAAGTGATTTCAAGACTTTTTTTTCTAATTTTTGCCTCGGGTTGTAATTAAAAACACAAAACCAGCATTAAAAAAGTAAATTTCTGCCTCTTCTGAAAAGAAGGAATAAGAAGAAGGCACAGACACAGCTGATGTAACACAGGACACATTGAAAAGCTTTGAAGCTCTGCGTGCTCCAGCCAAAGCAGCACAAGGCTTGATGAAGTGAGAGGCGCTCTAAGAGTTAACAGAGCTCACAACAAAAGCAAAACATAATTAAATAAAAAACTTAGAGAATGCAAATACCATCAGAGAGTGAAGAGGGCGGTGGAGGCAGGTCTCCCACTCGACCAATAACAGCAGTGCCCAGTGGCGTTGGCGATGGCGCTGAGGGAGGGGTCTGACTTTTGGGTCGTGGTGGTGCTACAGAGGCAAACTTCTTTGGCTGGTTGTAAAAAGACGGAGTGGTAACTTTGAAGTTGAGCGACGATGTCACCATAAATGGCTTGCTGCTGCTGGAGTCTTCCATTTTGCAGATTTATCTGAGGATGCATGCACAAACACACACAACATTTGAAATCATTTGGGTTTTATCCTGAAAACATGAGACAGGTTTATGCTGAGTTCACATCAATTCACCATCGGTATTCTTGTTGTCAAGCTCAATGATAAAAACCAACATTAATCAGCTGACAAAAGTCAAAGGGTTTGCATTCCTTGGCAGCAAGTGGACATCGGGGCTTTTGCAGAGGAATTAGTGGTGATGACACATCCAGAAAACATTCAGGCTTATGCAGTTGCAAACTGGGTTCTAATAAAAACCAGGTTCGGAGGTAGGACTGCTTTCATGATGGGAAAGAATTACTCTTTCGATAAAAGGCTTCACTTTTAACTGAAAACAGAGAAGCTGCCCTTTCAGCGGTTAAAACTGACAAAACAGCATATTGTGGATATTCCTTTTCAACTTGCTAACCTCAAAATGAAAGAGCACTGTGGAATGCTGTGCATTAAACTTATGAATATATCAGCTTGTATACAACCGGCCTTTTGACGTCGGTATTTTGCCCACGCAGTGCTGCCCTTTAAATAAGCCTTTGGGCAAATCGTCTAAAGTCCAGTATGTGTACGCTCCATCGACATGACGCTGACGGACATCAGAGCTCCGAGGAGCTAGAGAATTTCCAGTGCGTGTTGCTGGGCTGTTGACCGTCATAAAGCAAAGAGCAGCACAGAGTAGCACAGCAACGGCTGCAATTCTAACATTTTCATGTGAGGTGCGTCAAAAAGAGGTTCAGCTCAAATATTTACTTCGCACATGTTGATGGTTGAGCAAATGTTGACTTGCTTTGGTGTCTCTACCGAGAGTCCAAAGAAAGAAAATGAATACACTTCCTTCAACACCACAGGCCCCAAATGTACCAAAGTCCGCTGAAAACACATAATACCATACAGAGCAGGGACAAAAAACAAAAGCACCAGGGTGTTAAACACCTTTAAAGCTTTCAGAGTGTGTTATCAGATACATTTCATAAACGGTAGTCATAATCTGTAAGAGAAAGACCAGCACGTGGAAATGATTAAGCAAAGTGAAGCATGTAATTATTAAATGTTCATTATGCTTCATCCAGATGAGGCTTGCTCTGCACCGATGAGTCATGATAAGGTAAGCAAGGGTGATAAATGTCACTTAGGATAAAGAAACATGAACAACTGTTTAGTTAGTTATTCATAATTCATTATCTGTCTCACTTACAGGGAGCTGTTTACACAAATCTAATATGATATGTTGTATAAAATATATAGATGCCTATTTTCTCATGTGTAAATGTTTTTAATGGAACGCTGGTTTTAAAAAGGATTGTGATGATCGGCAAAACTTACCAAGAGATTGTTTTTTATTTTCACTCGTTTGTCAGTGCTCACTTCAAGCTCCAACAACAAATAAACAAGCAAATAAAACAACAGATGTAACACTGAAAGTATCTGTGGTGCTACTGACTAAATTAGCCTCTCAGATGAAAAAGCAGTGCTTCCCCTTTTAAATGTCAGCTTTATTCTTCTAAAGATTTATTGAGGAGCATTTGTAACCACGCAAGTCCAAACAAACAACGCTGCTCCTACAAATGTGTGAGCTGTTGAGTTGTGTAATCAAATAAGGAGTCATATATCTACTAAAATACTTAGTTCTAGGTCAGCTGAACCAAACAAGAACACAGCCTGACTTCTTCATGTCTGATTTGCTCTTTGAATGTCAGTTGAAACAAAGCAAGACAAAAACCGTCCAGAAAGCTATGACTGATGAACGATCAGAATATCAGATGAATCCATCCATCTGTACAGCTGCCTCAGATGCTGATAGTTTAGTGACTTAAGCTTAAAAGCTTAAATATTTCAAGAAATGTGTGATCAATCAATAAAGCAGATGGTGAAGGTCTAATGGAGAGAAAAAGAGCTGCTGAATATTTACCACAGATGGCTTGGAGAGTCAAGCAATTAGCTATTGCTTCAGCCACTTCTTGTTGGGCTTCTTGTTGAATTGAGTCGACTTTATATCAACAAAGTGCTCTACAAATAACCTATTATAAGGGAGTGCTTAAGTATAGTAAAGACTGGGATTTGGTCTGTAATTAGGGTCCTGAAGCCTCTTTGTCTCTAAGACACAACAGTCCTCAATTATTCAACACGAACGAAAACTTGTGGTAAGGTTTCATCTGTTCCTCGACATGGTCCAGAGGGAATTAGCTGGGTGAGATCAGCTAAGCAGTCGGCCCCAGAAAGTCAACGACAAACCTATCCTGAAACCCGACCCTGGAGGAGAGCGACCCTCTGCTGAGGAACATATTTTGGCAAACCAACCTCAATGACATCACCTTTTCTCCCTTTCCTGCTCCCCTCTAATCATCCTTGCAGCTCTCCTCTGTTGTTTTTACTCCCTTAATGAGGAGTGATTGTCTGTTCTCACAACTAAAGGTACAGATTATCGTTCTGCCGCAGAGTGCCTTCTCCCTTTCTATCTCGTTCCTCGGCCTCTTATTCAAGTCTCACCCACCACTTGAACTGCATGACATCATCTGAGGCTGCACTCAATCATTTCTACTTTGCAGCTGTGAAGGGGGATGGCTTCATGTAGCATTTAGCAAGGCCCTCAGCTTAAACCACACAACGTACCCTGTAGCTTTTGCATAAACTCCACACGGCTGTGCTGCTTTTCCAAACTAGTAAATGGCTACTCAACTAGGTTTGCGCTCTGCAGCCCAGTCCAACTAATTTACGAATACAACATTTTATTTTTTTTAAAAAAGGGTTCCGGCCCTTAGTATGTGTCCAAATCCGGTGCTCAGGAAAACTGAGGAGATTTCTTCAAGGGCTAGAAAAGCACAGACGCAAGGCTACTTCACGGAGAACTTTGTATCATCTTCATGTTTTGTGCCTCTTTGTTGATACTTAAACATGGATTAATTGTAGCCTCTGACAAGGACAAAGTAGGCGAGTTTTTTACAAAAGCATTATGAAAATGTATCCTAATCTTTTTAAAAAACCATTGCAAAAATAATAATGGAAGAGTATATATACTGCTTCTTCTTAATATATATTATATATACATTATCAAATAAATGACAAAGGATATTTTTAGTTCCACATCTGAAAGAGTTTACTGACAGAATCACTTGTTTTTAAACTGTATTTCCACCACTCCTCACAGTATCAGTGACTAGCGGTGCTGTTGATGAAACTCTTCATTGTTCTGATGTTAATAGCACACCCAGACTCTGGGAAAGCGTGTTCAGGCCGAGGGTCACTAATATGGAGACAAACAACCCTTTTGAGCCCCAGTTTTACGGGTCAGTGGAAATGCGTTGTGTTGCATTGTCTTGCTCCCGCTCAGAATGTAACGATTGAGCGGGCCACATTTCAGATCTTGTAACATCAGCCACTGGATTCTGTGTCAGACTGTCCCCCATCTCCAGCCCGGTCTGTTTGCACTCACAGGCGCAATGTATGCCAAAGAAGAGTCACAAGACAACGAGACTAAATCAAAGCGCTAGACAAGAACAGCTTTGAGCCAAATGCTCTGAAATAACTTGTGCGTTTTGAATCATGGAGGCTACAATTAAGGAGGATTCCTTATCACCCCAGACATACACAGAGTCATTCATTGGTAATTTAAAGAACAAAAGAACCACTAATACCTCAGACTAGAAGCTTCTCCAGCTAAGTTAATCTTAGACACAGTTTACTGACTGTGGCCTTGGGTTAGGCTCCCTAACAATGAGAGGATTTTCACATTCTCAGAGAATGCTAAAATGGCCTTAATAAGGAATCTAAAATTCCTTACAACCTCTGGCTTGTTAAAGAAATAATGAAGCAGAAGTGACATCTATACAGAAACTTCATGTAAGAAACTATCATAACATGCCTTAAAATGCCAATATGGCCACCATTTGATTCACTGGTTAGAGGACAGAACTGTGGCCTTCCTCATCTTGTTCCCTTGAGCCCAGGCATTAGGAAGTAATGGTGGTTAGACAGAGAACCAGAGAACCTAAGAACAATCACAGTGTAACGGGGACTCCATCTACAACAGTTTTATTCTAAATGTAACTTCCATCCATCCATTATCTAAACCAGCTTAATCAGATTCAGGGTCACAGGGTTGATGAGCTAGTTTAAAAATCCAAATGATGCTGTATTAAAGACTTGAACTAGAGCCCAACCTAAACCAAGCAATGTTCAGGATTCTCTTCCATTCATTATGACCTTTATTTGTAGCCACAGACGTGGCTTTGTCAGGCCAACGTGCAAACAACCACCTCAGCTACTGCGCCTTCTGGTCTAGGAGACAGTCGTACAAATAAAGAATAGCTTTTACAAAATGCATACAAGACTTGTGTGTTTCCTGGAACTAATTCTACTTTCCAAGTAGTGTATTAACTAGAGAGAAGATCCGTAAAACTTACAGGTGGTGAAAGGCAGCAGGACAGATGTGGCAGCGTCCCCTGTGTTTGCAGTGGGTGCAGGTCCTCTCAACATTACAAACAACCACCCTAAAGATGAAATCCTCAGCCAGTTCATCCTAATACCACCATCTCTAATAATATACTGCACTTTTAGCACCACTTTTAGTATTACAGGTATTGGACAATGATACAAAAGCAGGGCCCTTCTTTATGTTTAAGGTGAGTTCCTCATATTTGATCTGTTATTAACACACTTTGCCAGAGGGGGAGGGGGAGTGATAATGAGACATTTTGAAGATCCCTGCCTCCAGGCCTTCCCGGTGCAGACGTACCAGAGGGGAAAACGTGTCACTTATGACAGACCTGCATTCTTCGTCAGTACTCGGTGATGCACACCGTGGCATTTCAGTCCCCAGCCTTAACCGACACCAACTAATACATGGCAGCTGGCAGGGTTCAGAGTAAGTGGTTAAAAAAAAAGCATATTACCAGTGGGGGCTGTGCTAATTCCACGGAAGCATACATATTCATTCAACCAAACCCAAAATGAGAGAAAAAAAATGTTATTAATGAGGCTTGCTAGCGAAGCTAACGTTTCGTATCATCACTCAAACCGTTAAACCGACGAACCACAGCGTTCATTAGCGCTAAAGCAGCGTTAGCCCGCTCCGTTTCAACGACATTTTCTTCGTTTCGTGCTTTCAGAGGACAGCTTTTATTATTCTCGGGTAATAACCGGCACCCACCTGCACCGTGGACCGATATGGAGACCTCTGTCACACCGACAGCGACGTTAGCTACGGCCGCACCGCTCACCGGAACACACCCCTACGCCGCACCGCGTCTCGAGCCGCGGTCGGCCGGTCGGTTTCGGTGGTTGAACCTCTGGGTTAACAACGCCCCTTTTACCCCCTTACCTCGCGTGGAAAAGACGACAGTTTCTTTTAAGACGCGCTGTCATCGACGCGGAACCTACTTTCTCTCCGAGGTGCACCGGGGGCACGGCGGCACCGCTCGCTGCCGAGATTTGTCAACTTTTTGGCCGGACTTCCTGTTGAAGCTTCCGCATTGCCATGCCTTATCGTCGGTGTCCATCACCCGGTGTCGCCGCTCTGAATACGCTCGGGATTCTTTCGCACCCACTGAACATACATTCCTGGGATCACCACCCATTAAGATCTATCTCTACCTAAGAACCAGCCGTACCTGAAGGGCGTTTTGTAGTTTGAAAAGGTTGCTTTTGATCAAACGCGCTGGCTGTCACGTAACAGGAATGACACACCATTAGGTTTCCCCATTTGTAAAGAAAGAAAATCTGCACCATCATGAAGGAGAGAAAAGGCTTTACCTTATTAGGTAACCTGCAGATGCCTGCTTTCCAGACCTGCCACAGTTTCCATATGACTGATCTCATTCAGAGCATAAAAGACTCACCCTGTTAACACAGTTGCAGCTGGTTCCTCCTCTTAATCCCCCTTGTACTTTTGTTCTTCTTTTTCTCTTCTTGGTTCTATCTGAGTATGGGCTGACTGTAATGCCAACTTCTCTTTCTCTCTTCCTCTCTCAAGCTATTGGACCCTCCCCTTGTTCTTTTCAGTCTGGAAAAGGAATGACACCATCCTTCCAAACAAGTTCTTTCTCGTTTGACTTGAGCTCAGGACTTGTGTCTTACAGTGTAAACAGCAACTCGGTCTCTTTCTCTCTGCATTTCTGTATGTCTACTCATAAACTGTCCAGTCAGACCCCTCCTCCTCCTCCTCCTCCTCCTCTCCTCCTCCTACTCCTGCTCTCCTTTCTCTCTGGATTCTTGCAGCATTCTTCCTTCAATGACATCAACCCCGTTGCCTCTCCATGTAAGGTCAGGCTGGGGGAAAGAGGGAGCCAGAGGGAGGGAGAGAAATAATGGGGCTTGAGGCTTGATTAGATGCAGACTCAAAGAGTGGTCAGGGGCCTAAACAAAAGGAGGTACGGCGGCTGACTAAAGTATGTTCCGTTAGGCCTGGCCTTCGGAAAATGTATGTGATTTTATTTACTTCCAGGAAGTTAAAAACCTTGTGCCACAGCCGAGAAACAGATCGTAAAGACATGATTCTTTTTGTTGCAAAGTGGTTTGCCACATCTTTGTTTGCTTATCACCAGGGAAGTTAACCCGCACCGTCAACTGCTCTGTGAGCAATATTGACAACTGGTCATAAAAAACACTCAAAGTCCATTCTCTTTAAAAGGATGTAATCGCTACTGAGGTGTCATCGCGACACCTCCCATCCTGTCACTCAGCTGTACGTCATTTCATGTGTCACCCACACAAAGCTCTCAGTTCATGTGGCCCACACTTCCGAGTCTCATCACATTTTCAGATGATACTTCGTTCAGCAGCAGCAATACACATTTTTTAAAATTGACAACCAAATTTTTCATTTTACTATAAAAAAAGGTATAAAAAATTTCAATCAGCAGCAAAATAATCTTAATCCATGAAACTTGTGGGTAGTTTACAGTCTAAATCACATCACAACTATTTAACAGCAACAACATCAACCCCTTAGATCATTAGCAATATTTTTTCCTCTGGATTATGAGTATTACGTCATGGTAAGTGGGAAATATTTTAAGTGTGTCAGTCAGACAGAACAAACTTTTTCTTTTATAGACCCAATATAGTGTATTTATTGATTTATTGTCATCCAAGCAATTATTATTTGGAGGCCCATCTGTGCTGTTAGAAGCAAAAGAAAACACTGGAAACAGCAACAGTCACCTCGAGCAAGTGGACAATGAGTTCCTAAATGTTTTGTCTTTGTTGAAGGCAAAAAAATGCCTTTCAGTAAACATGCGTCAAGTTAAGATTGAATTGGCAATATGATCTTTTTATGGTTCATCTCACTCCGACCCTCATATCTTTTCAACCAACTCTCATATCGCACTGTGGCAGTCAAGTTGAGACATGGCCGAGCTTCACTACTCTCAGGTTGTGAAGTGGAAGGAAAAGTTTTCCCAGGTCTGACACCCGCAGACCTGTGCAGAAAACTGTTGTGTAACCAGTTGCTGGCAGGGTCAAAGCTGTGAACCACTGGGAGTGGTCATTGGGGTCTTTGATAGCCTATTGTCCCACATAGGAATGTTTCCAGTCTCTCCCCATTTCCAGTGGGATAAAAATGGGTTGATTTTCCAGTTTGAGCTTTCCACAGAAACCCCGGTGAGTTTCTGGGAAAAGAATGGGGCACCCTTATCTCGGCTGCAATCTGTCAGGCCACTGACATTGACACTGAAGGTGAGGTTTGTGTGTTTTTTTTTGCCCTGCTTTGGATTTATTCCACTTTTCAAGCTTGCTTTCTGACAGATGACGTGCCTCAGCACACATGTGCAGCGCTCTTCTGCCCTTTGTTTATCCAGCTGCAAACATTGCCTCATTCTCCGGTGCCAGGGCAACTGAGGCTTGATCAGGCAGGGTGGAGGCTCCACCGGTGTTCAGCGAAGGTAAGGCAGACAAAGCCAGACAGCCTGGAATTCAGCCAGACCTTGGTATGAACAGTTCCTTCCCCCCCTTCCTTACAAATGCACCACATTTCTCTTCTGTAATTCTGCATTTCTTTCACCACTTTTTTCCCTCAGTTCCTTCCTTTCTCATTTTGTCTTATGCTGCATTTTTTATTTCCAGTCCCATCTTTTTTCTACTCCTCCCTAAACCCGCCTACTGCATATGAATCAGTACCTACTCGGAATGACTCACTCACTGTTTAAAATACTAATGATTTTCTCTCTTTTTCTTTGTCTTTTTCTACCATTTTGCTCTTTCTAATTCATTTTCTCTAAAGCCATAGCAATACAGAGCCCATGTTTTTTTTATGCTTGCATAAAGTTAAACAGATATTGAAAAAAGAACGGCCCATTTAAGGAAACATTGCAGATTTTTAATAAAAAAACTTGTCTAGAGTCAACTCAGCTTCTTGGCTAAGGTCTATCAGGAACAAAAACATCACATTATTCGTCTAATTATTTTACCTTTGACAACACATCAGATACGCTGGGGAATTTATCTCACAACATGACTACTTTTTTGTGTTATTGAAAAAAACCCAAAAGTGAATAGGTTTTTTATTTCTTCACATTGACATATAAGGCTTTAAATATACAACTAATTTGTGTTCAGATGATCATGTGATGTTTTCTAAAATGAAATAGAAGATATATTCTAATAATTCATGTATCTGTATGTCTTAATTTAATTTCTCTTTGGGATTAATCCTGTATCTAATTTAAATCAGAATCAGAACTCTCACAGCCTCAGACAGATGTTTGGGTTTTTTTTTCTTTACACATACAGAACTCATCACACACATGTATCTGAAAATCTGAAATTCCAGGGAAATGTCTGTGAATCTATACTCATCATGTATTTGCTTTCCAACTGGCCTCCAGTTGAAAAGTCCCACGTTAGATGCGGTGTCCCAGTCCTCCCTGCAGGTGTCAGGCTGCTACACTCTACACTGCTGAACAGAGCCTCAGACTGGGACACCTCATGTTATCCACATCCTCTGTCAGCAAGCATATCAACATCAGCCTGAAACGTGACCAAAGACAAGACGGGCTGTAAAGTGGAAACCTATTTAAACTGACGTGACTCTGAAACAGACTGAGAGGTTTCCGGGGGGAAGTGGACACATGAGGAACTGTCTGAGCTCAGAGGTGTCTTCAAAGGTGTACAAGGACAGCAAAGTTGGGGGGGGTCTAGACGATGGAGGCTGGAGTGTGAGAGAATGTGGGGTAATTGCAGGAGAGGAGAAAAGAAAACTGTAAATAATTGAAGAGTTGGGAACTCCTCGTGTAGATGCTTCTGTGTTGTGTAGCCGCAGTGCCCAACCACATGCAGACACGTCAAGAGTGCAGTGCCTGTACCAGTTACACACAAGCATAAAACATTTAAAAAATGTGTCTGCTTATTGTATTATGGATTTCGTGGGTAAAGACAACAACAAATTGTATCAACTGTGTTTGTCGCTTGCAAAAACAAAGCTAATCACAAACTCATCATTGAATAGCTCCTCACCAGAGACAACTAATTCATATCTTTCCCCTGTGTCCACCTACCTTTTACGCCCCTTTCACAGACAAAAACCAACCTTACTGTAATACGCCCCTTTTTACTTCCCCCTTAATCTTTTTCTCCTTTTTCCTCCCACCTCTTTTAAGATAATTTTGCCCCATCATGTCCTCTATCTCTCTTCATATGTGATCATCAAAGCTGGCCAGCTGTCTGGTATTGTTCCTTTTTTTCTATTTGACGACACACACATAATCCCCCCTCAAACTAATGTGGAGGCTCCTTGAGGTCACACGTGAAACTTGTGAATCTAATTACCTCTCATAGTAACACTTGAGTGGCTGTGGAGGCACAGAATGATAACAAATGGAAATGAAAAGAAGTGAGGACAATACAAATAGAAAATCAGCCTCTTTTGGAGCAGACATACTCATCTGAGCTAGTGTTTCTCAACACTGCTCTTTAAGAGACTTGAAATCTATTCATCTGGCAGAATGCTTTTAAATTGCCTGAGTGAGACAGCACTGAAGCTGTTATTCATTATCCCAGAGGTGCAACCTACATAGCAGCCAGAGGCTGATGAACAGATAGTGACAAGTACATGAAAGACCATGATTAGAAGAATTATGTGTGTGTGGGTCCCAAAGATAGTATTAAGCAGGATCTGCTGCATCTTAATGCAATCCAGCGTCATCACCCCAGATAAGCAAACAACAGACTTGCTGACAGGAACATGATAGAAGTCATCTGTGCCACGTGTTGTAAGACAGTTTCATGTCACTGAACTTGCTTTATTTAGCATGTGTGAGAGGGAGTGTGAGTTTTAGCAAAGGGCAGAAGAAGACAGTGAGAGGTAGTCATCTTCGTGAGTGGCAGATGGATCACAACTAGAGATTAGTGTCAAGAATGTCTCCCCACTAGTTGACTTGTGTTGAACTGAGTCAGTATCAGTATAGCAGATCACTATGTTTTTAGATTTAGGACTGCGTGTATGTATTACTGTGCATTTTTGTCCAAAAAATAATTTAATTTCTTCACCAAAATCTTTGCTCCTGGTGAAACCAAACTTGAAATGGAATTGTGACACTGTCTTAAATGTGTGGGCTGTAAGCTCACAACAATAATGAAGCACATTGAGTGTTTCAGCACATTGTGCCTCTTTTGGACCGGAGAATGGGATAAGTGCTGAAGCTGAACCAGTTGTTCTTTGGTTTTTGAACAGACTGACACTGGAGTAAAAGCATGCTAAATTTTTTGGGTGGTCAGACCATCATGTTCTCAGTTTAAGCCAATCAAATGTAAAAATGACTTATCTGGCGATTTGTGAACTGAATGGGCCTTTCAGACAAGAGGCCCAGATGAAATCCGGTTTCTTTTACTCATGCTGTTAGGAGCTTAACCCTCAGTGTTCAGGAAAGACAGAATGTAACATAAAGTCAGTTTTTCAGTTGTAGATACACACACTGGTTTTATTTCTTGAACCAGGGTTTGAAAGAAAAGTTGGTCCTGTTTAACCAACAGAATGAGCTACAGTGCATCTATATATAAACCCAACCAGAGTGCATAAACCGGTTGGATTATGTATGATTTGTTTTGTCGGGCAAGTTCCACACCACCCGCTTTAATCTCTTTATTGTAACTTCAAAACGATGCCCCTTCATCTCATTTTCAGATCTCTATCCCCTAAGTGACTGTCGCTTGTCTGTCAGTTGTCTGGAGCGCTAATTTATGTCACACAGGCTTGTCTCCAGCACATGACTCCACTGCTCTCTGCCTCTGCGTTCCTTCCCATCAGCCCCCCCATCTGCCGGACTCTTTTTTTCTCTGTTCTTCCTCCCATCTGTCCTTCTATTTTCCTCTCTGTCACCCGTTGTATGGTCAACAAAACATGACGGTACGGACACGCAGCCTCTCACTGTCCAGACTGTGCCTGCGTCTTTTGGACAAAAACTTGGGAACAGTTTGCATGAATTTGTGATATGCAGAGGGACAGAATTTGGGGAGTCAGGAAGACGAATGGAGAAAAAGCAAGATTTAGTTTTGACATGAAGGTTGTAGGATTTGTAATGCTCTTGGGTTAAAGATACATTGAGGGGTGGTCAAATTAGAGGGAACTGGATTAAAGAAAAATGGAGTGATCAGAAAGAAGTCGAGTGGAAATCGAGCGGAGGAGGAAAATAATCAGAAAGAGCAGAAACAGAGAAATAGGTGCAGAGTTGACTGGGCGGATCGATTCAGGGACGTGACAGCAAAAGAGGCGGGGACTCAGCAGCAGCGTGACTGTGAAGGAAAACCCTCTGCTGCTTTTGTTTTTTCCTCTCCTCTCAGAACTGTTCATCGCCGGTTGATATGCGTGCAATATTTTGAGCGATCAGTGTGGAGTGAGGTGGGTGTGAAGGGAGAGTGGAGGGGGAGGGTGATTGAATGGGGTGGTGGTGGTGGTGGTGTGGTATAGGCAGAGAAAACCGCTGCAGTGCATTGTCAGGCTGACTGCACACAGGAGGGGGAGACAGAGAAAGAATCCCCCATTTTAGCTCAACAATATACAGCAGTGCAGAGATATCTACAACAATGGCAGTCTGACACTGCTGGCACTGCTATTGATCTTAGCGGTGGAAACCCAACACATGCATCAGTCAGTCTCATTGTTTTCATGTCTCTTGAGATTATTGCTTGTGCTTTGATCTTTCTATTGATTTTACATTTTCAGGCTGTGTAACTCAAACTGTTGAGTGTAAATGCACAAAAAGACCGAACTGAACCTTAAATGAAAAATGTTACAGGTAACTGATGATGGAGAAAATAATTCCAATAGTTTATGAAACTACTACATGATATATGTTTTGTGAACAGTTCTGATAATGCCTCACATCTTTATTTAGTTCTAATCTGTTCCCCTCAGGCATACTGACTTACTAACCGGATCTCTTCTAAGACACCGCACTGGAGAGGGAGAGAGCGGGAGTGAGGGAGGGCGAGGGAGAGGGCGATCGAGCAAGCGCAGGAGGGGGAAGGAAAAAGAGAGAGCACGGCAGAGCAAGAAAAAGAAGCCGAGAGAAAGAGAGTCGCAGGAGGAAGAAGGAGAATGCACGGCGCCTGGGTTACACTTCCACGTTTGTATCCAGGGCCTTTGTGAATACACCATGGGATGCATCGGCTCCAGGAGACTGAGTAAGCACTGCTCCTCTTCCCTGTCTTACTGCGGGATAGGAGGTGGGTGGGGAAGAGGGGATGGGTGTGTGTGTGTGTGTGTGTAGTGTGTGTAGGGGATGTAGGATGGGGGGTCCTGCACGAGCAACCAAGGTTCTGTAAAGAGACTAGAGGCAACCTTTTTGTGTGTCGGTGTAGGAGAGCTCCTTTAGTGGCAGGATATGCATGTATGGTCACGGCACACAGGCGAGATGTCAGTGACGATATGTGTTAAAATGCGCTGCTGT
This sequence comes from Menidia beryllina, assembly GCA_013363375.1. NCBI lineage: Eukaryota > Metazoa > Chordata > Actinopteri > Atheriniformes > Atherinopsidae > Menidia > Menidia beryllina. The sequence goes on along the minus strand of JABUIW010000019.1, from coordinate 3,164,877 downwards.
GTGAGTGGTTGCATCCCCACCTCCCTGCCCCCCTTCTCCTTCCATCCTCCCATCCCTTGATTTATGATGCTGTTTGGCAGTATGTATATGTGTGTGAGTAGGAGGCAGAGGGATGGAGAAAAGAGAAAGGCAAGAGAGGAAAACACTGCGTTTGTGCTTATCTTTAAAGAGGCATAGCTTGGAGGATGAGAGGAAAAAACAAATGGCATAATGCCACTGTCATGGGTGTTTGCACTGTTTGATATCACTTGTATAAATAACGGGGATCGGCGGGGGATAAAGAAAGGAGCAGGAGAAGAACAATCTAAGTGGACGCAAGCAGTTCGCATTGGAGTGAGTGGGAGAAGGAGGGGCAAAGACATGCAAGCGAGGGGGTTTGATGGGAGTTTTGAAGTGAGGCAGTCCTGGACAAACCCGTTGTTGTCATGTTCAGCACCTCAAAGCAACACTTCCCATCTGCTATGAGATCTTCTTTGACAGTATCGTTTTTTTTATAAACAATCAGTCAGCTGCATGAATTTGATTAGCTGATATGGCCGTGCACGATCAGACTCTTGACACGAATCACACTCAAAGGTAAAAATAAACACCAACCTCCTTTGGTGTTAAATATTGATATGCCACTTAGCACATCAGGCTCCAAAACATACCCCTCTTTGGTAAATCAACACATTCAGCTTTCATGTGTGAAGAGTCTGACATTTACTGGAGAGTCGGAGCCAGCTCATAGACACTGTGCTCCTGCAAGTTGACTTCTAACGACACACGCATTCTTGAGAAAGAGGATTTCAAAAATAACCAGAATGTGCAATTTGAGAAAAAGGGTACTACATGACACAGTTAAGAGGCCAGGTGTGAACTGAATACAGCAGAAGCGGTGGCTCGGGCCATCCAAATAACATTAAGTGACTCATTGCACAGCTGGGGAACTGGGAACTGAGACTGGGATCCTCCGTCAACACTCAGGTCAAGATGCAAGAGCACACAAATCCTCTGATTCCAGCGGCTGGAAGTAATAGGATTGAAGGGGACCGAGCGCATTCCGTTTTCCACCTGAATACTGATGCTCGGTCTTATATCAGTGATGACAGAGGCTTAAATTTGCAATAAGGGTGCCCTCGGAATGGCAAGTGATTAGTGGTTGCGATAAAGAAAAATGTGATCAAGCAAAAGCTGCAGGCTGTCAGTCCCATGTGCGTAGATTAAACAGCTACTTATGAGGATGCTTTCCCTCTGGTTTGCTGTAGAGCTCTGCAATCGAACCCAAATATTTGGCATAGGATGACCAGTCGCTGTCAAGCAGCCCCGGTCAGTGGCTCTCTTGTAAGCAGCGGCATCAGTAGTCAGTGCCAGTCTAGAGGCGTGGCTGTGTTTATCCTGAGTGAGAATGGCTTTAGTGCGTGCTATCGACTGGCCATCTCAGCTGCAGCCCAGGCTGCCAAGCAGAGATCAACAGGAGGAGCAGCAGGAGGCCTGTCTCTGTATGGGAGTAGGCCTGATGAATCCGTCTGTCCTCTGGTAACATTACCCCACCCCAGCTCCATCATATCCTGGAGTGTACTTTATGGCGAAGCTCTGATATCACTCACTGCTGTTGTTGTGATCTATTTTTTCCCAATCTCTAAATATGCCTGTGCCTAACAGACTGACATTGTAAACCACAGGGTATTTGTTCAAAACACTGAGAGGCCTTAACCCTTGTGTGTCCCTGTGGGGTCATTCATTGCTGGTATAAATGACCCTTGGAGGACACACAAGGGTCATGTGATTCCTATCATGCCCCAGGCAAGAAGACATGAGAGATTCAGAGCAAAAAGCAGCCAATGAAATGTTGATTTATATAAAAGCACAAAAGTCAAGACATAAGACTCGGGGTTTGCTGCTGATGAATCAAAACTACTTGAAAAATTGAGAGGCATGCCAGGAGTGAGACCAACTGTTCTGCTTTAGCGTTTAACACTTGTTTTAGATTCAGCCCACACAAAAAGCCAAACTAGAGGAGACAAATTTCAGGAAACTTTGACGAGACAAGACATGAAAAGGTTCAGGCCATGGAGTAGGATGTTTTTTTGCTGGTCCCTTTCTATTAATATGATATTGTTATTTTATCGAATTTTGTGCACATTGAAATTTCCCTTTTGGAAAAGCGTTGAGAGCATGCACACGATCACTGTTACTATGAAAACAGTACATGAATGCTGGGCCTTGAGATGAAGTGGATTGCAGTTGTATTTCCTTCTAGCCCCCTCAAATCAACAAAATCATTACAATCTCCATTTCTCCATTTGAATCTGCAAGTGTGCCAGTGCAGAATCGTAAAGGCGAATACAGAGTCAGTGTAATGCTGTTACAGCACCATTATTATGATCGCATTTCTGATGTGGTGTTGATAATTCTATTAGTTGTCAGAGCGCTAAAAGCAGCACATCAGAAGCATTTCCCTGTACCTACTTACCAGGCTGTACTCCACCCGTGTCTGCTTCAGACATTAATCACTGTTTAATTTAGGGCATTGTGAGCAGTGAGACTGGAACTGCCATGGTTCGGGCAACAGAGTTGAAATGATAGATGCGAATGTGGAACAACGTGATGACTCTCACCCAAGCAGAATCTTTTCGTCTTCACCTCCTGTCACACCATACCACTGCAGATAAACAATTTACAGGTTTAAAAGGTGTCAAAGGTTGATTCTGCTCAATACGTGACGGTGTTATTTATATGTATTTGTGGATTAGGCATTTATCAAGTGTTGTCGTGTGCTTCGATTAGATATAAATCTGATTGAATTCATTTACAGATCTTACAGCGCGGGTCTAATAAGAAAAGGGACACTGGGAAAATCATGTGGTTGTTTTTTCCTGAAATTTTCTACATACATTTTTGAAAAAACACTAATATTTTAATCAAATTGCAAAGATCTTTCGGCTTGAGTGTTAGTGTGTGTGTGTGCTCATGTGTATTATTCCTTTATGCATGGGATGACCTTCAGTTTACATCTCTCGTGGGACTGCCCACTTGCTGATATATTTACATTGTACGTGGGTGTGAATGTGTCAAAAGGACCACTGCTTCTGCCATGCCTCTGCTTTTGCTGCTGCACTACAGATAGGGACTCCCTGCCATTAAAATAAAAACCAAATGTCCCCACTCCACCGGGCCTTTACACACTCTTAGTCAACAACTGTCAACATGTCCCACGCTAACCATTTTGCTGTCTGCCTCTGAACTGGCAAATCTGGAAGCGACAGAGGCTGATTTACTGGCCCTTTTCCAGGTTGGAAAAGCCTTGTGCATAGGAGCACATTCAAGGTCAATGCCTCAGTGATGTAGTATCCCGGAGACACGGTTGGACCTGATGACCCTTACCTTTGAGAGGGTGTCAGCATATGTGTACGTGTGCTCAACCAGCATGCTTACACTTCCAAGGACTCCTGTGTAGTATATATGACACGGAGCTGGTGTTTACCCGTAGATTTATGTGCCTCCTTGTCATTTGTCTAACGTGTGCTGTTATGGTTGCGACCGGGGATCGTCGTATGTAAAAGAGTGATGAAAATGCCCACGTATGTGTGTTCAGCATGCACACCTTTGCGCGCACTGGTTTAGGTGTGCATGTGGCACATCAGAAACAAGAGTCCTGTGTGTGGGCACATGACAGCAGGCGTTCTGTAAACAGTGACTCAGCCACAGAGTCAGTTGAGAAATGGAAACATAATGTCGTGAAGAAGAAATTTAATCTACACCATTTTTTTGTGTGTAGTGTTGTGTGTGTGCGTGGAATTGTAAACATTCATGGAAGAGTGAAGCATTAGTGTGTGACCAGCACTGATTGCGCTGGTGTTATCTGCACCTAGTTACCACTTCAGTGCAGATAAAACAAAATAAGGCCATTTCCTCTTTTGATATCAAAGAGCAAGAAAGAAAAGAGAGACTGTCTGCATCAAAATGTAATTTTTCTGTGTACCTAAGTACTTAATTTGCCCTCGATGACCTGTTTTCATCCTGTGGAAACAGATTTAGGTGACAGCCCCCCACAAATGTTTGATCTTCATGATCACCTGTAGGGTGTTTCTTGGAATAAAGATGCTAAGCAGCAGGTTCCTCTGTCAAGATACAGCGTGCCCAGACAACTGCTATTCCGTATTTGTTTTGTATTTGGATGGCAGAAACATTCAAGCCTTCACAAATGAATGAGGCCTGTCATTCATGGGTCTGTAAATTTGCAGTGTCCTATCCCCAAGTTCACGGTAGTCTCATGTTGTGTTTGAGAGTTTCAGCCAGTGCCCGACTGTGTGTCTGCATGGGAGAGTGCTGCGTCTGGAGACACTTTTAGTTCATTTTTCTCTACCGAACACTGGCAACCATCTGGGCTCTGGACCTCAGCTGTGTTTTCACTGAACTCTGCGGCTCACTAAACCGGCATCTGCACATGACGCTGCAAGTGGGCTGATGGCCAAGCCGGTACCCCATCATGGCAACCAGCCTCACCGCAGCTGTCACGGTAAACAAGCACCGAGCCCCCCGGTTCCTCGCTGTTATTGCTGCAGGGCATTTGGAGTAAAAAAGACTGATGAAGCTCAAATGCTTCCCACTTCAGTGGGAGCTGTCAAGCCACTACAGCTGGAGTTGGAGTTGACAGCCCAGCCGCTGCAGATCTTTGGTTGTTTGTTACGCACGGTCGCTTGGCTCCCTCATTTTTTCCCCTCCTGTGTCTCTAAGCCATCCCTCCCACAATGCTCACTGCTCTTTCTCCTCGCCTGAGCTAAGCCCAGCTCCCATATGACGACAGGGGGGTATCCAGTGCTGCACTGCTGTGTGTATGGGGGAGGAGGAGAAGCGCTAGGGGAGGAGAGGCTGGCTCAGAGCTGCGGTCATGTGCTCTCTGCCGTTGTTTCCTCAAGGAGGGATCCTGCTAGCTTTCTCAGGAGCAGAATAACACGCTCACTCACTGTGCTGCTGAGACCTCAAGAGCATCACCTATCCAGAGGCAAAATACAGAGGATGCCACGCTGCATAATGACTACTGACCCATCACCTCAGAGATATTCTGAGAAGTACAATTACCTCTGAATAACCGCAGCTTTGCACACAAACATTTGTGGCTCACAGCACAAAAGTGCCTTAATGTGGTCTCATGTGAAGCCAAAGCTGACAGACATCAGCTGATGAAGTGCAAATACAACTACAGAGCCAAACACACGGCGTGGAACCGCTGAAGGAAAGCTGGAGGGCTTCTGAGGGGTAGTTTGTGTTGCTGCAGTCCAGCAAACTCTCGAGCCATGTTGTGATTCATGTGTGGAGAGAATGACTGCTAATCTGCTAATTGGCTGAATGAGGCAGAGGGGACACTATGAAGGCTCGAAAGGGGGACAGAAACAGAGGAGGAGAGGGAGCGGCATCACTCTGTGCATTATAATGCATGTTGCCAGCAGCCAAATGCATGTGGGTGTGCATGTTCATGTATAGTTTGTGTTTTCAGGGCAGAATTTTAACCCAGATGAGAAAGAAATCTGGGACACTCTCTCCCTTCACAGCAGAGTATGATATATCTTTCCGTCTTACTGATTACAACCAGTAAGCAACACCCTCACACCACAGCACACTGAATCAACATTCAAACACACCTGGTTCAATTCTATCAATGTCATTCAAAGTTCAATTAATAGGGAAAGTAAAAGTTTCTGAAAACAGAAAGGGCTGAAGAGGAGGCATGCTCCTCTTTGAGTTTTACAGAACCATTTAAACATATAGAGCATAAAATGTACACATCCTAGAGTCTGCACTTTACCCAAAATAAAACACGATTGCCCAAAACCCCCTGAAAAATAAGAATATAAATCTGATAGAAAATGATCATTCAAATCAGTTTTTGTAGTAAAGACTTTCATTTGATCTTCAAGTTGAGTGATTTTTTTCCTTTTTTTATCAGTTAATGTTAAAGTTGATGAAACTACCTAATTTTTTTTCAATATCAAAGGGATCATCCAGCTGTCTAAGCCTGCGAGCCGGGCACCATTCCCCGTAAATCGACTTTGACACGCAAGATCATTTTTGCCCTGGTAAAGTACAAGCAGACAGTTATTTATACATACAGTGTACCTTCTGTGAAAATGTCCAGAGGTAATTGGAGAAACCAAAGCAGCACTCTGTTTAGAAGAATTACACAAAGCCAGCTGACGAAAACTGGGTCGAACCAACCAGGAGAATGACACGCACTCACCTGGCTCCTGAGATCGATTAAAGATGGCAGGCTGATGTTTTTTGATACTCATGGAGATTGTTGCCCCAAAGCACTTAAGAGACCCCATAGTGTTCAAAACAGACAGAGTGTTCTTATTTGTAGTTTCAACGTCCTCACTTGCAGAGGTGGAAGCAGGCGATTGCTGAAATAAAGCCTGTCCCTTGTGTCCTGCCCTTGCAGAGATCTAATGTGACTTAGTGGAGTTCAGAGAGAAGGGTAATAGCTGAGTGCCCAACAGAGACAGAGCCGAGCTGATGTTTCTGAAACACTGGGTCAGTGGGTCACAAACAACACTGGACACTGAAAGACATCAACACTCTGTGCTTCTCAGAGCTCCAGAGGAGTGGCTCATGATTTCCAGTTGAAGCTGCAGGAGGTGCAACCCGGTTGTGCTCAGCAACACACACAGAGTGCTGACGCAGGAGTGATGCCCTCTGAGAATTGCACACAGAGAGCACAGACCCTCTGATACAGAGGATCACCTAGAGACCAAGGCAGTGTTTAAACTCCATTAGACTCCACAGACTCTCTAATTAAACCGATGTTTTAATTAGGATTTGGACAGCCAGGAATGAGGAGGGATAATAGCGTTAATTCATCCAACAGTGAGTGTGCGTTTCAGATGATGCTCATCTACCTTGTGTTGGGTGAATAGCATTTCACATGCTCTGCCATGTTGTCTCATAAACTGCTTTTGAGTTATAAAAAAATTTTATGGAAATTGTGGCTCTACGTCTGATCTTCAGCAACTGTTCTCAAGATATGGAAAACGTTAACCACTGAAAAGGTTGTTTTCATTGTTTTATATGTTGTTTTTACGTAAGATTAAAATAAAACATCATCAGATGTGAGGTCACTTTTGAATTAAGTCACACGCCATTCAATTTGATATGAAGTCCTGCAGGTGATTCATAGAGATTCTCTGTTGTATCAGGCTCTCCTGGGGTTAATGCTGATAAAAGAGATGGGGTGGGTTAGCAGCTGTGAAACATGGAACGATATTTAAATGTTAGCGAAAAACAAAAAAGACGACCATGGAGAAAATCAATGGGACTGATTTATCATAGTTACACAGCTTGATTTATTTATGATCCATTAAACATGCACATCTGAAAAAAATGTGGAACATGGGAGGCAGACGGGGCGGCACGGTGGTGTGGTGGTTAGCACTGTCGCCTCCCAGCAAGAGGGTTCTGGGTTCGAATCCCGGGGGAACCAGGGCCCTTCTGGGTGGAGTTTGCATGTTCTCCCTGTGTCTGCGTGGGTTCTCTCCGGGTTCTCCGGCTTCCTCCCACAGTCCAAAAACATGCATGTTAGGTTGATTGGAGATTGGGGAAATTGCCCTTAGGTGTGAATGAGAGTGTGAGTGGTTGTTTGTCCTTGTATGTCCTGTGTGTGGCCCTGCGATGGACTGGCGGACTGTCCAGGGTGTACCCTGCCTCTCGCCCGTTGACCACTGGGATAGGCTCCAGTTCCCCCCGCGACCCCATCAGGGAATAAGCGGCATTGATAATGGATGGATGGATGGATGGGAGGCAGACGTTGACTTAAAGATTGATGACCGCTGGCAAAGAGAATTTATTACCAGACAAAACTGATTATGAGAAATCCCAGTTCAGTTTACTACATTCATTTGACTTTCTGTTTGGAAAATGATAGAGTAAACTGTTACTTTGGGAAAAAGAAATAGTTTATTTTAGCAGTAAATGTATTTCATTATTGTTATAATTTAAAGATAAACGTTTAAAGTAATTGGAAAATTAAAGATGTTATACCATGTTGAAATATAAATGGATAACAGATAATTTATCCTAACAGAAATGTTAACACTATGTGTCTATTATTGTATTGGGAATTTAGCTAAACCTGAGAGGATCAATATATTTGCTTTATGCATGTGTGTGCTCTTTTCTCTCGTTTTCTTTGCTGAACAGAGATAAGAATTAATTGTGTTTTTAGGGATACTGGTTGTGACAGGAATGATTGGAGCTCTAAGAACGATTACAATATGAGAATAGAGGGAGAATAAGAATTTAACCGGAGCTTCACGAAGAGTTGATAAGCTGTCTTAACATTCTATGGAAGCTATTTTGCCACTGAAAATTAACATTTGTGTCTCTCTCTTCTCTTTCTCTCCCTCTCTCTTGTATGTCTTTCTGTCTCTCTTTCTTTTATTCCTTCTCAGCGGTGGATGGCGTGCCAGTCCAAAAGGATGGGGAGCAAGTAAGTCCTTAGCAATCCCTATGGCACACCTGCCTTGTTGCCTTCCTCTGACTGTGGACTGTTACCTCTCCACATCAGAAACCAACATGGCCGCTGACTTCAAGCAGGCAGCTATATGATGAGCAACTGCAGCTCACCTCACTAGCTCTCTGTACCAGTGCTTCTGCTTGTAGAATAGTAAAGTAGCTCAACTCCTGTCAGTGTCAGCCACTCAACTTCCACTACGCCCCCCTGTCAAAGATGGGGGGGTGTTGTAGGAAGAATGGACATTCGCTGGTTTTGGTTGGCTTACTGCTGTCGATAGGACACTCTGTTGCTTGTTATCCATCTGTAACGAGTCAATGTGCAAAGCTGGTTCGGGGCAGAACAGCAGCGGCATTGCACTTTTCACATTTCATTTTTATTGTGTTTCCACTTCTGTTCTCTCCTCTCCTCCAACACTGATCCGTTCCTCTCAAACCGATCCGTGTGAGACAGGACACACGAGAAGAAACCATTTTGGACTAAAGAGTGGAGATCTCTACTTTTTCACCAAATGTACTGTGGAATGATTTCATCATTTATTTATGCACCATGTCCCAGAATGCCCTTCGGAAAGAAAAAGCTGCCACACACACACACACACACACACACATACACACATACACTATATCTGTGTTGTCAGGGCCATTGGAAAAAAATCACTAGTAAAGCTCCTTTAAGGGCCCAAGCTCAACAGCTGAAGTGTGTTGAATCTGTCCTCACATCCACTCCTGTGAAGGGAAGAAACAGAGAAAGAGAGCCACTGAGGAGGGAAGTGGGAGCAAAGAATGGAATTACAAGGCAGACATGAGAAGGGGAAGGAAAGAGGCGGTTATCGATTCACAAGAAATATCTGGAGACATGTTGAAAGAGGGAGTGGATGCTGCCTTGGTAATCGCTCGCTTTTTGTCTCCTTGTCACATATAACTAGCTTTGGATGAATTGGACTAATTTGGAATTTACTGTATTGGAATTGATTGGATTATGATAGTATTATGATGACTTAGATTCTAATGAGCTTGAAGTTGACTGTGCCTTTAAAGGGCCCAGAGAAGACAGTTGTTGAAAAAATTACCACATCTTTACATCAAAGTTTGACATTTTTGCTGACAATTAGCAAAAAATATGTACTCATGTTGTATCTTAATTCTAAATCTGCAGATGGTTTCATAGAAGAATTTAACAAAAACAGCCCTATATGATGTAGCCCATTAAGAGGTAAACTGACAACATTATCCTATGCAGATTAATTAATTGCATTGCAAAACATTAACATACTTTATGAAACTCAAGACTTTTTAAATGTATGTAAACATAGCAGTCTCACCAAAGTCTTACAGAATAGAACTTCTAAAGACCAAACTAGCACAGACAGATAATGCAGTTTGACATCAAAGCATCCAATTGGAAACGTTCAAAGCTCCACCTTCTTACAGAAAAAACAGTAAAAACATATTTGCTTTTTCTTTTCACAGATTGCTAAGGAAGTAATAAGTGAATGGAAATGTTCCCCTTTAACGGCCATGTTGATTCTCCAGACTACCACTCTGCTCTAATAAAATCGTGATTCCTTTAACGCAATCATCTATCAACTAACATTAGGGAACCTATGCAGTAAATTGTTGACATAATGTTTTTCACACTGTCAACGGTGGGGTGGCATCAGACGTATTTAAGCCAAAAACTGCTGCTCCTGGGGATAAATCCTGGGACAGGGATTGCGCTTCAGTTAAACAGCACTGTTGATTTCTCACTGTTGCTTGACTGAACGACATATATTGCCAACTGTCACAAGTTATGTGCATTTTCAAGGATAAAAAACCCAAAAAAGTATGCAGTTCAAACAGAAAATCAAAATGATTAGAAATACAGGTTTCTACATGTTTCAAAGGCAAGAAATAACTCTCTTATCTCTAGAAGGTCTCATTTTCCATGGAAATATTTGTTCTCTTTTTTTTTTTTTTACAGAGCTTTCACGTATACATAGTCAGGAAGGTGAAAACATTTCAGAACATCCAGTGGCCCTGTGTTGCCTCAGGCTCGGCCAGTGTCAGCCCAGCTGATGAAGAGAAATGTTGTATAAGCAGAAGCTGCTGCTTATCTGCTGTGTCCTCATCATCTGACAACACACTCTCTCCCTCCTCCCGTTGTTAGCCTTGGTCGCCCGTCCGTCTGCAGCATCACATACAGTTCAACACATCTCTGACACCTCCCTCAAACAGATTTTGAGGGAGGATTTTTTTGATTTTCAGCGTTTTTGGCAGCACATGTAACCGAAGAGGAAACTCATTCAATCACAGCATATTCTCTACTCTAAACATAACTGAGCAAATATAAACTGATCCCTGTTTAACCCCCTCCCTTCTCCCTGTCATTCTGGTCCTTTACTCCGCGTTCCTTGAAATTCTTGTGTATCTGTATCTCTTTTTTTCTGACTTTTTACCCCTGTGTCATCTGCATGTTTGATGTGCAATCTACCCTGTATCCATCACACCACCCCGGCGCATGTCAATGGTCCGTCTATCCTATCACTCTCTTACTCTCCTGCTCCTTCTTTCCCCATCCCTTCCTCCTCCTATTTCTCTTCCTCAGCATGGACGTTCAGAATTTTCATGGGAAGGAATCAATGTAAGTGTTGTAGAATCATTCCTCCATCTTTGGCACTCTATCTGTTTCCTTTACGTGTTCTGATTTGAATCACTCTGTAGCTATCAACTCTTTCTCCTTCTCAACCTCGGAACCCCCTCAGCTTTACAGTCCATTTTGCCTTTTACCTCACTGACGCACAGTAGTGAGCAACAACCAGATCATAAAAAGCGATTTTACTTGGAGTCAAGATTTTGGTAGCACAGTTTATTTCTTTTATATTAACCCAACACTTCCATCACTTTTCCTCTCCACTCACCCCTGTCTTTACAACACACTGTGTCAATGTCTGTGTGCGCTGTCACACCATCCATGCTGTCCTTTTTCTCCACGCTACCCCACCCTCTCCTCCATTCCTCTCTCTTCTCTCCCTCCAGCTGTCTATGGAAGACACCACATCAATCCTGCCACGGCTCAAGAGGAATTCAAACGCCTATGGCATCGGGGCTTTGGCTAAGTCTTCTCTGTCAGGTGTGTCAGGTGTGTGTCTGTGCTGGTTCTGGTAAATGACCCCATGTTGACTCCGTCCTCAAAGGACGCTGGAGTTAGCATGGTACCCTAAATGGGTTCCCTTTGCATCACTTCCTCTCCACACTGAGACATCAGTCATCAATGGCTCCTTGCAGTCATTGGTGGAGTAAATTCAGCTTGAAAAACACAGCATTCACACACACACACATACAGACACACACTGTACATTATCTTACAGCTTGTTGCTCCCAGGAAAGGTGAGTGGGAAGTGTAGTTTCTTTATGTGAAGTGGCTGTGTAATCGTGGCATTCTAATTAGAGTATATGGTTGTTTTAACTGTGTGCAGTGCGGTGTAAAAGCCAATTAAGTGCAGTGTGGTAAAGTTATTTCCTTTAATGGTGTTTTCTCCAGCTGTTTTGCAGTTCATTTGGACATTGTAGTGAAGTGTAGTGAAGTGCAGCAGCTCTGCTCTGTGTTGTGGTGCTAATTTGTCCAATTATTTATTCATAAATATCATCCCCATGTGCCACCATCTGAGAGAATCAAATAACAAGAGATTCAGAGTATGTGTCATTGAATGATGGTCACATGAAATAGGGAGCAAAGCAGATATCAGCTGGTTGGAGCACGGCAACAGGAAATTAATTTCGTCCTTAAGAAATGTATGTTCAGCAACGTTGAGTAGTCAGGCTAACAGCTCAGAGAAACAGGGCAGCTTTCTGCTTACCCGGCGCAGCGTAGCAGAGGTGTGAAAAAGCTATCATGTCAACAAGCCAACCACTCATTACTCACGCCACGCAGCCACCTCACCCCAATTAACCTGTGCCATCCCATGATGCACCTGTGTCAGATAAGACACATCCACAGTGTCCTCTCCTCCATGTACCGTGACCAGATGATGTCTCATTAAACACATAAAAGTCCCTTTCACAGCACCGGCTATTTAGCCTTTCTCATAATCCATTCCCATCATCAGTCAATTTTTTAGTAAGATTTTAACTAATTAGCCCTGTGTAAACTTGAGTCTGTTTTGTGAAGCTACAAGTAGTTCAGATTTATTTGATAATTATTTGTAAAATATGACAATATTCCGGCCAAAAGGACCCCAGAGATGTTTGATTAGACAGTTTTTATTCAGTTTTGAGCCCATATATTTAAGATACAACAGGTAAAATATATAAAAAGACATCATAGAATCTCATTATCTCAACCCTACTGGAAATTCATATTCTCAACATCCATCAGCGCTTCCATAACTTAGAATTATATAAGAAATAATAACATATCTTTCCTGTGTGCCTCCCCCTCTTTCAATTTCTTACCATCCCGCCATCTTTTCATCTCACCATACTCCATCACCATTCTCTACCTCGTACTATCCATTCCCCACAAGGAGTTACCCGCACTATGAAGGAAAGAGTGACCAAACCCACGGCCATGGCCCAGGGCCGCGTCGCTCACATGATCGAATGGCAGAACTGGGGCATGCAGACAGTGGGTGCAGGGGGTGTCCTCCAGCCCCGCCCCACCACCCAGGAGCGGGAAAAAGAGCGACGATTGGAGAACGACGCCTACAGCGACCTCAGTGATGGAGAGAAGGAGGCTCGTTTCGCTGCAGGTTGGAAACAAACTCCCAGCTGAGGCCAAGCTCACCGCACAGCTTATTAACTGTCGTGAGCAGAACCATTTGCTCACTGGCTCTCTTTTTGGAATCAAAGATGAAGGGGGTCTCAGCAGCATTTGTCCTTGGAATTCTGACCTCAGGTATCCTGCAGCAGTTTGCAATCTCGGAGGCAACGCTCCTGGCATGGTCATCGATGGACGGTGAGAGTCCACGGTCAGGATCCAACCAGGGCAGCGTGGCTCACCTGAGTGAGGTCAACCAGGAGAGCATCACCAGTCGAGGTAAAGGACCACAGATACGACGGAGAGAAGCGGTCGCAGAAGCAGTGATTACACAGAGGGAGTCACCAGCAAAGCCAAAAGCAATTTCAGGCTTGTTTGCAGAATTGTTTGTTATGTGTCTTCTCTTCAGGCTGCAAAGTGAGCTCAGGTGCTGCATTTGTATAAACAGTGATGTTAAACACATTTGGCACACAGCAATATTTTCTCCCAGCAAACAATTCTCCTCCTCGTGAAAGCCACAGATGGTTACAAGTGTTTGTGATTTTGGATAAACCATATGCAGTTTTTCATTAACCTCATCCTCCCTGAAGCGCGGACTATATTTGGATAACAAATACGGTCCGAGGTTTCTCACGTTTTCAAGCATTGGCAGATTTACTGAAAAAACTGTCAGATTCTACAAACAATATTTATTGGCTTTCAAGCCTATGGCTTCATTTATATGCCTGTGATCGTCTTATCGCTTTTATGCTGGACAAACTTTTAGTACAGGTTGAAAACGTTTGGTGGTGTTAAGTCTTTTGGTCTAATTTGTACCCTTTGAGTGAGAGAGAGAGAACTGAGTGAATCAAGGCTGTGTCTGCACATATAGTTTGACTAGAGTGATGACTCAACATTGTAAGGTGTGCCAGCGTTCAGACTGTGTTCGATGCATACTGAAAAGGCTTTGTCATAACACTTACTCAGGCAGCACAAAGACAATTCAGTCAGAATTTCTATGTAGTCACATCAACCTTTTCTTTACTTATCAGTTGTTACAACAACTCTGACTCATTAAATGGCTGATTTTTTAAATATTCTACTTAAAAGAGCTGGGTACATGAAAGACAGACATTTTAATTGGCTAATATGTGACAAGAAAATAGAAATCAGAAAAAAAAGTGCATCGTGACATACAGATTTCCCTCAGTTAGTGACTCAGGCAACTATGCTTCTTGCTTGGAAATCCAACCAAACCGCACAATCCTGCCTCCATCTGTTTCCCCCGTTCTGAAGACCTGCTGCATCCCTCATTCTTTCCAGATCAGATACTGCACCACTCCTCAGCGGAGGTGTGGCCTCACACGTATGTCTCCCAGGGCCACTACTGCCTCTCGTCTTCAGACGCGTGGGAGCCGACTAACAACGACCCTTCCGGCATGGGGTCTCCCCCCGCCGGTTCCTACATTATGGGGACGGAGGGCTATGACGGGCAGGCGGCGGCCCACTATCTGTCTCAGCAGCAGCAGCAGCAGCAGTTCAGCCTCCAACAGCAGAGTCAACTACAACAGCTGCAGCAGATCCAACAGATCCAGCACTACCAGCAGCAGCAGCTCCTGCAGTATCAGCAACAACAGGTGATTGATGCAGAGCAGGTGGACTCTCAGTGGTGCACGTGTGTCTCTGCCAGGATCAACACAGGGGTTTAAGCTGTGAGGTACTATATGTAGCTTGTATTTAGTCCAAGGTGCTGTTGATGATGCATGAACCTGCAGCAGCTGAGGCGCTTCTATTTGAGGACATTTTTGCTAAATGCAGCAAGGCTAAGTTTTTTTCAGTTTTAACGTTGTAACATACGTTCAGTCCTTGAACTTTTAAGAAAACGGTTCCATGCTGTGAGAAATGTTATATTACTGTGGGTTAAGCAGTCAGGTGCAATAATATAAAAAATATTTTTTGAATTTTCTTTTTTCTGATACATAGATACATATGCATATAGATGAAATAAAAGATTTAAGGCAACTGAGCTCTAACTTCCAGCAGCTTGCACATACCGCACATATTTACAGAAACACTGTAAGTGTTTTTTTATGCATGGTCCACTTGGCAGAATCTCAGAAAAACACAGATTAAAGTTGGCAGGCAGAATAAAAATGAGTGGCATCTCAGATCCGGTCATGTTTTCTCACCACGGTCTCATTGCTGTGCTTTCAGGCTCTGGAGCACAGGCTGCACAGTGCCACCCAGTCTTTGCAAGCGACACCCAACAGCACCATCCACAGTCTGGTCCATCCTGTACACCCTCCGTTGGTGGATCTGTGGAACACGGGGCAGATGGAGGCCTATCAGGCAGAAGCCGGAGGCTACATGGGTGTGGCAGCGGTAGTGGAGCCGAGCATGTGTGTTCCCACTGGAGAGGAAATGGTGGGAAATGAACACTCCCCGCTACTGGAGCAGCAGGAGGAGGAGGAGGAGGTCAAGGTGAAAAGAGCTTTTTACATTAATTATGTTGTCAGTGATTACTTTTAGACAGGGTATTATTCTGTGTAAGCACAAACTTGTCTATTATTTAAGTTATGGCATGTTGATGAATCAATTAAAAAGTATTCATTGATGATAGATAACAGCATGATACATTCATGATACAATATGAGTGATTCCTGACAATCCCTTAATTTAAGTTTTTGAAGCTTTTTGAAATTCCATGTTGAAAAGACCAGCCCCCCAAGTCTTGTTACCAAAAAGTTAACAACTTAAAGCTACCTTTAAATTAATTGTTCTTTTCAGATTATTGTCATTATTTGCAAGCAACATATTGCTGACATTAAGTATTATAATAGATCATGTATATTAACACAGCAATTAAATAATGTACCTTACTAATAGTTTTTATTTTTAAAAACTAATCTATTGATTTCTTTTTTAAAAACTGAAAATGATTCACTTTTATTTATCATAATTTAATTATTAATGTGTCACAAATACATATCTGTGTATATTTTGGTTATGGCTTGTGGCTGTCATATAGCTATTATTGAGTATTTCAACCAAAGTGAGGGCCAGATTGGTGCGTGGATTTATTTTCTTAAGTGACCAGGACACCAACAGGAACACTCACATTATACTGAGTCTCTTTCTCAGGTGTTTAAAAAAAATGTTGATGCCTTCAGTCAGGGATCTTCTCCTTGAGGGAGGATGTTTCCTCATTTCAACACATCTGATTTAGGGACCAGAGTTTGATATCCCTGTCCTAAATTATATTTAACTGTGTAGCCTGGCTAAAAAAATAAATCCTCATATAAATTCCATACTTAGATAAAGAGATGAACTTTTTGCCAAACTGCCTCTATTTGTGATCAAAACTGTTTGATTTTGAAAACTGATATTTGCTGCTTTTTTCCTAACCAGGAGGAAGACATAGCGCTGTGCGTGGAACCAGAATCGTCCATGTTGACTGCACCAACGCAAGGGGATGCCTCCGGTGGAAGCAGTCCGGGGCAACCACCATCAGAGCCAATCACCGAGCGGAAGACCTCTGATGTCACCTCTGGCCTCATTCAGACACTTGAGGAAAAAGAGGAGGACGAGGGGCCACCTGCATCCATAGCAACCAATTAAGTTCCTTAGTGTCAAGAGACTCCTGACTACAAACTGACTGGGGAGTCAGCAAGGAAAGAGCATAACACAACAATATATATCTATTAATCTGTTCCATTTCAGGTATCAAAAACTTTTTGGTCGGAGATGAATTCCTCAAAAGGGTGAGCAACAGGTGTGAGGTGGACCCACACAGAGACAAAAGCTCATGCAACAAAGGACACTATTTCTTTGTAAGCCTTACATCCCAAAGGAATGAAAGGAAAAATGAGAAAGGCGGAAGGGAGGAGGAGGAGAGAGAACACAAACTGACTGAAACATTTCTGTGTGAGAAATGAAACCACACCAACTTGAAGAGAGGAGAATGGAAACATGCATGCTTTTTTTAAAACAAGCAACTCAACCCGTCATCGTCTTATAACGATAATGAAAATTTAACGTAAGTCAAAATTATAACAATACGAACAATTTTTTAATAAAGCGGAAAAAAAAAATCCATGTATAAGTGTATGACAAAATGATAACAGGTTTCCTTTGGGGAAGCTGCTCTGTTTACAGCTGTTACTCAACTCATTAGTGTTTAATCAAATTAATTTCCCTATTGCATCAATCATATTTTTTCTGTTTACTCTAATAAAACCAACCCGATTTCTCACAGACGACTGAAGTAGGCTCAGAAAAACCTCGGCATTTCAGTGAAATGCGGTTTTAACCCCTTGGAAATAAATTTTTCTTGGATGTTGAGGCACCAGGATGCCCGAGGCACAACCCAGGGACAGGCCTGCTGTGCTGACTGCACACTCTAAACACTGCACAGATAAGGATTGTACTGTAAGATAGTATGCTTCCTACTCCCTCTCTCTGTATGCATGTCTTTCAGAGTACTATGGAGTACCTGTACTATACGGCCCTGTATAGACTTTGCACTTAACCGTAGTATCCCAGGTGAGGCCGCAGTGGATCTGCGGCGAGTGTGAGTGGCGAGTTTCAAGACAGAGCTGCATATGCGAATCTTTCTTGCACTGATGCAATCCAACACATCAGAGGCTGCCTTTGGACCGTTGATGTCGCCCACTTCCCACTAGGAAAGCTTTCAGTCCCACCGTCGACCAAAACTGAGCCACTCAACAACAGGAACCCTCAGCTGTTTTATTTCCCCCCCATAGGTGTAGATTGCGACACACAGAGGACGATAACCACTATTATGAATGTACTGGAAGGTGGAGTTCAGTGCATGGGCGCTGCTTTTGATGCGTGACTCATGGTCAACTCAAGAGAGAACCCCAAACTCTCTTAAACATTTACTTTCAGATGGGCTGAAAATGGATTCCCTGTTGGCTCATTCCTACACACACACACAGACACGCACACACACAAAAATATCTAAATTGTAACCAGCAATAGGCAAGCAAACACTGGCCTCCAAACAGACCAGTTTCAGCTCTGTCGCAGAGATGTAAATAGCGTATATAGAAATAGCCTCTTACTCACAGTCACAGCTGTTCTATTGCAGTATGATTTCTTTATTTTTGTACGCCTCTTGGGTCCCTTTTGGGATTGCGCTCAAGCTTGCAGTTTAGCCTGTTTTCCTGTTGCGTTCCACCACGCAAAGACAAACGACACGCAGGAGCGATTGCTCAGCGTGGAGGGTGTTTAAACTTGTAGGGTCCATCAGCGGTTGATGCAAAAAGAACAGCAGCAGCAGCAGGCTGAGGTCACGCTGGGAAACTACAGCCCGTGGGCCTCACTAAGCCAATCAGGGAACAGAACTGAAGCCTGGGCCTGCACACTGGAGGTGAATAGATCGGCGTCTTCCTGCTCATCGTTATTACTGTGAAGCTGCTGCCCGGAGTGTGATAGCGATCAACATGATGCTCGAGGAGCATGCTCTCGTTCGGTTTTTCTTTCACCCAAAGAAGAGCACGCCTTCGCTGGCAAAAAGGGGAGTCCAACTGCAGCCGTGGACTTTGTGTGCATGACTCACTGACCAACAACATTCGAGCACTGGTTGCATCTTTTTTCTCTTGGGAAGCACCTTCTCGCACTTTCATGGTTGTGTGAGATCGTTTGGAGACAAAGACAAACTTGAAAGAATTTATTTATCGATTGCTTCTTTATGCAATGTTGGGAACGATGTTTATTTTTCTACTGACTTGTTGAAATCCCTCCCAGTATAAGTTAGAATAGGTGCCATGGTGGACAAGCAGTCTGTTTTTTTCTGGTTTTGAGCACTTTTGAGAAAAACGAAGAACACTAACAGTCTGGCAGCTCTCAATTTAAAATAATCCATCATGTAATTATACTTAAAGAATTCCAGTAACAACAGGTCGTACAAACACAGCGTAGGAGGGCTCAAAACCACAAACAGACTGATTTTTATCATGGCACATATTGATTGATTTATTGAACATTTACTTGGTGGGGAGATATGATGTGATAACCTGTACAGAGTATGATTTTATGGAGGTCCAAACCCTTCTGAGAGCAGTACCTTTTCCTTCAGTGAGGTGGGAAGAAAGCTGCTCTTTATTTTTTAGATGGTAAAACATCAAAGGCTATTTGGGCTAGACTGTTTGCTGGAAGGAGATGTCATTTCATAGGGAAACATGCAGCAAAGACACTGCTTCAGTTTTAGTCTTTTTTTAATTCTTTTTTTTTTTTTTACTTTTTCCCAAAGTCTCAATGAATGAATAAACAAATGACATGAAGCCAAATATATTTCTGTGGATATCAAGGTTTACTGACCACATTTTGTTAACTGGACTACTTTGCAGTTGAGTTTGTGTTTTTTGTG
The DNA here is from genome assembly GCA_013363375.1 of Menidia beryllina. Lineage (NCBI taxonomy): Eukaryota > Metazoa > Chordata > Actinopteri > Atheriniformes > Atherinopsidae > Menidia > Menidia beryllina. The sequence goes on along the minus strand of JABUIW010000019.1, from coordinate 3,145,279 downwards.
TGATTCTACTGCCATCTTCTAAGAGTTTCAGTAACCTGTCTGCAGGCGTGATGCTTAAAATCTGCCTTTGGTCTTCTGCCTTTCTCCCTCACTTCCTCTCTGTCTGTTTGTTTTGTAAACTTGTGTATTTCTGTCCGTATGTAAGTTTGTCTGTGTACAGTATGTTGTCAGCTGTCTTTCTGAGAGAATCACTGCCTGAAAAAAAAAATTTCTATACGAGTAAATATATATATATGTATATATGTGTATATATACATATATATATATATATGTGTGTATAAATATATTTATATATATAATTATATATATATATATATATATATATATATATAATTATATATATACATACACCAGTTAAAAGAGGATATAATGCAATCAAAATGTTACAAAAAATTTGGACATGTGGCAAAAAAACAAAAAAAAGACCTAAGCGCTGTACAAAATGCTGTGTTGAATTTGCTTATATATGAGGCAGTGTGACTGAGAACACTCACACCTATGCATGCTTGTGGGACAGTTGTCACAGGTTGGTTTCTCCACGTTGTTTCCCCTCTCTCCTCTATCATTCTGTTTCTTTCTTTTCATCCCCCTCTTTTTCCTGCACGACAGAGCCCCCCCCCCCCCTCTCCAGCTCCTTTACCCGTCTCCTCTTCTTTTCCTCTGGTGGAGAAAGAGCAAATAAACAAACCAACAAATTGCTTTTGTTGTGCGCATGTGTGTCTCTCTCTTCACAGGTTGTAAATAATTACTTTCTCACATGTCCACTTCTTTGTTCTCTGGAGGATTAACACATGTGATATGTTCTGTTTAGTTGTTTTTAATTCAGTGCCAGTCCGTGACTCTGGCTAGCTTGAAAGGGAAGGGAAAAAAAGGCAGTCACCAAGGAACTAGAAGCAGTGTAATCCAGCAGGTTGTCCTCTCCAGCCCTTATCAGGGATTTTATGCCAGGAGAATCTTAATGGCAAATACTCACAGACAGTCTCCATCCACTGGATAAACGCTTATTTGTCTGAGCTCACAGAGCCTGAAACACACCGCTGACCTTCACAGCACAAAGATGTTTAAAGCTCATACGTATTCTCCTTTCAAGCCAAAATGTTGGAACTGACATGGTAGCTTTCTCTAAGCACCTCTGGCAGCTTGTGCCACGGTCGGTCCGCCACTTTGCTCTCTTATATTCCAAGAATAATAATTGAATTGCGTGTTTAAATGCCTGTTTTGTAGGAGATGACTCCCAATAACTTTGATTTGACACATTATTTCCTTTTTGTTGAGGTTGACCCTGGCAATGTCCAACTGAGGCGAACGTCTCAACAAACACAGGACAGTGCTATCTTATCAGGCTGTTCTGTTCAGTCCATTGTCCAAACACTTATGATTGCAAAACAGGTCCTGAAACTATATTTGTCTCCCTCAGAGCTATAACGCCTGAAAGTTTGAGAATCCTTCTACATATTTGATCATTTTACAGCAAAACTTACCAATAACAAGGCAGTAAAGCCTTTTCCACTCACATATTGATGTAAATTGTTTAATATTGCACGTCGAATGACAGGGGCATTACGTTAGCCTGTATTAGCATCTAGACTGACCTTTCATCGTACAACACTAGATGATCTGTCCTCGATAAGAGCTTCGATTCATTTTAGTTCATACTGTTTTACAGAACGGCTGCAACCCTGAGATGTTTCTGGCTTTCTTCACACAAACTCTCACCTCTGTTTCCTCCCCAAAGTTTTCATTTGACTGCTGGCAGTTTTTTTGACCGGCCACTTTAAAAAAAAAGGTTTTTCACCTTGGTTTGCTCCAACAACTTTGAGTTCATCTACTTAACAATGATGCACAACAAAATCAATCGCATTGTCCTTTCCAGGGGAAATAAAAAATTTCGGTAAAATCTGATCAAATACAGTCCAATAAAACGGAAACCAGCAGATTGCTTTAAGTCCTCAGCTGCGAACCATCTTTTTGTTTGTTTTCCCTCTCTGAGTCATGATGCTTCTCAGTCAGACCACAGTGTTGTCCTTTTTGGTCTCATTCATCAATACAAAATATTACTTGCAGCTTTCTCGTTTGCCTTCATATTTAGCTAACTATCGAGCAGTGCTTTGTTCTATAGAACGTGGGGCTTTTGTCTAATATGAGACAGAATGAAAAAAATTACCCTAAAATAATGGTAATCTCACTGAATCAATACCTGAGCATAATCTTTGTCATATTTGACAGGGCAAGACTCTTTACAATTCATAACCTTTTCCAGCCTGACGAGCATCAACACCTCTTTTTCAGAGGAAACAACAGCAGTATTTTGCTGTTACGTGTCGACTGGACATAGTGATACAAATATCAAAAGCACTGTTATCTCAGTCTAGAAATGCTCTTCTACAACCTGCCTTTATCATCCAAATGTACCCACATTATAAGTCATGCAACATGTGCACTTACTTATAGAAATAGCTTATATTTAAAATGCATTCACATTATTAGAAATATTGGTAGTGAAGCATGATATGCTGGCAGTATTCAAAGTCCTTAAAGGAGTAACTGTTAGAGTGTGGGATGGTTACATCTGTATCTGAGCATGGAACAGCCTGAGATTGTTTTTTTTATTTTGAGGAAAATGTGTTTGAAATACTTAAATTAAGTACTTTAGCAAAACTGTGTAAACAGTAACATATTGCTGTTAAATCTAAAAAAGCAGGAATGGAAAGTTCTTCCAATGGAAAAAGCACGTACCTCCTGACTGTACAAGAAGCATCATACAGTTAGACACAGGTAACTTTCCACTGATGATCATTTGAAAATTTATGCTGACTAAGACATTAAGATGTGAACTTTAAACAATTCAAATGAGTTAGTGGACAGTTTTAGGTTTTATTATTTTGAAAAATTACAAACTGCTTATAATGATTTCAGTGTTTACAGGAAAAGATTGATTAAATCTAAATCAAAATGAACCAAATCAGTAAACTTTAAAAGTGTGATCTTTATGACCTTCTGGCCAGATTAATGACGTTTTCTTGAATATATTATTTCAGCATCATACAGGTCATTGTTGGCGGTTGTCTGTTGCACACCTCTTCTTCATAAAATGAACAGATATGGATACAGACAGCGGTCGGCTACTTCTAACCATTGCTAGGTATGAATGGAGGAGGAACAGCGGTAATATGTGGGGCTGAACATGGCTATCTGCAGTTCACAAAACACAGAATGGCACCTGAGTTTGAAAAGAGTGAAAAAGTTAGGCTGTCGTGAGAGTAGAAAAAAAAAAAGTATCCTGTTCTACAAGTTTCAAGAGCTTAGTGTGCACCAGCTCGACCTTCTGGTGGAGAGCTTAGTGTCAGAGAGGCTCGACTCTATGGCCCAGACTGAAGCACTGTCTCTGGGCCGAACTAGAAATCGAAGCCAGGCCAAAGTCTTTCCCCCTGAAGCCCGCTCCCTCTATATGGGCTCGTCTGACTCCTCGCTCTCCCTCTCCTCCTGCAGGGAGGACATCGTGAGGACGGGGCTGGCGTGTGACACGGGGGAGGTGGGGGGTGAAGGTGACACGGGGGAGGAGGTGGAGGGGGATGCTGCTTCCTGTTCCGGGCCCTCGGCTCCTCTCGTCGAGGCGGGGATGCCGGCCGTGCTCCCCGCGCTGCTCGGGGAGGAGGGCTCTGTATCAGACTCGGAAACTCCTCGGAAAGACGGCGCCTGCCCTCGGGAATCCTCCCTGTGCTCCCTCTTAACCAGCTCCCCCTCCCTTCTGCTCCCCTCCCCCCACAGGTCTCTGTCCCGCGTGGGCGAGGAGGCGGTGGATGAGGGAGGCTGGTGCTTCTTTGCTTTCCGGCTGGCGTCTCTGAAACTGGCCAGAGGGGGACGGAGCCTCACGCCGCTTCGAGTTGAGCCCTCTATAGCCTTCTGTAGCTGTCATACAAAACAGAAAAAAAAGGTTCAGATGGCTACAGAGGCTAAAGAAACATGAGAGAGGAATGGTATCAAATCAGAAAAGTGAACATCCATGAGGATGGGCTGTGAGGGGGGGGTCAATGGAATGGCTGCATGAATCAGAGCGTAAAACATGAGGCACCACAACTGCCCACAAAGTGAGATCTCACATATCGCAGTCTTGCCACAAATCAATAGACCTGACAAAAAATGTGCGGATGAAGAAAACACGGAGGGCAACTTTACCTCTTTCAGTGCCACTACACCCACCAGCTTTCCAATGCTGGTGACATAGGCGTGACTGAGACCCAGCAGGGAGAACAGAGTGTGGGTCTGAGTAATGAGACAGAGGAGAAGATGATCCAGTTAGTGTGAAATCTGATGTACTGTGACAGAATTCTGCTTGCATGACTGAGCTGGTAAACAATTTATCCACAAGTATAAGAGGAAACAATGTAAGACAGAACTACACTGGGGAGGCATAAAATATAGGATTCGAGTCTTTGTAATTGAAAGGACAGAAAACAAACTGCAAAGCTGAGGGGTAAAAAGCCTTCAGTTCTCTGTCACAGAAACGAAAAAATATATTTGTACATGTATTAGAGCAAAGTTGCAGCATCCCTCTGCATGTTTCCAAGCTGATACAAGTAAATGGCTAACTAAACTAAATTGCTCCTCTGTGTTCTTTTCGTAGACATTAGAAAGCTCCAGGTAGGACACAAAAGACCTTAAAAAGGCCAACATACTGGTTCAACTAAGGGGGAAGTAAAAACCTGAAAACTCAAAAGTAAAATGGCAAAAACAAAGCAAATCTTATGCTCTCTCGAAAGGGACATTTTCAGAATTTTTTGATGGACAAGCTCAAGCTAAAAATTACTTCAAAGTGGGCTGGTGAGAAATCAAGAACACAAAGCCCAAATCTTTCAAAGTACTTTAAATGAAAGATTTGTGGTGGACTTTTGCACTCAAAGCTCAGGCACCTGCTCTTTAAACATGGACACCAGCAGCAACTTTTTGATGAGGATACAACACAGCGAAACTACAAAATGATATACAAAAAACTAAACTGTTCAGACGAATCAAAGAAATTTAACTGAAGTTAATACCTGAAATACCTTAAAATGCTATAAAAATCCATATTTCATCAACAGGGATTAGTGACATGTTTGGGCTTTCTCTGGTGGGGAATTTATGAAATTCTTTGTAATACATGGCCCTAGGATGGACATGTGACCTGTCCAGGTCTCTGTTTTTGGCCTGATAACAGCAAGAATGGGTTCCCACTTGCGCCATGAAGCTGAATTGAATTAGGCGGTTTGTTGCCACTGTAAGTGTCTTCCTCACTAATATAAGTGAATTCAAGCCTTCCTTTGTAAGTTCACAAAAGTTCTAACGGCTTGCTTTTTCTGATGTTCCTGAGCCTGCCGACAGAGTGCCTGATATGATTTGAATCATCACCGAAACGTTGCAGAGGAGCTTGTTTTACTTTATCATGTCCCCTCCAGAGGGTTACTTGGCAACACTGTGTCTGAGGGCAGAAGTAGTTATGAACTGCTGCCGAGCGTATTTACATGTATGCAGGGAATTGCTGAGCGAAAGATCAGTTCTGTAAAGCAAAATTAATTAGTATGGAAACAAGGAATTCTGCTTGAAATCCAAATAACATATCAAAGGCATATCCTCAAAGTATTAGCAAGATAAGCGACTGATATTGCAGATTATGTCACCACTCTTTGTCCCCTCTACACATACTTTATGTCAATATTGCTAACCTCCAAATAAAGTGAATGAATAAAACGCACCACATTATCTGTAATGTAATTCTAAGGAATCAGCGGCTACTGTAACACTTTGTGCCAAATTTGTGCACTCTTCCTTTACAGGAAAATTCTACATTTTTAATATATATTTATTTGTCTAATGGGAACATAAAATTCCAGTGTGAAATTAAGATTAAATTACATTTCTACAGGCGTTGTTCTCCCTGGCTGGAATGGGATAAGTGACTCTCTAAAATCCCAGTCACCCTATGTTATGGCTTCCTTTCAACATTTTATTGCCTTTTTATCTTTTCAGTTTATTGTTCAAATAACAAGGTTTAGCTACAGCCTAAATACTTGCTGTGGGGTCAATATTGGGCTGATGCAGATGAGGGTGGCAGACTTTCTGTTAGCAAAAAAATAAAAAACCATGCTCTCTGACAATGAGAAATAAAACAATGTGAATAAGACTGTACAGGATCTTTGTGTGTTCTGACACATCACCAACATGGTGCTCCAGTCACCTTGTGCAGAGAGGTTCTTTCCACCAGCTGAAATGGGGAAGGATCAATGCGTATCTGCTCCATATCGATCGGTTTATCCAGCTCTTCCTCCTCCCAGGCTTTGATCTGAATGTGCCAATCCAAAAGCAGGGGGACAGACTGAGTTGAGATGAAGTTTCTAATTATTGATTAGAAGGCAGGTTTGTTGGCTGATCACTGTCAGTGTGGACGGTGAGAAAGCATAGTGTAATACCTCCTCCGGGGGCATAGTATCAGTCAGCGGAGGCAGCGTAGCTTCCTGAAGACAAAAGTGATAGAAAAAGACATGATGATCCAACAGATGAGCAGTTTCAGCTCTTCAGATAACAAGAAACCCCTAGTAGTTTTAAAGTATCAGCTAAGGATGTCAGCTCAGTCCTGCATACATCATGCTTCCATCACCTTAGCCTGGTTAGCTGATGCTACCACTGTAGACATCGTGTACTGATTTCCTCGTCTGAGCTGTCTCTGCCAACCCGACAGCCGATCAGTGATGCCTGCTCCTTCGAGCTCTTGGCCTCAGAGTGATGTGTTAGTGTGAGGGTGATCTTGAGTACCTGAGTTTCGTTTTGGCCTGATGAAGACGTCGAGGAGAAGAGTCTCTGAAGAGCCCTCCTGACAGATGGTAGCGTGCGTTTGTCTGACAACATGGTACGGCGCACATGTCAGACAAAAGAGGCTGCTAACTGATGGGTGAACCTGGTGTGCAGTAGAAAAGCTATTACCTGAGCCTGTGTGATTGGTGGAGGCCTCCTGGGGCATCGCGGATGGGATGGGTCCATTACTTTCCTCTTGCACGGGAGTGGTAGTCTAAGGGTTACAGCACCGGTGGTGAATATGTGCTAAATATTAGAGCCAAATGAGTGGTGATTTAAAGCTTTCTGCATTTCTTCCACCTTGTTAACACTTTCTTCTCCCTCCTCATCCACAAAGGTGAAAGACTCCCAGCTGACTTTGGTGCCCTGGCCGGGTGAACTCTGACCTCTCTCAAACACTCGCCTTTCTGGTGAGAGCCACCAGTCTAAGACAGCCTGAAGCTCTGTCCTCTCGATGGAGCCGAGCAGGATCATGGATTCTGCAGATTATCAAAAGAGTAGTTTGGCATTTGGACACGGTTTTCACACTCATGGCTGTAAAAACGACGATAGCTTAGCATCCATCCAGGAAAGTGATCAAATGGAATTAGGTTCAGCTGATTTTGGCACCGCTCTAATCCTTTAACATTAATCTTTTAAAGTTCAAGGAAGAGGCATTAAGAACCAACGTGAAGGCAGAAATCATCCTACCTTTAGAGTCCACCAGCGGGATGGTTTTTAGGGTTGTTGTCTCGAGCAGGTGATTTAACTCCCGAAAGGTGGATTGTGAGGACAAGAATTTGACTTTGCGCACCATGATGTCCTCAACAAAGATGTTATATTTGCTGGAAATGCCGAAAAAGATTTTGAATATGCTTTTCTTTCGAATGAGAGCTGAACAGAAGAACAAAAGAAGGCTTTTTCCTTTACCTGATGTGCCCGAGTGCCAGCTCAGGCAGGTAGGGCAGCTTCTTCACCTGGATGATGGAGTCGTACAGGGAGGGCTGCAGACCCTGGGCCACCATGTTGGCAAGGATGACCGCTACCATCATGGGTAGGATGTGAGAGATTTGACCAGTCAGCTCGAAGCAGATTACTGCCGTGGAAACAGTATGAGTGACAGCACCTGTCATGGCTGCCGCACCTGGAAGAAAGCAGAGGAGGATACAGGGATGGAGGTATGTTCTGTTGAAGGATTTCTGCCCCTGATGGGTGGGGATTCATAAAATCATTTAGTTAAGGTGAAATTGAACAGTTTTTTTTATTCAGTCTGCAACACTTCAGGAGCCAAGGCCAACGATATCATATGTGAAGGTTAGGAGACTGACCGATGACAGCGTAGCCCCCCGGGAGTATCCGATAGACTATCCCATCAAACAGTATTCCATTTGGGAAAAGAGTGGCCATGATCTCGCCGACCAGGCGACCGAAAGCAGCTCCTTGAGGAAAATGATAAGGCATGCTGGTAAAGACAAATTGAACGGTTGCTCAGCAGGAGATTCTGCATTCGTGTTACAAAATCCTCTTACCTAATATGAACACTGGCATAAAGGCGCCAGAGGGAATGGGCATTGTGGTGGAAACTGCTGACATCCAGAACTGCAACACAAAAAAAGGATCAAGGTAGGATACAGCCCACCCGGTGGGTTTTGAGGATGTTTCTTTCCAAGGCAACATTCACATTCTGCAAGAGGGAGGGTGAGATACCTTCATGACAAAGAAGAGGAGGAGGATGACAAAGACACTGACACGAGGATGAAGCCATGCGGAGGAGCGCCCGAGGCCAGGAGGAGCAGGGTAGCCTGAGATTTTAGTCCAGGTGAAATTATCGAAGAGGGAATTGATACACTCTCTGGGCATCAGCTGCCAGAAAAAAACAAACACACACAGTAAAACTGAATTCTCACGTGTAAATGATAAATTTTCTTTGTTAGGACGGGATGACAGATTCAGGAAAATTTAGGAAAACTAAATAGATTCAATCCTGTTAAATTCACATATACTGTATATGTACTGTACATTCCAAAGACTGGAAGAAAAACAGCAATAAACAAGTACATTTCCATGCATTACAGTAAATATATAAATGTACTGAATGCAAAGAAGGTTTGCAGTGCAAAAACAGCAGCAGCGATCCAAATCCGATGAGAATCTGAGCAACAAGCTTCAGATTCCACACGTCCAACTGTTTCACAGAACTATGTGCAAGCTATCAGATATGAATATTTTGATCTTGTGGCCTTTTTTATTTTGTTCATTATGATTTAAACTTTCTCATCAATGCTATCAGGACCCAGGAGAAAAAATACAATGAAATGTACCTTTTCTTCATTATTCTGTGAGTCTGATTCAGACTCCGTAATGATTGAAATAGAGCTGAAAACTCCCGAGTGAATTTGAACAAAACAAAACTAAAACTAAAAAAATTGGCTTTTTAGCCTACAAGTGTAAATGCGCACCACATTAGTTCAAATAAATGGTCCTTACAGCAAAACATTATGCAACTGAAAAGATAGCTCTCTCGCACGTGGTCCATTTAATGACTAAGTCCACTCGGGTGATGAAGAAATGCAGTCCAGTCACACTGTCTATGTTTAGTTTGAAAAGGGTAACTGAGCCTATGCAACAGAACCTGAAAGTATGTTTGCATGTCAAAAAAAGCAGTTACTTTCCATGACAAACCACTGTGGGCACACTGGGCTCCACATACAGTTGACCTGAGAGCAGATGACCAAAACTCTGCCTCTGGCTGGTTTTCTGCTTCGCTTAACATACAGTCATGTGCTACATTTGAAAATGTCATGCAGTTCCTTACGGAGCCCAAAATAAACCTTTACCATACATTTTAAAGAACTTCCCTGCACCTGTGAAATGGTATTTTTTTGTAATTTTTTTTTTAAGTTTACTTTTAAGTTGTTGATAAAATTCCAATTATCATGGCCTTTTCTCTGCTCCAAAGTATGTCACTGATCCATGCATGCAGTCATGCCTCAGTGACTTTGTCTTTTTCCCCCCACAAACCTCCAGAAATAGAAAAGAACACACATGAGAAAGAAATCAGAGAGCATGAGATCGATTCAGTCTCACCTCTGCGGCCATAAACTGCCCGAAACCGGGAGGAAATGTGAAGGTGGCGATGATGAGTGTCACTGCGCCTGGATAGATCAAACGACTGGCCGAGCACACAAACACAGTCACCAACACATTAGGAGGAAAAGTACTCTCTCAGACATCTACAGCATTTGTTGCCATATAAATAAGTGTCTGACTGTGAGCCTGTGCTGATTGTGTAGCTCTCTTGGTGCTGCAGCTCTCCTTGTCCAAATGGTAAAAACTAATGTTCCCTGACTGTTGAGTCTCAGAGGATGGGATCCCCTCCCCCCAAATGAGTGAATAGCTGCCTGAAAAGTTATTAAAGCTCTGCTACTGTTCTGGCCAGTGTTGTGAGACTGATGAGTTTGAAGAGTGTAGCTAAGAAACATTAAAGGAATTGAATTTGAATGCACAAATGGTTTCAGTTCCAGAGCACAGTATCAGCCACCAGAACCACAGCAGTTCAAGAAGTGAGCATCCCGTTAATCCGAAGCAACAGCGAGGGTGTGTGTCTTTCAGTGTGTGTGGGTGTGTGCCGGCGTCTTACTGTTTGGTTAGAAAACGTGTCAGAGCCGTTGGTCTTCTCATGAAGAGAACTACCTGCCTGTTCAGGTAAACAAAGAACGCTCCCAGGAAACCGCACGAGATCCTAAAAGACGAGTGAAGCTGGTTTTAGGAGTTCACAGAGACCGCAGGCCATGTCTGATTAATGGTAAATAAAATGTTCTATTTCATTTAGAAGCGGCCAAAGGAGCCAGCAGACTCACACATGCACTCTCACCCTATTACTGCAAATGCAGGCAGCTCCTGCAGGTCAAAGGGGAAATCCATCCGGAAGTTAGTCTTGAACAGAGCTGTGATCGTGACTGAGAGAGGAGGAGAAAAACAAAGTTGTACTTATTAATATCAAACATTATGCTTATCTTTCTTTGTCTCTTGTTTCTCTTCTGTATATTTCAGTTTTACTTATTTTCCCCTGTATAATCCGGGTTTGGCTGCTAGGTAAAATGTAATATCTACAACAGGCAGCATTTTGTTCAAAACAAAACAAAAAAAAATGTTTGGAGGAATGAAGATTAGAATGGAGTCTAGATGAGTAACAGTGGGTGTGAAAATATCTCCCGTCTCATGACATGCCGCTGTTTGGATGAGGCCTTTTGTGATGCATCCTGTGGAAGTTTGGGGGTTGGGTTCCAGGATGTTAGAAGGTTGCAGTGTGACAGGATGTATTCACAGTTCTGCTGGCGGTGGGAGGCTTAGTCAGCATTAATATTTAGGTGTTTGCTGTGTGTCAAAATTAAATTGCCAGCAACCAAAAACACTCAGCAGAAAAATCTATCTATATAAAGGGGGTTTGATTCTAAATTGTAGATGGTGGGTGAGTGTAAAAGTAAATCATTAAAGCAAGGTTCTTCTCTTCCTATTCATATTCAGAAATTTTGTTTATGTGAAATGGAAACGACCTTTTTTATCTGTATATTCTGGAGTGTTTGGGTAATATGACTATAGAGTGCTCTGCGCAACGCTGCTGAATGATGACTTAAAACATTTCGGGTTTATCTAAAGAAGCTAATATTACTTTGCCCTCATGTTCAGCTGTTTTTAATGAAATGCAAGCTCAGCTGTCTTCGGCAGCTTGTGTGTGTACGTCAAATGCGCTTCTCACCGGCATCCTTATTCCAAACAGAGAGCACCCTGAATATGAAGGCGCTGAATGTGGCAGCAAAGTAGCCCCGCCAGTAATTCCTCACAGCAAAGTAGGTAGACGTGACCTCAATACTGAACAGCACCCCTGGTGATGGTGGAAAACGAGGAGAAGGGAGGAGAGGAAAGACAGAGGGAGAGCAGGGATTACAGTGAGGAAGAAAAATGAGGATGGACAGGGAGTAGAGGGAGAGGAAGGTGAAAGAGGGCAGAGATTAGTTAAGAAAGCTGAATGAGTCCAAAAACCTTTGAAGCTGAGGGTGTAATTATACACAACAGGAGAACCACAGGGAGAACACACACACTCAAACACAAGTAAACAACGTTGTCTTTCTCTCTCTAACACACACACACCTACATAATCAGAATGTAAAGCAGTGAAATAAATATCATGCTAGTCAGAAAATGATTCTGAACTAAGTAAAAACAGCTGGTAGGAGACAATGATGATACACTTAAAGACATTTTGTGACCTGAGTACTGTGAAAAATCTGTAGCGTTTTAGATATGCAGATCACCCTTCAGGAAGACGTATGACCTATCAAATTTACACTTGACAAAAAACTTAAACCTGCAGCCACAGTCACAAAAACAATACTGAAGAAGAGTATAAATGGAATCCAGTAAATAATGATGCATGTTTCGGTTTGCTTTTGCACAAGATTAGATCTGAGGATGACAGAGGGAAACAAAGTTTTTTGTTTTTTGCATTTTTAAGCAATTGATATATTTTCCTTTTCATAAACGGAGTTTTTACTCTGAGAAAAGCATTCAGGGTTTGGTGCATTCAAAAGCATTCAGGGTTTGGAAGTTAACCTCATGAAAGTTCTTGCAATCAGCCCAAATTTAAAATTGTGCCAAACAATGGCAACAAATGTTCACATCTAAGGGAAGTGAATTAAGGCATGCAGCACCTCTACTTACAGAAAGCTAAAAACAAAACAATTCAAATAAAATACTCTGGGCTTGTTATTTCACTTATGCCACAGAGAGTGATTTGTTGGGGTTGAAATGCTGATCTTTTGTGTTGTTGCTGTGGGGCCGTGTCTCTTTAATCATACTCATCATTACAGTGCAGCAGATGAGTAGAACTGTTTGTGTTTTATGCAAATTGGCCAATTGGAAAAAGCTTTTGGTCTCTGTGGGTGAACAAATCTGAAGAGGCCTGTGTGAAACATGAACTTTAAAAAAAAAATCCTTTCACCGTGCTGTTATTGCATTACGAAGATAAAAGTTGCGATTTGGTGACTTTTAATCCACTGACTTCAAACACCTCTTGGGTTTAAGGAGAAGTTCAGAAACCCATAAATTTGGGGCGTAAATCCAGTGAGACTGGGGTCAGCTAGGTGAAAGGGATAAAGAATAAACTGACTTTCTTCTCTCTAGTGTTCAAGTGATGTTTTCAGTACTAAATCCTTATCTGACATGTTTGAATTAGATTTTTGATAACTAAACACTAACAATAATTAAAAAAAACTGACCTAGAGCCTAAATGTAGCTGATGAATGGAGAATTGTTAACACTCCTATACAAGTTCAGAATTGAAAGTTTTCATCCAAATTTTAGGTGGAACTAAAAAATTAAAGAATAAAAAGCAATGGCAGTATTGATCCAGTACAAGAGAGTGTTTGGAAGACGGGCAACGTGCAAATTGTACAGTACCTCCAAGTGGAGTGCCGAAACAGCATCCCACCCCCACGGCACAGCCAACAGTCAGTATGTCTGTGTAACCATAAGGGTTCTACTGGCACAGAAAACAGAGAGGAAGAGGAAAAACAGGGGGCAGGTGAAGGGGTGAGACAGAAATGGAGGGATGAACGGAAAGTGAGGATGAGGGGAAGGACCAAGACCGGGAGAAGGGGTTGGAGGAAGAGGGAATGAAAGATGAAGGTGGAGGGGACAGGGTGGGGAAACCAAAAGGGGGAAGAATTGACAGTGAGGACGCAAAATGGATTAAACGGAATAAATAATGCTTAATGGAGTGGGATAAAAAGCCACCAGAGGACATCAATATAAGAAGATATAAAGCAGAGGATGCACACGCCAATAATAACCAAACATTCACATCATCTTCATACATGGAGACATATCAGTGTAAACTGAGGGAAGGAGACATCAAATACTTTGATCACTGCTGACCTTGAATTACAGAAATCAGTGTGTGGTTTTAAGATGAGTTAAAATGTGTGTGTTCTTTCTTTAACTAATCAAATCAATGTTAGAGGACCAAAAAACTAAAAAAAAAAACCTCACGAATATTCTGAATAGGTGGTATTTAACAGGATATTTGCCTCTAAGACCCCATAATTCAAGGTGCAGAGATCTGCATGCATTTATTCCATGTTATGTTTAATTTATTACGCTGCATAGTGGTCTAGAGTCTGTTTTAGCATCCAGATTTGCAGTGCCTGCCATCTCTCTGTGAGGACGGCAAGGCTGACCGGAGACCTGTGTCTGTTCAAGCTTAGCAGGACTTGCCTCCTATAGGAGCAGCAAAACACGTGGCCACTCCCACAGCACACGCACACACCAACAGGTCCTGGTTATGGGTGCCATTCTGGGGTTGAGGGTACAAGGTGAGGATGGAGAGGGGGACACAGATAAGCAGGGATGAGTAATGACGTCAAATGGGAGGGGTGGGGGGGCGGAAAAACAGGGTGACATGGACATGGGAGGTGAATGTTAATACACATGCCAGATATATAAGTCACAATATGAATACAGGGAGAAACTAACACAGACATGATGCAATGGGGGGATATACATTAGGAGACTGGGGAGGGGAGGAGAGGGTGTGAGCTGTGCAGGAGAGAGACAGGGACCAAACGCAGAGTTCCCCTTTTCTTTGGCATTAAAAACGCTTTGGGTCTCAGAAATCCAAGAAAATCTTGTTTGTTATTCAGTACCAAACCAGGTCAGAAGGTGATGATGAGAGGATGAACGTGTTATTCTACAGTCGATCTGTAGTGACGAACAGTGGAGCTTTCTGCTAACATTGGCATGCTAACAAGTTCGGTTCAGTCGGCTGAAATGTTCACTGTCTTTGAGAAATGCATTGAGAATTTAAAGCTCCATTTTAAGAGGTTTGTGTTATGTTTGGTGCCCTCCAAGAACCTGAAATGCTCTTTAAACATTGCACTCCATTTCATATAGTAAGACTGAAGTCCAGTATCGTAGTTTTCATTTGATATTGTGTGATTATTGGCATATATGACAGTGGAACTAAAACTCCATGGTACGGTTATGCAAATCAGACAACTTTTTATTCAAACTAAAGGACTTTTAATGCCAACGGGAACCCTGGAACTCCAGCAAAGACAACAACAAAGCAGCTCATATCAGAAAAACTGCATTAGGGTTTTCACTGCTGCCACAAAAGACATGAGAGTCATGAGTAATGCACTGCTCTGGTCAAGGCTTAGGCTTACCTCGTAGACTCCAGAGAAGATCGACATGAACCGACTCAGCACTGCTGCACAGATGCTGGCAATGTGGACAAAAGGACCCTGGAGGTGATTGGAGGATATTACAGACACTGATAAGCTGTAATGTTTTTCATACAGACATGCCATACTGTAAAACAATGAGTGTAAAGTGGGCCACGTTGCTTCAGAACAGATAAATCACAGAGTAATTGCTGAATGTGACAGTTGCCCTGCTACTGTAATGGAAAAAATTAATGTACCCCTTTGCTGGACTTTATGTGGGGGTATGGAGGAAAAACATGACAGAAGATGATTTATTACACCACAAGCTCGGACAAAAAAGCAGACAGAGTGATGGAGAGCAAAATGACCCAAAGATGGTGGTGATAACATTCGAATGGATGTGATGGTGCAAGATGGAGAGGAAAAAAATGTAATTGCATGTATACCTCTTTGCCCACTGGCATCCCACTGCCCAGGCCAGCAGTCAGACCAACGACTTTAGCTACGAAAGCTTTGAGGGTCAGATACTCCTTTAGGACTACTCCTCTGAGGATGGTTTTCAGCTCTGGGATTCCAGAACCTGTCAAAAATGAGAAAAAAGACAGAGGGAAGGATGAATTATCTGGAAAAAGAGACGCTGTCCCCAGTGTAATGGCAAAATATCTTAATGCTAAAAAATGGTGACAGTATAATAATAATAGGAGAAAAGAAGTTGGAAGGCTAACCGATGGCCTGCGGGGAAACAAGATGACAAAAGAGCGAGGCGAACACAACGAGGATCATAGGATATGTGACCCAGGCCAGGTACTGGAGTAGCACCTTGTCCTTAAGCTCCACATGAATCCATTTATAAGCTTAAAAAAAGCAGAAGTATATCAGAAATGGAGAACTGAGAGTGTGAACGAAAACAGACATTAAATTCTTGTGTCAACAAACTTGTAATTTGGCAACAGTGGTACCTAATTTCCAGAGTTACCTTGTAGGCTCTTGGCACTGGCGTAGTCCATACTCCAGCTGACCAGGGCCATGGTCAGCCCCAGCAGAACCAAAAAAATCCAGTCCTCCCCCATCTTTGTCACAATGTACCGCCGTACACGTGCCAAACAATCTGGGGCAGAGAGATAAAACTAATAACTCACTTTGAATGTATTTATCTCTTGGTTTATTTTTGAAGGTCGGCTATTGTAACAAACCCCAATAGAGATTCAGTCATGATCAAGGATCAATTTTATTTTTGCATCTGACCAGATACTAAGAATGTATTTAACTAGATATAATCTAAGTGATTTGACAGTTTTTGGTTTCCTTTGACTTTTTTTTGTCAGACATGAATCTCCAAATGAAAGAAGAAGGGAACATTTGATTCCAGCTCACATGTAACAGAATTTTAATAATAATCTACTCCCTATGAATGAGATTGAGGCACTATGAAATAATCTGTATCAAAGCAGTGAGGTTAAACATCCTGATACATCAGTAATAATAATAATCAGTTTTAAAAATGGATTAATAAAGTAATTCTGATTCTGATTCCAATCCTCCATCTCCCATAATGCATTGCAATAGAGTTCCTCTAAAACATAGGAGTTGTTGTTAGATTTTCTGCTAAAATCGATTGTCGGTGAGCTTAACATGTGAGAGGAATAACAAACATAATGTTGGTTATCAAGAAAAGAATAATTTTCACAAGAATCAAAAACTAAAGGTCCCCTGTAACACAGAGCTTAAACAAACACACATTTAGCAGTGCAGATGTTCACTGTATTTTTTCTTACTCCTTCAGATCATTTTCTTACTGTCTTCAGCTTTCAAGGTTTTTTCCTGGCAGTTGAGAAGTTGGTGGTTCGATCCTTGACCATCCAAGGCCACAGATTAAAAAATGCATGTACAAAACGTTGGAGCTGACACAACCTCTCTTGCATTCATTGGTGTGTAAATTTGACACACTGACTTTCTTTCTTACTAAATCTATAGACAACATGGACTACAGGTGTAGTAATGGGTGAATGTGACTGTTTGTGCATTTAGCATTTCCCCACAGAATTATTAGGCAGTAATTTCAGATGAGGGAAAAAGCTATGAAAACTGTTTCCAGTCCCCATTGGGCTAAGAAATAAACATATCTAAAAAAAGTGCCAGATGGCCATCTCAATAAATAAAATGACCTGCGGATACAGCATATGAAGAGGATCTTGAGTACTCTTAATCTTAGTAAGCTTAAGATTTTACTGCCCTGAGTCCTGGTGGTGTTAAAACACTGTATCATAATTCATGAGCTCATCATGTTGCATGTAAAATCCCACCATGCCAAGCATCCAGGAGCTGAGGCGATCAGATGTGTGTATCTGATATATGAATGTTCTGTCTCTAATCTGACGGGATTCTCTGGTTCTGCTCACCTTGGCATTTGGAGTAGGGACGAGGCTTCTTTATGGAAGAGGTATGACTTTGATGTGACTCTAAGGTCACCCCCTGATGATGATGATGATGCCGCCGGCTGTGGCCTCTGCGGCCTGATGTGCTGTCCCCCGCTTGCTTTCTGCATTGTCTCTCTGTCAGCAGACGGGCAGCCTCCCGTCTGGCAAAGTTCCCCAGTTGCTCCCTGTACTCTCCGTACAGCTGTACAGGGGGAAATACCGGCAATCACTAAGAAACAAAGCTCACCAAGTCAACAAATCCTTTTATTTTTGTCTTGTAGTGTGGCAAAATAAGAAGCCAGACTGATGAGAATTAAGAAATGACAAGGCAGACAGGGACAAGCTGTAGAAATACATTTGACAACCAAGACTTGGGATAGGGATAAATTAGTTCCTGAGTCTTGAGATAACAAGAAAGATATAGGAATGTGCGGCGTGTGTGTAAGAGATACACACCAACCTGAATACCCGAGAGACAGAAATAGACAAAACGGGCATAGAGAACGGAAAAACCCCTCCCCGAGAGGTGGAAGAGGGTGGTAAAGAGCCAGAGGAGGAGATCCTGGAGAAGGGGACATTCCACGTCTTCCCCTTCCGTGTTCGCTTGACACCTACAGTCACACAAACACACGCACACGCTGCCAAACACACAAGCGCTCGGTAAACGCGACACCTCGTGATCAGTTTGCACTGTTCTCTTTAAAAGCATCGAAGCTGTAAAAGACTGCGTATTCCCGGAGCAGCTACGAGGTGCAACTGAGACCTGCAGATCACATGCATCCCAGTACACAAACTAAATCATAAGAAGAGGTGGCTGCCACACATTTCAGTCTCATGTTCACACGGGAAAGGGGAGCTGGCACATCCAACCAGGAGGCCCTGCATGATGAAGGCTCAGATACCAGCACATAATTATCTCCTGAACTCATGAAATAAAGGAGCAGCAACGATCCGCAACCACATCTGCTGTAAAGTCGCTTCAGCATTTACTGACTGACGGGCCGGCCCGGCTAATGTTTTAGGGAGGTTTTCCTCAGTCTAACGGCACAAAAAACAGCTCCACACAACTGGTCCATTGTTATCCATGACTCAACATGACCACATGACAGGGACTAATATAGAAGTTTATAATTAATACATGAATGTGCTGCATAGCAGGCGGCCACGACGTTACTGCTGGAGGCTTTCGAAAACCTTTGATGCCTCTAAATCGTCTGGTGGGTTATTTTAAATCGAGTTAAACACTAGGAACCACAAACTGTTATCCAGAACAATGTCAAAGTGCCAGCAGTGTATTAGTCATTCACCCTCAAAAGGGATAAACTAAGCAAAACACTAAGAGGCACAAAGAGATGCAAATCACTGCTCCAGTTTTACATGGTTTATACATGATATTATCCTGAAATTATTATCCTGGATTTTTTTTCCGTTTTGTGCCAAAACATTGAAGAACAGTTCAAAGAATGACTTATTTACTTCACCTCGAGGATATCAGAAATCACAATTTGAAATTTGTAAGAAATGCTTGATTTTCACGTACACATGCAAACATGCACAGCATATATTTAGCATATGCAGTGTATAATACAATCACCCAAATTTGGGCATTTGTCATAGCTTTCTGGTTGGATTTAAATCCACATGTGCTTCCAGGCGTTTAAATTAGAGTTGTGTTTGAAGAGTTGAGCCGAGCAGTGATGTCATGACAAAAAGAGTGATAAGTCCTTCTTCAGGCTACACAAAATAAGTCCAACTTGAGACAAAAATCTGAATTTTAAAGCTTTAGAGATACATTTTCTGAAAAAAAGGTAAATTCCCCTTAAGGTCTCTGAAGATAAGAAGGTTTACAGACTTTTCATCTGCCTCCGTTTTGTCCATCACTCTAATGCAAATCTGTTGTTTGTAGTAATTTCCCCCTGCATTTTATGATATAAATAATAAATATGTAATATAATAAGAACATAGTAAAAACATTAAACAACTGTATTTTTTCAAATGAATTTTCATCTAGTTTAACTAAAGATTTTGCCACCTTAAATGTAATCGTTAAAAAAGGATGAGCCTGAAAAATCTTAATTTGAAAGCCAATAACCCATATTAAAGCCCATTTATGTCATTCTCTTCTCATTTTGCTTTTAAACCAGTCCTGGATTGCCCTTGTATTTGTCTTATTCAGAATAAATTAGCATAAAAAATAATGAAGTCACCCCCTGACCAGATGGAGCCTTTGGTCCTCATGTCTTTACCTGCTCTTCATCAGCTGTCTTTAACATGATGTGGCAGCAGCTCTGTCTCTGTTCTGTCCCTTCTCCACCGCTGCAGACAATCTCAGCCCCACTGACCCTGCTGCACTACACATTAACACCAGAGCACCAATCCATCAACATCATCAAACAGTTGCCGGCGCCAGGCGCCATCAAAACCAGGGCCCGAACAGCAGGAACATCGGAACTGTTCACACAGATAGAACATCTTTACCTTCCGCACCCTCATTCAGGGCTCAAACGATAACAGCTATCTATTCCTGCTATGTTTCCCTCTCACTGCTGATCGGCAGCATCCCTCCTTCTCCGTTGCGCTGATGTCCGCTGTTACATATAAGACTTCTTCTGCAGTGGACCATTACAGTCAGATTTTGAACCTGCTACAGAAAAGGCCTCTGTGACTGAGGAGTTTTCACAACCTACCTGTATTACAAAATCAAGAGGTAGACCAACATTGACTGATGTGGCTTTTGGCTTCTTCTATGCCAAGACACCGTCAGTATTTTATCAAGAATAAGCTTCAAACGTTTAAACTGAAGCATGACCCAAACAGGAGGAGTACAGTATAATTGTTGGTGCTTATTAAACAGAAGAAACTGTCTGTCCTGTCAGGCTCTCAAACCCGTCAAAAAGGAAATGGTTTCAAAAGGTACCACAAGCCACCTGACGTTAGTCAGATGTCACAGGAATTAGTGTTAGTATTGTGTGGGATTCATAAAGTAAGGGATAAACTCCAGTTATAGTTTCTCTTTCTCCAAATCCTAAATTGCCCAAAATACAACTACAGCACCAAAGCTTTATATTTGCTCATTTGGCTTTATGCACGGAGTCTTTGGATTTCTGATAAGTCCGCATTTCTAAATTTGTCACAGCATGAACTTGACAACCTTTATTCTCACCATAAGGAAGTTTATACCAACAAAAGTCTTACAAATGTATTTTCATATATAGACTGACTGGAAACATAATGGTTTAGACGTGATGAAACGCTTGCATTCATGTGATATTTCAGTAACAGCGAGTAACAGCGTGAGAAGCCCACTGGGAGCTGCGATTTATCCACGTCAGATGACTTTGCTTTTTCTATCTGTCAGCCCTGTGTATACACTTTGTCACCATGCAACCTTGTATGCCCACTGTACACTCAACCACAGAGGCCCTGAACTTAGTCCGGCAGCTGGCCTTTCCTAAACTTTCTCACGCTTTGAACATTGTTGCTGTTGTTGTTTTCGCCTCCCGCAATATGAGCTGACTTTTGCACTCATCATCCATAACTAAAGAATATAAAGCAACCACTTCTCAATTATCTTCCACCCATACTACGACACACTCTCCTAAATTCAATAGAACCCCCTTTCTGGTGGCTCTTATTACTTCCCACCACTTTTCTTCCTTTGTTCTCTCTATGGACACATGAAAGTAGCCAGGCGTTACTGCACAGCTCCGACACTTGTACCTCTCATTACTAGCTTCTAGAGAACACGCTTGTAAGAACCCAAGCTTCTTTGGTTGTGCTTATTGCCAGTCTCACGGGTGGAAGAAAATGGAAAAATGTAAGCCATCCCTCCTTGGGTTTTGTTAGGAGTAAAAGGTCAATTATGGGGTGGGTAAATTACGCCGGTTAGCAGTCAGGAGCTGTGAACATAATTGTAGATCTGACACTCACTGATCCATATTTTGATCGGGCCACACACCCTGTGGAAGATAAGAAGCTTCAGAAATCCTGAGAATAAACAAATGCAGAAGCGGTTTGCAGAGAGCAGGAGAGCAGAGAGCTTCAGCCACAGCGACTGCTAATAAATTCAGAGGTTTGAGGGCACCCTGACATTGAGAGTTAATTAAAAAAAATAACAGCACATTCCTGAATCCCTTTTCCAAGGAGAGCTGCATATTCATACTTGGCTGAGTGTTTGTGTGGGTCGCCAAGCGGACAAAGTTTGTGTTAATGTGTTTGGCAAATGAAAAATGTGTGTGTGTTGGGGTTTTACAACAGTAAAGTCCTGTCCTGTGGCTCAAGGTTAATGATCAAATCTGACCCACTCACTGATGGACAGATCAGGAGATTAACCCCTACTACAAATGCGTGTGTACACACACACACACACAAGCACACGTGCACATCAGAGCAACCAGCGCACACAAATTCCACAGGAGAGCGTCTCCATATGCAAACAGTAATTAACCAGCATAATAACAATTCCACATCTCATCCCAACGCTGTTCAAGCTGTCACGTTCTAATTAAGTCAAGCTGAAGCAGCGCAGAAATAAAACACAAACAAAATCGTGCCTTTTACGGGAGTCTTCTGTCGTTTTCAGCTATAAAAGAAAACTCAACCCCCCTCAGCCAAGTTCATGGCATATTTATTGAAGGTTGACTGAGATATGACCAAAACCAA
Source organism: Menidia beryllina (assembly GCA_013363375.1). Classification (NCBI taxonomy): domain Eukaryota; kingdom Metazoa; phylum Chordata; class Actinopteri; order Atheriniformes; family Atherinopsidae; genus Menidia; species Menidia beryllina. The sequence goes on along the minus strand of JABUIW010000019.1, from coordinate 3,123,168 downwards.
GATGGGAGCTTGGGCAACTCCAAAAATGCTTACATGCTATTATCCATTTCCTGGCAAAATATGACAAAATTCTTCTTTTCTTTTTTCTTTTGTTAAATTTGAATGAGTTTTTCCATTTTGGCGATGATTAAAATTGTCTAGAATTTTTTTCCCTGTGTTCTCTCATACAAACAACAACAACAACAACACTAATGATAAGAATAATAATCATCATCATCATCATCATAATCATCATCATCATCAGATTTAGGAAATGGTCTACAAAATTTCTTTTTCCACTTAATGAACTAAATGTTTCCATTATTTAGAAGACAATAATCCACCAAATGGTGGCTCTTACCAGAAACTGATCAGAATTCAGAAATGTCTCAAAAGTGTTGATGCGTTCCCTCATCTTTTCAGCCTGTTCCTTCAGTAAGTCACTTTCTTGCTCGACTCCAACAGTACAGTAATTCCCTCTCTTGATGTCTGTGTCTTACACCTGTCCTTTCCTGTTATGCAAGTATGACAGTCACAGACCCTACCTGCTCCCATACAGTACAGACC